>JAHXMU010000556.1:2398996-2466504 GCA_019455685.1 Philornis downsi
TGTCAAAAGTTGCCAGATGGGTCCGTCGAATATGGGCAACCCTGTACTCGGACCGGTTTGCTATCCAATTTTGAGCTGTTAATATACTAAGTTGTTATATCACATGTAGCTGAAACTTTTCATACATAACGAAAAACTGTTATTTATATAAAATGTTAACCGACTCAAGGCCTGTGCAGACTATCAAGGAGAATTGAAAATTCGCATCAATTTTAGAAACCGTATCGTGTTTGTATCTGATTTCAGCAATCGGATTAGATGTTGGAAGTATGTGCATATACGAGGTGTGTACAAAAAATAAGGTGAATTTTCATTTTTCATAAAAACAAATTTATTTATTCATCAATTTCTATTTTATCTCCTTTAAAGTAGTCCCCCTCAAATATAACACACTTGTATTAGCGTTTTTTTCCAATCCTCGAAGCAGTTCTGATATGCACTTTTTGGTATGTCCTTGAGTTCTCTCAAGGATTCGGTTTTTATCTCCTCAATCGTCGCAAAACGATGTCCTTTTATGGGTCTCTTCAATCTTGGGAACAGGAAAAAGTCGCAGGGGGCCAAATCTGGTAAATACGGTGATTGAGGCATGATAACGGTGTTGTTTTTGGCTAAATAATCTCTCACAAGCAAATATGAGTGAGTAGACGCATTATCATGATGCAAGAGCCATACATTTTTTTCCACAATTCCGGGCGTTTTTTTTCGTATTGCTTCACGCAAATGTCGCATAACTTTAAGTTAATACTCCTTATTTGCCGTACGACCTTGTGGTAAGAACTCCTGATGCACTACGCCATGGTAAGCAAAGCCTCGACATTTGATCGAACTTGGCGTGCTTTTTTAGTCTTGGCTCTCCTGGACTCTTCCATTGGAACGATTGGGCTTTGGTTTCGATGTCATAACCATATACCCATGACCCTATTAAGCAAATCTGGAATTACTGAGCGATGCTCCTGCGACGTTATTTTTGGTCAAAAATTAGCAATTTTGGAACGAACTTCGCTGCCATACGCTTCATGTCAAAAATTTCGGAAAAGTTTGCACAACATGAGCTAACCGATATGCCGACATCCTCAGCAACTTCACTAATTGTAATTCGACGATTCTCCATAACAATTCAATTTCACTTCTCAACATTTTCATCGGTTGTTGATGTGCTGAGGCGTCCAGAGCGAGCGCCGTCATTCACATCTCCTCGACCTTCTATGAAAACCTTGTACCACTTGTAAACATTTTTTTTACTCAGAGTACTCTCACCGTATGCCTCTGTCAACATTTCAAGTGTTTTCGAGCACTTAAATCCATTTTTACACAAAATTTGATGCAATTTCTTTGATCCATTTTTTTCGATAGCAGAAAATCGCCGAACATGTAAAACACTTGTCTTATGTATGCCTCTCACAAACAAACTTAACATTCTATATGGATAAAACCGTCAATATATCTTCGAGGCGAGTGTACCAACATAAAAAAAGATAACAATCGAAAGTTGAATGTACGTAGCTCACGAAATTTGAAAATTCACTTATGTTTTGAACACACCTCATATTCGGATGAGTTTGCGATCGAATTCTGAGTTTTTAATATACTAAATTGTTATATCACATGTAGCCGAAACTTTTCATACATAACGAAAATCTGTTATTTATATAAAATGTTAACCGACTCAAGGCCTGGGCAGACTATCAAGGAGGAGTCATAAAACAAACAAATCACATTGAAATTGAATTGTTAGCAGTAATGAACGTTGTTTGTTGTATTACAATAAATATATAATAAAAATACAATAAAGAGCGCGACTGTTTCCATGGGCGGTTTTATTGAAAGCCACTGTCTCATTACTCAGGCCAAAGTTTATTTCTTTATGAGCCATTAAAATTAATGGTGACAATGAGATTCCGCCTGCGTGTGCACGCAACTCATTGAGGCACCGGAATTCTCATGCCCTAAACATAAAATATACGTATGTAATTTGATAAAGACAATTGTCAGATGTAGGACGTACTTATATAAACTTTCATTTCATAGCGCTGGCATTTAGTTATCTTTTATTCTATTCCCTTTCCAGCATGCTACATCACATTGGACATGATTGCCGTATGCAGTTGGCTAATGATGTTCGCTGCCAGCCGTTACGAAAGGGCCAAATCGAAACGACCTTTTCACATTGGAATATTAATAGACAGTGCGCCGGTTTCGATATGGCTATGTTTTATAGTGCACTGTGTGATCTACAGCATCGTCCAGCAAGTGACAATTTCACCAAGGTAGGTAGTCGAAGCAAGATTTGAGGTTTAAGCGTTTAACCCACACTGATTTTAGGGAACTCTTGGGTTGGGCCATTTTATTTAATTTTTTGGTACCAGTGAGCATACCAGTTCCTTTATATTATACGGGATGTTTTATGTGCTTTGTAACTTTTTTTGGTTACTACGCTTTACTCTACTTAACTTCGCGTGATGATCCCATGTTCAATGAAATGGTAGGTACCTACACACACACACACATCCACACACACGAGTCCTGTTTGGCCGCAGTCGATGATGGCCTAGTAAATGCTAATTATAAATTTGTGGTTATTTTTTTATTTTTAAAGCTAATGGCAAACATGGTCTTGGTTTCGTCAGCTTTAATAATAGGTGTAATTTATTATGACATGAATGCGGCCAAGCAGAGGAGGGCCTTCCTGGAGGCCAAAAAGAGTCTAGAGGTAAAAATGATCATCGAGGAAGAGTCGGCCGAGCAGGAGCGTCTGTTACTCTCGGTGTTGCCCAAGCATGTGGCCGAAAAAATGCGGCAAGATTTGGGCTCTACCAGCTCGGAACCGTTTAAGAAAATCTACATGAGTCGTCATGAAAATGTCAGGTAAGATTTCCTTTACTCAAGCAGTTAAAGATCGAATAACAGAGATTCTGTTTCATTGTGCTGCAAGTATTCTATATGCAGATATAGTTGGCTTTACCGCTATATCATCGACGTATAGTGCTCAGGATTTGGTAAAGATGTTAAATGAACTATTTGCACGCTTTGATAGATTGGCTGAGGTAATTTTATAGTTTCATGTACAAACACGTGTAACAAAAGACAACAATGTAAAAAAACGCCCTGTTTCAATTTCCTTCACGTTGTGGTAGGAGGGGATATCGTAATCCTTTGGTTTTTACTTTCCCTCCATGGTTGACTGAATATTTTATGATGACAGGGGGAGGGTGAATGATTGATTTACTTAATTTTGATTTGATTAACCTTCACTTTTCCCCATTACGATACCTGCATGTAAACAAACATATGATCCATATACGTATACAGTAGCTTGCTCTTGAATTGTGAAAAAGTTCTAGTTTGTCGCAAATTCTCCATTGTTCACAGATTTGCTGCGCTATGGGGAATTTTTATTGCTTACAAAAAGATTGCTTTTATAACTGCGGGGTGTTTTAATATTCGTTGTATTGTGATTGCAAGCGATGCAGTCGGTGATAAATTTTCACAAAGCTCAAAATATTTTGGTACAAAATTTGTTCATTAGACTGCATAAATTGAACCAGTATAATCTGGTATATTGGCCATATTTACAGTTTCGAAGAATTCCAATCGAAGAATTCAAAAATTCTATTTTATATTCGAAACACATTAATTAAAAAACCAAATTTCTATTTGAAATTCAAAAGACATCAATTGAAAATCAAAATTTTCATTTGAAATTTAAGAGATATCAACTGAAATTCAAATATTGCATTTGAAATTCGAAAGACATCAATTGAAATTCAAAAGACTTCAATTGAAATTCAAAAGACTTTAATTGAAATTCGAAAGTCATTCGAAACTCATCAATTGAAATTCAAAACTCATCAATTGAAGTTCAAAAGACATCAATTGAAATTCGAAACACACCAATTGAAATTCAGAAAACATCAATTGACATTCAAAACACATCAATTGAAATTCGACAAATAATTGGTAGTTTCGACCGCAATACACTTTATTCAATAATGATGGGTTTCTGTGAGAGTACTTTTAAGTCATTTCTTGGTGTGCTTCAGCGACTATCCAATTACCTTTATGTTACCATTACAATGAAATTACCCATTGTACAGGGTGGGCCATAAGGGTGTTTGCGGTTTAAATATTCAAATTCTCAGTAACGCGTGGCGCGGGGTGGCGGTGGGATATGTTGTTCGCTGCGCCGCTTCCTGGAAATTTAGTCGCCATGGAGCCGTACACGGGAGTGCAGCGTGCATTTTGTGTCCGAGCGTATTATGAAAGCAATAAATCAGTGATTACTGCACGACGTTTGTATCGGCATGAACACGGTTTACACGATTTAAGTGAAGTTCCAAGCGCCAATGTGATACGAAAATGGATCAGAATGTTCGAAACAACCGGCTCAACAGTACCAATTATGGTTCGTGGTCGCCCAGTTTCTGCAAGATCAGCCGACATTGTGGATCGTGTTCGTGTTTCAGTTGACGACGGTTAGAGCGAACAATTATTGCAACATGCTAGCAGACTTTTTGGTGCCGGCTTTGCAAGAACTTCAAGGCAATACCTCGAGGATGTGGTTTCAACAGGATGGGGCCACATGTCATACGGCTAGGGTATCCATAGAGCTGCTGAAAAATGTTTTTCCTGGAAAACTCATTTCGAAAAGGGGGGATATTGAATGGCCCCCACGTACCCCCGATCTCTCTCCATGCGATTATTTTCTATGGGGCTACCTCAAATCGGTAATTTACGAGAATAATCTGACCAATTTAGAGCAGTTGAAGAGGAAAATTATTCAGGAAAGTAACAAAATACCGAGAACAACTTTTCAACGAGTTTTCCAAAATTTGCGACTTCGGTTCCAAGAGTGTCAAGCAGCCGAGGGAAGCCATTTGGACAACGTTATTTTTAAGTCTTAAAAATTCCCATGCTTCTACTTTTTAAAAATACAAATATATTTTTTTTATGTTTCGTAGTTTTTTTTAATTGAATATTTAAACCGCCAACACCCTTATGGCCCACCCTGTACATGTTAAGGTGTAGAGCGTGCTATTTTCGAATTAAAACTATGACGAATTTGGAATATCAATTGATGTGTTTTGAATTTCAATTGATGCGTTTTGAATTTCAATTGATGTGTTTTGAATTTCAACTGATATGTTTTGAATTTTAATTGATGTCTTTTGAATTTCAATTTTGAACCACTTCCAAGAGAGAAAAAAATAAAAAAAGCACAACTTTGAGGCATCCTGATGTTAAGAAAACATTGATATTTAATGAATCTCAGTTCCTTTACATGACATTTTACACATTTTGAATTAAAATTCAAAGAATTGCAATTAAAATTCGAAATGCCTATTTGAAATTCAATACATGTTAATTGCAAATCTAAATTTTCATTTAAAATTTAAAACTCATTAATTGATGTTCAAAATTTTGATTTGAAATTTTAAAGTAATCAATTGAAATACAATTGAATTTCGTTTGAAAATCAAAGCATATCAATTAAAATTCCAATATTTCATTTGAAGTTCAAAACGCATCAATTGAAATACAAAACATATATTGAAATTCAAAACACATCTATTGGAATTCAAAATCAGCCAAATGAAATTTAAAATTCATCAATTTAAAATCAAACCCCATCAATTAAAACTCAAAACATATCTAACGAAACTCGAGACAATAATTGACAGTTTGACAATATATTCAGTGATAATGCCTTCCATACTTAGGGCGACAAATAAAAACGACCTAAGTAGATTTAGGACAGGCCCTAGTTTGTCGTTGTTATCGATGTCCTTATTTAGACACATAAAGGGTGCCGCACGAATCGTGTTGCAAACACAATGTCAATGTCAATGGAGACCGTTATTTAAAGATGTTTAAGTAGTTTTTTTTTTACCCAAAACTGCGTCGAAGACGTACCCGTTTCAACAGCATTTGTTTCCAGTAAGATGGAGCAACTCTACACATAGCCATAGACCGGTTATGGCAGGGCTTCAATGAAAATTCCAAAACAAATTAATACCCAGAAACTCCACTTTCTACTGCCCTCCAAGGTCACCTAACCTGAGTGCACCAGACTTTTTGTATGGGTTTATATTAAGCAAGAGGTGTACGAAACGAAACCAAGAAATTTGATTGAATTGAAGCAGCCCATTAAAACAATAATTGGCGCATTTTCGCAATGAATAATTTTCTGACCTGGGGTCGCATATGCGTAAATGAGCATGAAGGTCATTTATGGACTATCATCTGCAAAACCAATTAGTTATATAACATAAAACTGAATTTTCTTTATTCTATTCTGTATTTCTATTCATTTATTAAAAAAAAAGTTATTAGAATTTCTTATTGGATTGCAATTGGCGCGCCACCCTGCGCAATTTTATTTTGGCCCATAAATTTTCGATTTTCTGGCTCATATATATAGGGTGGCGCATAAGTAATGTTAACGGCGACTATGTTGAATGCGTTCTTGTGCATCATTTAGTTTTAACTCGTGATCCAATTGCATCTTATATGGGAAAAGATGTAACATACTCGTATGTAAAATTCTTTGCAAAGACCGCCTAGAAATCTCTAACTGCTGAGAACGTCGCCTGATGGAAGTTTCGGGGTTTTTCTCAATACTTACTTGCTTGCACTCGAGCAATGGTCACCTCATTTCCAGCACGCGGAAGATCACAGACAGTCTCTTGTTGCCCAAAACGCTGAACCAATCGGTAAATTGTTGGATCGCTAGGAGCATTCGGAACATGAAAGAAATTTCAATATGATCTGAATAATCGAATGATGACTTTCAAAGTAAAATTAAAAAACTTTGGCTCTTTGTTCTGTGCTCAGCCATTCCATCATAAATTTCCCAAATATTATTTAGTTAATTCTGTAAAGAGACGAAAAAAAGACTTAAACAAAAAATGTATTCACTGACCAAATCTTAGCGTTACTTATGCACCATCCTATAGAAGTATAGCATTTTGAATGAAGTAAAACTATAATAGCTCGTGCATTTCAGTTTCATTTCAATTCATTTATTTATTTAGGTCTACAGACATATAAATCCTTACAGACTAAGAATTGACATAACATATTTCAAGAAAATTATGTAAGTATGTGAATTATATTATTTTAAATATCTAAAAAGAAACAGTTTAAAGTTATTTCTAGACATACAAAACTCTAGGTGTTGAATTGGGTAGTCATTTCTTGCAAACCCATTTAGGATATTGAATTCAATAAATCCGCGATTCGAAGTGCTATGCCGAGCATAATTTGTGGAACGGCGTGTTACATTAAACATATAATGATATCTAAGTGATCTTGGCGGAACATAAAACGGTATAAGCGACAATAATTCAGAACAATCAATTATACTAGCTATTACATCGTATAGAAATAAGAAGGTATGATAATACGATATTGCAATGGCTGTTAGCCAGCATCAGGAAATATAAGGAGGCACAAAATCACCAAAGTTAATTGAGGAGAGAGCAAACTTCAGAAAGACCCGCTGAATTCTTTCTATGCGTTATATATTGACTTGGCAAAGGGGACTCCAGACAATAGAGGCATATTCCAACTTTGATCTTACATAGAAAGTATACACTATTTTTAAGGTATGTGGATCGGTGAAATCGGAACAATTTCTTCTAATATACACTAGATTGAATAAGCTTTAGGGATAATATAATTTATATGCGAGGTAAACGTCAGTGCCGCATCAAAAATAACACTTAAAACCATTTTACTTTCAGCAGTGAGGAGCCTGTAATCACCAGACCTTGAAAATGAAATATGGACACATTTTGAAAGATTTAATGAAAGTTTGTTTAGGGAACACCAATCCAGGAGATTATCTAAATCATTCTGAAGATCTAGGGCCTCAGAAATATTAGAAATTTTGTGATATATTTTTAAGTTATTTGCATATAAAACAAAATTGACTTTTTTCAAATAGAAATATTATTTATAAATAAATTAAACAACAATGATACCAAAATATTGCCTTGCGGCACGCCAGATGTTTGCAAATATGGAAGAGATTCATAGCCACTAATAACGACTTCGAATATTCTATTTGACAAATCAGATTTTAACCTCTTTAACATCAAACAGTGAAGCCCCATAGATTGCAGCTTAGCTCAAAGTATACTATGCGATACTTTATCAAATGCTTTGGCGAAATCAGTGTAAACTGTTTCAACTTGATGTCCATGCTTAAATAATGAAATACAATATTCCGTGAAAATAATTGAATTTGTTGTGTTAGATCTACCAGGATAAAATCCATATTCGATTTTGTAAGAGAAGATAACTTCTTATAAATTATATGCTCAAAAATTTTAGAAATCGGTCTGTAATACGTACGTAACATCATTTTTCTTACATCTTGTTGTCGTCTTTTCAATTGCAATTGATGGTCTTTGAATTCCAAACTCCGAAATTTAAATTTCTATTAATGTTTTGCAAATTCCAAATGATAAATTTCAATTTCAGTTGATGAATTTAAATTTCAATAGTCATGTTTTCAGTTTCATTTGATGTCATTTTGAATATCAATTGACGTGTTTTGAATTTCAGTATAAGTACAGGGTGTCCGTCGAAAAGGTATACTACTTTGTTTTGCCGTCATTTTGGTAAACATTAGTCTTGACCAGGTCTTGAGACTTGGCAAATTTATTATGAAAAAACATTCGATAAATCAACGTGTTTTAATCGTTAAAACATTTTATTAAAATCAATCATCGATTACTGTGACGATGAGAAAGCTACGTGAAATTTTTGGGGGAAACTACGTGCCAACAAGACGCACTATTTATTGCGTAGTGAATGCTTTCAAAGAAAGAGGGTCTGTAGCTTATATGACCAAGCATGAACCACAACGTAGTGCAATATCGGCTGAAAACATTACTGCTGCTCAAGAAAGTGTTCAAAACAATCCTTTAACCTCAATTCGATGCCGTACTCAGACGCTTGATCTTCAAAGAACAACTTTGGCCAGAATTTTGCACAAGGATTTGCATCTGTTTCCATTTGAGATTCAGTTGACACAAGAGCTTCTTCCACAAGACCATTTACGCCGCCGTACATCTGCCAATACGATGTTACAGCTCGTCCACGGTAACTGTCAATGGGGAGCGATATCGTGATATGATTGAAAACTTTTTAACTCTACAACTGCATGCTTTGGGCTTGATTAACATGTAGTATCAAGAAGGCGGTGCCACATCGCATACAGCCAGGATTATAATGGAATTACTGCGAGACCTCTTTCCAAGTTATTTCAAGAAATGGTGATGTTGATTGGACTCCACGGTCGCCTGATTTGACTGCTCCGGATTTCCTTTTGTGGGGATATTTGAAAACCAAGGTTTATGCAAACAAACCAGAAAAGCTTGAGCAACTCAAACAAAATATTCGTGATGAATTAATGAAATACCGCGTGAAATGTGTGAGAATGTAATAAAAAATATGCTCAAAAGAGCTCGGATTTGTGAGGCTAACAGTGGCGGACATTTATCTGATATTGTATTCCATACGTAATTGCCGACATTAAATAAAACGTTTATCAATATAAGATCTATTTTCTTTCATTTAATCAAAAATTATAAACAAACAGAGTAGTATACCTTTCCGACGGACACCCTGTATATTGAATATAAATTGTGATTTTTCAAATTCCAAATGGAAAATTTGAATTTCAACCGTTTCCAAATTCCAAATGAAAATGTTTAACTTGAATTAACTTGTTTTGAATTTCCAGTGAAAACTTTGATTTTTAATTGATGACTTTTGAATTTTAAATGGAATTTTCGAAATTTCAAATACGATTTTTGCACGTGTTGAGTTCCTTATGCTTTACAAAATTTACGGCAATTTGCGGCATCATTTAGACTCACAAATGCCTTACAGAAATGAGAATTAATTAAATATTTTCTATAGCATAACTTTGTGCAATGATAAATACCGATTTCTATCGAAAGTTGGCCAAAACAATAACCACAAAAGTGTATTGCGTTAAAGAAAGTTTGAATTGGAAACAACCAAAATTGGAAGAAGATTTCAATTTTGTTGGTTTATGAATTAAATTTTATGCAATCTAAATTGTTTACAGCGACGCCGGTTATAAAAGCAAACCATCTACAACATTGAAATTCTAATTATACCGGTTCTTACAGAGCCATATTTCTTATACGATATCCAACATATCGTCTATAGCCGATATATGAACTATTTGGGTGACATTTTGAAAGCGATAATATTGATTTGGACGAATAAATAAAGGATGAAAAAAGTTAAAGGCGGCCTTACTTATTAAATACAGTTGTATACGAAATGTGAACTTGGATTCACCCTACATTTGTTCTACTCGATCCGTTGATTGCATTTCCGAAGATTATATAACGTTTGTAAAAAACAGCTGCTTGTTTTCTGGTATTCTTTTTTAGGAAGTAGAGCAATAGAATTATCATCTTCATATCTTCAACACATATTTTAAATCTATATTTGCTTTAGAGCCCTTAAAAATTTTCATAATTCAATGTCAAAGTACTGTATTCATATTTGTAACTCTAGATATTGACCATTTTATATTTTTGTATATATATTTAACCTATCCGCCCCCTAAAAAAGAAATCACATATTCACGACAGACAATCCTTGCAGTGTTGTCCTCTTTCGTTGTATTCCTTTTGGCCTCAGTTGTTATTAGCGTTTTTTTTAATCGTTTAGTTTTTTTTTCTCTCATTTTAAGTTTGTGTTTATACTTAGTGAATGGGCGACAAATGGCAGAGGCAATAATTAAACGACCGTTTAGAAAACTGTTACCATCACTTAGTTAACACTTTTTTTTCATGTTGTTTCTCCCTCTCTGTGTCACTCCTCCTCGTTCCTTTTGACTTTTCCTTGCTTACTACCATGTTTATGTTGTGGGCTTCCGTTTCCTTTGCCCTCTGATGATGATGACAATCAACATTGACGGTATTGTTGTATGTCTTGGCGACTGTGATGGCCGTGTCTAGAAATATCAACAACTACGTATAAAAATTCTGGGCGATTGTTATTATTGCATTAGTGGAGCACCAGACGAGAGGCCAGATCATGCGGTGCTTTGTGTGCACATGGGTTTGTCCATGGTAAAGGCTATAAAGTGAGTATAAGTAACTAAATACATATGTTCACCTCCTACACTATATATATTACAATGGAAACGAGAGTTGTTCGATAATATGGGGACATAATAAAATCAATTTAAGACAGATTTGAGAACAATACAAATATCAAAATTATTAAATATTTGATTTCAAGAATTACGATCAAAAAAATTAGACTGTAAGTCACCGAATTAACCTCAGGTATAGCCAAAAGAAAATTATTCTTTTTCCAATAGATGGCGTTAGTAATTTATAACTCACTTTGTGCATTTCATATCCTTTTATTATATCCTATAACCACCCTAGGAAGCATAAAATTGACGACCGTCTCCTCATTGCCACAGAGACGAACTTGAAATTCTCCGTACTTTTACTGGAATGTAATTAACAGTCTGAAGTGCAGATCAGAATTATAGATCCCTTTGTTGATTCAGTGTTCAAAATCAAATGCCAAATATCATATGCAATCCCTTCTCAATGGTAATGGTCTCTCCTGTAACATACTTATGTATAATTGAGCCATATTCAAAAAGTAGGACTAAACTGAAACTGAAAACAGAAAGGCTATTCACGGTCATCGATACAAAGCTTATGCGATACAGCCCAATGATTCACGAAGTTGCCACCCTCTTTCAGAGTTTCCATCGAACAAATCATCCATATTTCTATTGTCACAAGAAGTTAGGACAAAGTGGAGTACATTCGTTATTATTCTTATACACATTCTGAAGCATATTCACGTGTAATTACCATTAAAAATTTCGATGTAGTTCACAATTTATTATATAACAAATTTTCAAAACAGCGATTTTTGATAAATTATGTAATATCTCTAATTGTTAATATTAGCAAAAAAAACATTTTGTAAACAATAATAATAGTTTACGTCCATAAAACACGCATTGTTGTAGTGTCCTGAAGTTGTTAATATGTTCTAAAGAAAAACTTCAAGTGCCACATCTAGCATTATGGTCGCGGGTGACATTGAAGTCTAATTTCACACCTTTCATTTATATTCATTCAGCCTGATATATTTGATTCTTAGCAAAAAGAAAGGTAGTGTAGAATTCAGGGCTCTAGCCGTGGTTGCCAAGAGAGTTCTGCTGCAAAGATACACAGATATGCTTTAATTTGTTTCTTTTTTTTCAAAGAAGCTTCAGCTGATTACTCCTCATACACACTCGTCATCAAATCAAGGATTTATTGGACTATGTAATGACTACAGCCGTTTTAGTTCCAGTTGAGTTTACTGTCAAAAACTCACCAGTTGAGTTTACTGTCAAAAACTCAACTGTAATAAAAACATTGAGGGAGAAATCTATTATTTTTCCAATAGATGGCATTAGTAATCCCCAATTCGCATCATATTATTGTGATGGGTTTAGAGAGATAAGATTTCATGCCCAAAAAACTAAAGGGTGTCCAAACAAGAACGCAAGATTTAAATTTGGCGCCATTCGAAGTGTCATTGTTTGATATTTGAACAATTGTTACTGTTTGCTAGTAGAAGGTACGAGGTTAGTAAAAATAGAGCGCTACACGAATGAACAACGCATTCTCATTGGAAATTGTTTTACCAAAATGGTGAAAAGTTCGCAAATTGCGATCAATTTGGGGTTACAATAATGCTCCAAAAGAGTCAACTGTAAAGAGATTAATGGATAAATTTGCCAAAACTGGGTCTGTTAGTGATATAAAGACATCAACGCGCCTTCGACCAGGTCGATCGACCGAAAATGTCGCAGCTGTACGTGATGATGTCGCTCGAACTCCATCCACCTCAATTCGACACCGAGCTCAGCAAATTGATGTCTCCAAATCCACTATGCAGCGAATTTTGACGAAAGATTTGCATTTTCATGCATAGAAAGTTCAAATGACTCAGGAACTGAGGCCAGGTGAACATGGACAGCGAAGGGAGTACGTTAATTGGGTATTGGAGAGACAACATGAAAATGTTGATTTTGCCGATAAAATCATCTTCAGTGACGAGGCCCATTTCCATCTTGATGGCTTCGTCGATAGGCAGAATTGTCGCATTTGGGGCGAAGAAAATCCTCGAGTGATTCACGAGAAGCAAATGCATCCTCAACGTGTCACTGTGTGGTGTGTATTTTGGGCTGGAGGAATCATTGGACCTTTTTTATGAAAATGAGGCATGTCGAGCGCAAACAGTCAATGGTGTTCGGTATCGTGAAATGATAACCAGTTTTTTCGTGCCTAAAATTGGGAAAATGAATGTGGAGGGCATGTGGTTTCAACAAGACGGCGCCACATGTCATACAGCCAAAGAAACAATTCAATTGCTGGCTCCAAAAGAGCGCGATATATGGGTGCCACACCAGTTAACGCAAAGAGATCTTGCGGATCCAATTTCCAAATACCAATCGTTGCTGAATCGCAACAGAATCGAGCCATTTCTGAAACGGATTGCGACCAGGCATAAAAATTGGGTAACTTACTGCAATGTCAAGCGGAAACTTTTCATCATCAGTCACAGTCTGCTTTAGTAATAGGCTATTTTGTTGCGATTCAACAGTGATTCACATATGGAAATTCGATCGATGAGGTTTAATTTTGCGTTAGCTCATATGACACCCGTTCATGAAGCTCCATTTTATATCCAGCCTTATTTAAGTGTTTTCAACCAATTATTTGTGTAACACTTGTGTCGAAACAGTGCCAATCAGACTTCATAATTTCCATATTCTATCGACATTTACGACAATTGGGCTTTCAGAGCGTGATGCATCTTTAATGTCAAAATTACCGAAACGGAATCGATAAAACCAAAATTGCGCATCATTGGCTGTTACAGTATTAGGACAGTAAACGTTATTATCATTTTTAATCGCCTGGCTTACGTTTTCGCTTTTATCGAAGAAAAATTATAAAATAAGGCGCATTTTCTCTTTGATATTAGCCACCATTGACTCAATTAGTACTGGGTCAAGTAATCACAAAACTATCTGAATAGTGTTTTAAGTAGCAAATCTTATCTTTTTAACGCCATCTGTCGTAACCCGATCGCACCTATACAAAGCAAAACAGAGGACACAAAATCCATCTATTGGAAAAAAATAAGATTTGCTTCTTGTCATACCTTATAATTATACTTCGATATTTAACGTTTCTCTTTTAATCAATTATATGTCTTGTACAGGGTGGCCCAAAATGACCGAAGTGGTGTGAATTGCTTATAACTTTTTATTTAAGACATATTTTTTTAATTTTTTTTTTTTTAATACAGTAAATTTATGGGGAATATTTTTAGATTAGTTATTAAAAATAATATCCCGCAAGTGGTGGCCATTTTCTGCTTCGCACAAATGTGCTCTTTCCAAGACATTTTCCATGACCTTTCGCAAAATTTCCGGTGTTATGTTGTTAATTTCGTCTCGAATATTGGATTTTAATTCGTCAGTAGTCCTGGGCTTATTAACATAAACTTTCCCTTTTAAATAACCCCAAAGGAAAAAGTCTGGAGCGGTTAAATCCGGGGAACGCGGAGGCCAATTAAAATGGCTTGTACGCAAAATTATTCTTTCACCAAATATGTCGCGTAAAAGAGCCATTGTGGCCCTCGCAGTGTGCGCTGTGGCTCCATCCTGTTGGATGGATATTTGCGGATGGTTTCCCACGGCTGGCCTTACAAAATTTTCCAACATGGCCCGATATCGATCAGCATTGATGGAAATGGCAACACCTCGTTCATTTTCAAAAAAATATGGGCCAATGATCCTTTCTGAAGAAACAACGCACCAAACAGTACACTTAACTGGGTGTAATTGTCGTTGATGAAGTACTCTCGGGTTTTCCGTAGCCCATATCCTACAGTTTTGCTTGTTAACGAACCCATTTAATTGGAAATGGGCTTCGTCACTCATAACTAATTATGAATAAAATTAGGATTCTCTTGTGCTTTTTGCTGGAAATAAATTGCATAGTCAAGTCGTTGCTGGTAATCTGTCGGTTTCAATTCTTGGACAATTTGAATTTTGTATGGAAACATTCTTATGCTATGCAAAATTCGCTGCAGCGACCCTCTTGAGATGCCAAGTTGTGTCGAACGTCTCTTGGTTGATGTTTGTGGATCTTCCTGAATACTCTCCTGTACCACTTGAATATTGTCATCCGAGTGCACCGTTCGTCGTCTGCCAGCACCAGGAAGGTTCCTTACTGCTCGTTGTTCTCGAAAATTTGCAACAAGACGGTTTATTGCTGACTGAGACGGTGCAACCCGCACATTAAATTGACGACGGTATGCACGCTGAGTCAACACAATGGACCGTTGATTTACAAAGTAAATTTCAACGATTTGGGCACGTTGTTCAGTTGTGTGTTGCTCCATTATAAATTCTCCAAGTCTTCTTTACAAAATACTAAAAAGAAAAGAAAAAAAAAATTATAATAAAAAAGTTATAAGGAATTCACACCACTTCGTTCATTCTGGGCCACCCTGTATTTTCAACAGTTAATTTTTATTGTTTCAACATGTTGTAGTTGGGGACATGGGTCTTGCATGTAGAAACACAAATAAAAAAATTGCAAAATATTTATGTACTCTAAAGTATATTGACCTCACTGAGTGTCAATGGTTCTCCTCTGACCAGTGTTGCCAGAGCCTGGTAATAAAAAAAGTCAACATTTTAACAAAAAAAAGGTAAAACAAGATAAAAAACAAGAAAGAATTTTACTTTTTTGTGGATTGATATAGGCTGAACCGAGATAAACCAATTTTTATTACATTTTATAATTTGAAACTTAGCAAATGGGATCTGTATTCATACTAAAGGCTCTTGCGGGATAAGGTGTATTATTTAAAATTCAATTCGAATTCAAAAATTATAAAAATTTGTAATCTTCGTCCAGCCAACACCATTTCTATTTTGCTATTAAATCCAATTGCTTGAGGTTAGAATTTTAAACATTATTATTTACTGTAACAGTATCCAAACTGATAAACCAATTTTTACGGCCAGAGAGAACATAATCCCTTTTCTAAAGAGTAATTTTTGATTAGCAAGCTACTTACTTCGGTTAATCAATTTAAAAATCCAAATAATGCTTTAATATTTGTGAAACAATTTTTTAAAATCATAAAGATAACAAAATTATATTCTAATTCGTTTCAGATAATAAAATGTGTATTTTTATACCGGATATTTTCTACCAATCAGAACAGACAATAATATTGCGTCGCATGAAAAGTGTGCTATTAATTAAAAAATTGTTTTAAAAAAGGGTCAATTTTTTACATTTTTAAAACATTTTCGTTTTTTAATAACAAAATTCGATTATGGTTCGCATAAAGGCATTGAAACATTAATTTTTCTACACAAACATTGTAATGTTTCAAATTTCCGTTTGAATAGGTTCTAATTTTCTACTTCGTAAAAATTTCTTCACGTTATCTCACAGCATATCAAAAAAAATTTGACCTGCCTCCTAGAAAATTATGCTTCTTCTAAATCTGGGATTCTTTAATTCGTTCGTGGATTCATTTTTTTTTAACTGCACACGATTTTTTCTTAGACACATTGCTTTCTTTTGAGTTGAATGGTACCAAAGTAATTTATACTAGAAATATTTTAGATTTTTTTCATGCTGGAATAAGTTTCAATAATATAATTAGCGAAAGAAGCCGAAAAAATCTAAAAAATTTATTAAAATAAGCCAGAAAAAAAAAACGCTTAAAGCTAAATCCAATTTTTGCCCGCTAAGCAAATTGGAAAAAGCTAAATTTAGCTGGGGGAAAAAACTAAATCTGCAAAACAGCCTCTGACCCTTTCATGAAAACTTATTGGAATCTGTTATTGGTAACTCCCCATTAAATTATCGAACACACCTCGTAAAAATACAAGCGATACGATTACAAATGTTTACATCGATAATGACGATGTCAACGATAATGATGTTAATGCCACTGAGGGGACGAAGAATGTTTCTGATGGTTCTTCTTCCTTCAATGGTTGCGCCAGTTTGTTTGGTCGAGTGTCCTTAAGCAAACAAAACAAAGGCATCCTCGTTCCCTGCCCCCAACCATCATCTGAACACAACAACATTTGTGTGCATGGTGGTCGGTCTTTTATCGGTTGTAATGCTGTGGCGTCCCTTTTTGTGTCTGTTTAGATATGTGCAGCAAAAGGCCAATTCACCTGTTGATATGCGAGTTGGTATACATACGGGCGCTGTTTTGGCCGGCATATTGGGCCAGCGACAATGGCAATTTGATGTTTATTCAAAGGATGTGGAATTAGCTAATAAAATGGAATCAAGCGGAAAGGCTGGGTATGTCACACAGCACCAACAAACAGCGACGACATTTGTGTCGAAAGTAAAAGTATGCAAGCCTAGTGTTTAATCATGTTGTTTTTCTCTTCCTTCCCCCGAAATTCCATTCCAGACGAGTTCATATTTCAGACAAAACGTTGGCATATCTGAATGGTGAGTTCGAAGTGGAGCCAGCATATGGGGAGAAACGCGAGGAAGCCTTACGTATAGCTGGCCTCAAAACGTATTTTATAGCAAAAGTTGTGAAGCCTGTAAGTGTCATTTACTGTCATAGCGAGCAAAAATAACATGATGTATGGTCGCACCATTCCACCCACCCACTCACTGCGTACATGCATTTGTATATAAGAGAACACATAAACAATTTGATTTCCTTAAGGGAATCAAAAGAATGACATTTTATGTAGTCATATCTCTGCTCGCTGTGTACTTTCACTTTCCCCAACTGGGTGTTCAATCATATTTTTCTTCTTCTCTTCCCTTTACCCAATGCTAAGTTTGCCTCACCCAGCTCTAAGAAAATCAACGAAACCCAAACAACGGATGGCAACAACGATAACGATGATACCTTGGACGATGAACTATTGGCAGAGACGCATGAGGACAAAGTTAAGGAACCCGAGGCTGAAGTATCTGATAAAGGTGCCCTCTTCAAGGAGCAACTGAAAAATGTTTTAAGGGATCGTGATTACTATGCGTGAGTAAACGTGAACCTGCAGCAATGAACGATTATTTGAGTATTTATGTTACTGAATATTTGTATATTGATTTCCTGATTATTATTTGATGTTTTGATTATGCTAACAAAACTACATACAAATCTGATTGGTTAATTTCTAAACATTGCTAGGAATGGTTATCTATGTGGAGAGCTATTTAAACATTTACTTACGGTATGCTAAGGTGCTGGATATCGATAAATATTCCAATGCCAAGAAGAAGTTTTCGAAATAACTTGTGACTCATTATGCGTTTATTCGAAGGGATGAGTGAATGGATTCTTTACCATCAAATACTTTGCTCATATTCAATATTTTTTCTCAGTTAAGTTGATGGAATGAATCTGCAAAGTGAAAATGAGCCAAGGCCCTCTTTTCCGTTATCAGTTTTCAAATATTCAACTTTTTATGTAAGTCTTTGGTGAAAAGGGAAATGTTTAGAGGTTGAAAAATTCTGACTTTGCAAGGTGAAAAATTTTTGCCAGCCTAGGGGCGTAGTCTTTATTAGGAAGTATCAGCAGTGAATCAATCAATGCTTCGCTCGCATGCATTTGGTGCCGAAGCAGCATGACTTAGTCGAAGTATTCGCTATATTATTCACGTTGGATAACTGGCTCATGTGAGACAAAAACTAAACGACAATGAACTTTTCGAATAACTTTTTCTTAAAAATACCTTCAGGTTTGTCTCATTTGTTTTCGCCAACTATACAAACAATAATATTGCGTTGCATGAAAAGTGCGCTGTTAATTTAAAATTTGATTTTAAAAAAGGATCAATCTTTTTCACATTTTTAATACATTTTCTTCTTTTAATAGCAAAATTTGATTATGGTTCATATGAAGGCATTGAAATATTAATTTTTGTACGCAGTAATTTGAATGTTTTAAGTTTCCGTTTAAATTGCTTATACTTTTCTACTTCGTAAAAATGTCTTCATGTTATTTCACAGCAAATCAAGAAGAATGTTGAAAAGCCTTACCACTTGGTTCCAAAGAGATGTGTAGCTCCTGGATAATTAAAAGAGTACTCACATGATGGTCGGACTGGTCGATCTCCATTATTTTATCGAACTTAGTGCATCTTTGATATTAAAATTACCGGAATTTAATCGACGAAACAGCATGCGCATGATAAGTTGTTATTGATACAGCAGCCTGACTTGCGTTTCTGCCTTTATCTCTCTTTGGTGCTGCCCATTTTTGCCCTTTATTGAGGGAAAAACTGTAAAATATGGCGCATTTTTTTTTTTTTTTGATGCTGCCCCAACCAAAACTGTGTCAAAGAATCACAATATGAAGTTTTTCCCTTCGAAACAGAGCTTTATTATTAAATCGTCTGCTAAGACCAAAACAGCCTCCGAATAATACTCTTCTCATAACTTCTAGACTAACGTCGCTTTTAATTGACGCCGGCGTCGAGGTAGACGAATTCATCCACTACTCCAAACAAATAGTAAATCTCAGTTACTGCAGGGCATATTTTTCTGTCCCCTTCTTAATGTTTGAGAAGACTGCAGTAACGTCTCGCATATTCCGTTCAATAATGTCTATGCCATCAACGTATGCAAGGGACATATGGCTTTTGTAAGGTCGTGTTTACTGCAACTTTCCTCATAATCATCTACATAAAAATATTGAATGGTTTGATAGATTGTCGCTCTATGTATGTATGTGTATCGTCATTTGGTACAAAATGATTGACTAAGATTGATGCATGTCTGTACTTATGACCTCACCTCGGTCAAAAAACGTATAAGCTTTTTATATAAAATGTAAATGTATTTTATCATAAAATGTTGGCTGCACCAAATGCATCGTAATAATCGACGAAAACTTGCAATGGGTCGATCTGATTTTATTGAGTTTTTCCAGGATTTAGAGAGTAGAGTTGTTGATTTACTTGGTCTAAATCCACACTGATAAAATCCGATCAGGTCAGATGGCATAGGTTTTCATCTTTCACATTTCAAACTCGATAGAAGGCAAAATCACACACTTGGATTGCCTTTTTAAATACAGAATATAATACACTTAAATTCCAGTCACTCAACACGCATTCTCTGTGCCAAACAGTGTCTAGGAACTGCTGCATGCTTTTTAAAAACACGTTGCAATCCGTCTTAATTAGTTCTAACGGCTGACCATCAATACGCACATACTTGTCCTTCTTACTGCTACTCGGATATAGCTTTATTTCGTTGATGGGCAATCTATGCTATCGTCCATAATAGGCCTGATTTTCTCACTTGTGCTGTCATCAGAATATAGAATTGCTCTCTCCAGATTTCCATCGCTTTGTTCTATAACATTATCTTTTAAAGTAGAATTGATCTCCACCTCTATCTCTGTGTCAGTCTGTACTTGCTCTCCTGATTTTTCCATCATAATTTCTACCGATTAAAAAATCGATGTATCACTCTTCTCTCCCCCTTACAACATTTCGTCACAGCTCGCGTTACAATTGTATACAGTGTTGCCATGTATGTGACATCGTTTTCTTTAGACACAAACAGATTTTCATACCCAAGTACGGTGTGCACTGTACCTATAATCACGTACATACATACATCCAGATTATAGACGTTTTGTTGTAGTCATTGAAAGAGTTTGACGTCTAACTTCCTTTGTGCTTGGTGATATACGAGTACGTTTTTCGTTCTGCTCAATTTCGTGCATACATATCTTAGTTGCAACCAGGTAGCGATTCGAGACTATGTTAGTAACAAGGATCATACATACATTCATGTCCCTATAATCATGCCTTTTATCTCCTAACCGAAGATAGCTAAGAATCCGACTTCATTCATTACCAAGTTCCTCTCCTAGACGAAGCACAGTGGGTGATTTTAGAAAAAAATTTAAATAAATCTGCAGTTTCTCAAGAGGTGGATTTCGATTGAATTTCATATGGCTATAGCAAAGGAGTAGTCGAGTTTAAAGTTTAAATTTGGTCCATATACTCATATTTCTAAAGGGTGCTACGCTACAACGCCTCAAAATAGAGCGCCTCGGTAATTTGAAAATTTTAAAACGATACAAAAGTTTTTTACTTTTCTATCCGATTCAAAAAAAAATTATTTTTTACCCTAAATGTGTTCCTCTAATTATTTTATGTCTTAAACTTTAGGGGTTATTCGACATTTAAAATAAAATTATTTGTTTTCTTTTACCTATGTATGTTAGTTGACTTTTTTGATAATAACGGAAACAAATTTTTCCTAATTTTTTTGAAACTTGTTTGTTGTATTATTAACAAAAATCTATGTATTTAAAAAAAAAGTTTTAAAAAAAGAAGCAGTTTTTAAAAAATTATACGTCATTAATGTTAACAATTAAAAATGTCGTTTTTCGCAATTTTTTGGGGGAAAATACGTAAACTCTTTTATAATTAGAAAAAAAACTTGATAAGAATAAAATAATACATTTAAATTTTTCTGAAAGGTAACTTCAAAACATATATTGTAAAGTAATTTTTTTTTTTTTTTAATTTCTGTTTTTAATAGAAATATCAATTTTCAACCATATATTCCTGAAACTCACTACTGGTATCAAAAAAAAAGTAGAGAAACCTGATTTTTATGGCCTGATGTGTTGTGAATGATTCCGCGGAAGGGATTTTTGGCAAATACAGCAAAAAAAAAAAAAACTAAAAATTCCATTTTTGGGAATTTTTGAAGGTTTTTTGGAAATTATGGGATTTCTAGTAATAAATCTTTACCTTCTCTTTCAGTTCAATACTCACTACCGAAATTTCTCTATAAATGCAAAATTTCATTAAAAAATATTTATAATTAAAAATTTTACAATTTTACGAAAACTAAGTCGAAACCATTTCTTCCACTTTTCTGTTCAAAAAATCTTTCACAAATTTTGGAATTCTCAAATTTCTGAAAAGTAGACACAATTTTCAATACAATATATTTAACTTTTATTTTCCACGTGAAAAATACAAATTAAGCACCTCGCAGTTAAATTGATATTTTTTGTTATATTCTATTTTTTAAATTTATAGGATTATGCAGTGACAATTAAATCATTAAAAGTAATAGATTGGGCATAAAACATGTCATTGGCAGACACATGTCTAACTGGTTAATGTAATATATTAAATTTAATAAATTTAGAGGAACTGAATATCTACATATTAGATGCCAGTATCTGTGTTAACTGTTAACTTAATAACTGTGTTAACTTAATAACATTGTATTGAAAATTTATGCCGCCAATTTGTGTACGACTAATAACTTTCCAAGGGAAAAAGGAAAAGAGAGAAAATATTTCTTTACTTCTTACCACTATTTTCCCAAAAGTAGCGTTATTATTACTACTTTGTAATAGTATAGAATTACATTAAGGGAAACAATCTGGAAGCACTTTTGTTGGAAATTTCGAATCGGCATATGTTGTTATCCTATCACATAATTGGTCGTTATTAAAATTTAGTGGATTTTATAAGCGTTTTACAATGGAGGTGGCGACTGAAAAAGGTATCCTTATCTATTCTATAAAATAATTCCAAGCGCTTCGATCTTCTGCGCTTCTCCTCCAATTCGTCACACCAAGTTTCGATAGTATTTCAAAAGCCTGGTCCTTCCAACGGAGTCTTGGTTGCCCTTTTCTGCGCCGTCCATCAAGTTCGTTGTCGAAAGCTTTCCGTGCCGGAGCACTTGGTTCCATCCGCACATCTTGACCCAGCCAATGCAATCGCTGTATATTAATGCGTTTGACCATATAGACGGCATATAGCTTATACAACTCATTGCTCATGCGACGCCGATACCCTCCGTTATAGATGATTGGTCCATATATATTCTGCAGAATTTTCCTCTTGAAAACTGCCAGTACTGATTCATCCGCCAGCGTCATAACCCAGGATTCTGCGCCATATAACAAGACAGGTAGAACCAATGTCTGGTACAGTCGGATTTTTGTTTGTCGAGAGAGGGCTTTATCATTCAATCCCTTGTTTAGCCCATAGTAACATCGTTAGCAAGCAATACTCTCCTTTTTATCTCCATGCTGACATCATACGTATTGTTTACAGCGGAATCGAGGTAGATGAATTCTTCCACCACTTCAAAATTATAGTCGTCAACGTTCACACAACGTCCCAAACGTGTAGACTCTTTGTTCGTTGAAACCAATAACTTTGTTTTGTCCTCGTTTACCACCAGGCCCATTTTGGCTGCTACCTTCTCGAAGCTTGAGAAGGCTGCAGTAACATCTCACAGTTTTCTGCCAATAATGTCTATGCCATCTGTATATGCGAGTAGCATATGGCTTCTGTTAAAGATGGTACCAAACATGTTAACTGCAGTTTTCCTCATAATCATCTCCAACAGTATGTTGAAGAGATCGCACGATAGACTGTCACCCTGCCTAAATCCTCGTTCGGTGTAAAAAGGCTCGCTAAGGTCTTTTCCAATTTTTGCTGAAGACTTCGTGTCAGTCAGCGTCATCCTACAAAGACATATAAACTTCGTAGGAATTCCAAGCTCGGACATGGCCTCACACAGTTTTTGTCGTATCGGGCTGTCGAAGGCAGCTTTATAATCGACAAAAAGATGGTACGTGTCGATCTGTTTTTCTTAGATCTTCTCGAGAATTTGTAACAGTGTGAATATCTGGTCAGTTGTTGACTTACCAGGTCTAAAGCCACACAAATAAGGTCCAATCTGGCCAGTTAGAATCGGCTTTAGTTTTTCACATATCGCACTCGACAGGACGTTATAAGCAATGGGTAAAAGACTGATACCGCGATTGTTTTTATAAATACAGCTTTGTTGTTCTTAAGCCGCAATATTGCTGTTCTGATCTTTGTTTGTCTAGGAGCTGAGCAATTTATATCATTGTCAATAATAAACTGCATTATTTTGTTAACTGAAAATCTTTGCTACTGATAACTAACCTAAGATTTATTCCTATTTTTTCTTTAGACATCTGGATCAAGATACCGATTTATTGTTGAAATTCAAAGTGAAAGAGTCTGAAGAAGACTATGCCTCCTACAGAGAACCCTTTTCATCATTGCCACTTATAGCCGCATTAATAGTACAAACTATTGATATAGTTTACTCATTTTTAATACTACCCAGGTATAGTTGGAGGGAATTTGTAGTTCAATTTTAGCTTATAAATATATATCCATTTATTATCATTACAGATCTCCTTTACATTTTGTTAATATAGCAGCCCCTTTAGTACCCATATTTATGTTGGTTTTCATAAGTGTGGCCGAGAGTTTTCCACGATTTTTGCCCGATTTCTTCGTCAGCATAAGTAAACGTTATAACGATTTCACGTTTGTGCGTGAACTGACAGCTGTCATCATTGTTTTGACACTCGGCTTAAGTAATGTCATTGATGAGGTAAGCCTAGGAGGAGGTTCTCACATAATAGATTTTAATCTAATTTGATTGGGTTGTTTTATTATAGTATTTCTTCGTGGCCTATATAAAATCTGAACACATTGTCACCGAAAGTGTTTTTAATAAAACACAAAGTGAGGAAGATTTTTTGGTGGCGGAGCCCATGATTGATGCAACCCCAGATCCATTGGACAATGTCATGTATCCCTCCTACCTAAGCAATTTCTGTGTTCTAATTTTAATAGCAACAACTGTTATAGCTCAACTTACACATTTTGTTAAAATCATTTTATTAATCTTAATAACAGGTAAGTGAAGATCATATTCGATACAGGGATCTAGTTACGGTATTTGAGTTAAGAAGCAAATATTGTTAACGTCATAACAGCAGTTTGTCGATCTCAGATACAGTGATTACAGCTTCGATATGAATCAGGTGTCAATGGATCACGCGTTGGCCTCCAAAACAACTTTTGTTCTAAGAAGGAAATATATGAAACTTTTGCTGATGGAGACATGCCATTATTAGTCTTCGGTCATTCATACTAAGTACAATGTCATCAACTTTTCGATCTTCAGTGAGGTCATTGTTAACAAAACATTCTTCATTTAGAGCTCTCCATTAATAATAATCCAGTGCATGATTTCAGAACAGAAATCAATAAAAGAAATGCAGAAATTCGCTGCAATGTTTTATTTTCTGCAGAAAATTTAAAATGACTTCTGTCAAACGATTTGTTGGATAGTTTTCAAATCAATGACCGAATTGAGCGCTTCCACGCGTTAAATAAAAAAACATATTGCGTCTTTTAGGTTGATTTGATTTTGTATTGGACCCGTCACCATTTGCTACACTGTGAACAATTTGACTTAGGAGCTGTTTCTTGTACTTCAATTGGCTAACCCCTATACCAGGTTATCTATTTTTCGCTTTCAAAAGTTAAGTTCAACAAAACACACCTAAAGCTATGATTTCGATAAAACTTTTCTTTCATTATAATGCTTGGATCGAAATACAATGTCATCTAAATGAGCGCCTCTGGATTGGTTGCAGCAGTAGATACTTCTTTGCTAGTTTTTGACCACTTTTTCGTACATTTCGGGCGGTATGTCGGCGATAACTTGATGATTGTTTCCTCTTAAATCCTCATAAACATGGTCTTTGACATAGCCAAACAAAAAAGTCTAACGGTGTTAAATAGCATGATCTTGGTGGACAATTGACGTCGCCAAAACGTGAAATTACTCTTTTTGGAAACTTCTCAAGCAAAATCGGTCGTGTTGTGTGGCTTATGGCACTGTTTTATTCAAACCACCTATAAGTCTTCAACTGCAGGTCAAAATAAGTCGATTGTCATACGGCCATAGCATTCTGTATGAAACTTTAAACTTGGATTATCCGCCACACTTTTATTAAAATAAACGATATCTTCGGCAGTGCGTACAATGCGATATACAGGCCTGACCAGACTCCTCCAATTTCTTTAAATATACCTATAATTTTAACAATTCCTTGCACACTAAGCCGATTATGAAGACCATAATCACCCTGTAATGCGCGAAAAGTGTCTACGTTTGAATCACCCCTTTCATAGTAAGTTTTTACTATTTTACGCGTTCTTCGGTTGTTATACTATCCATATTCGTAAATGGCAAATCTTTCATTGAATAAATAACACTTCAGATGACAGGTATTTACCTTGTAATTTTGATCATAGGTTGTATTAGAAAAGTTTGTAGTTAAGTAAATTATGCGTATTTACCCATCATGACTACTTAACTTTCCTTATTTTGGATGGGATATCAATAAGATGTGCCTTTTCTGTTTGAGCCACGCTTAGCTTTATATTTACTCTATGTTTGTTTCCGAATCATAAGCATAGATTCAACTCTCATCTCACGCAGTAGTGTGTTTTATAAAGTGCTGATAGCCGGAAATAATCTCTTCATAGATTTTAACGCGACGAACTTTTTTGAAAAATTTGACGTTTTTGAAATCAATTGAGATTGGACACATCTGATACCCAAAATGTATTTTAAAATAGAGATTGACTGTTGCTTTTGAAGTGCCACCATTATCAACAAGGTCCGCAATTGTTAATCGACAGTTATTGACTGCCAAATCACGGATTTGCTGGATGTGACTTTTGGCGATAGAGGATGATGGTTGTCCAGAGCGTCGGCGACTTCAACTTGTTCTCAGCTTTCTCTCTGAACTATACGAGTATATACCACTTTTAAACATTTCTTTCGGACAAAGTCTGTTCACTGAATTACCTGTATAGCATTCTAAACTTTTGCGCGACAGAAATTTCTCTTCATAAACAAAATTTAATGCAACTTTTTTGCTCAACTGAATCCCACATTGGAGGAAACGCCGAAATCACTTTTTGCGTCATAAAAAACCAGACGTCGCTTAAGCACTAATGGCGTTTATGATGTGACATATCCGTAACTTATATTGAAAACTGGTTTTATTTTTGGACATACATTTCTTGAACATAAATAAAATAAATTGTAATTTATGTGTATGCGGTTTATTCGCACAAATCTCCAAAAATTGTTTTCCGTGTAGAGGTAAATAAACGTAAGGCAAATGAACATCTATGTAGTTTCAGTTGTGTACTACGTTCTATGAAGCTAACGTAATTTTCGGTAGCTGAAATTTTCTATTTGTTTTCCTTTGAGTGGTGGGCAACTCCTCGTTTAAGAATGCTAATACAGAGATGTTTATGCCGCACAATGCATATGTTTCTCTTTTATTTCCTACGAAAACTATTCACAAGAAAGTTTTTATAATTTCAAAAATTATGCAGGGTGGGCCATATGAGTGTTGGCGATTTAATTCTTCAATTTCTCGGTAACGCGCGGCGCGGGGTGGCGGGGGGATATATTGTTCGCTGCGCCGTTTCCTGGAAATTTAGTCCCCATGGAGCCGTACACGGGAGTGCAGCGTGCATTTTGTGTCCGAGCGTATTACGAAAACAATAAATCAGTGATTACTGCACGACGTTTGTATCGGCATGAACACGGTTTACACGATTTAAGTGAAGTTCCAAGCGCCAATGTGATACGAAAATGGATCAGAATGTTCGAAACAACCGGCTCAACAGTACCAATTACGGTTCGTGGTCGCCCAGTTTCTGCAAGATCAGCCGACATTGTGGAGCGTGTTCGTGTTTCAGTTCAGCGAAATTCACAACAGTCAACACGTAAGAGAAGTCAGTCTTTGGATGTCAAAAGAACAATTTTACGACGAATTTTGAAACGTGATTTGCATTTGAAGGCTTATAAGATTCAGATAGTCCAAGAATTAAAACCCGATGATGCCAATAACCGACTTAACTTTGTCAATTTGATGCTAGAGCGGCTCAACAATTTCAACAACGTGATATTTAGTGATGAGGCCAATTTTCACCTTAATGGCCATGTGAACAAGCAAAATTGTCGGTTCTGGTCCGAGACTAATCCCCGACGCTTGCATGAGCGTCCACTTCACAATTATTGTAACATGCTAGCAGACTTTTTGGTGCCAGCTTTGCAAGAACTTCAAGGCAATACCTCGAGGATGTGGTTTCAACAGGATGGGGCCACATTTCATACGGCTAGGGTATCCACAGAGCTGTTTGTTTTTCCTGGAAAACTCATTTCGAAAAGGGGGATATTGAATGGCCCCCATGTAGCTCCGATCTCTCTCCATGCGATTATTTTCTATAGGGCTACCTCAAATCGGTAGTCTACGAGAATAATCCGACCAATTTAGAGCAGTTGAAGAGGAACATTATTCAGGAAAGTAACAAAATACCGAGAACAACTTTTCAACCAGTTTTCCAAAATTTGCGACTTCGGTTCCAAGAATGTCAAGCAGCCGAGGGAAGCCATTTGGACAACATTACTTTTAAGTCTTAAAAATTCCCATGCTTCTACTTTTTAAAAATACAAATATATTTTTTTTATGTTTCGTAGTTTTTTTTAATTGAATATTTAAACCGCCAACACCCTTATGGCCCACCCTGTAGAAACTCAAACAAAAATTTAAATTTTTTCCCACAGGTTTAAAAAAATTTTTTCCGTAGAGATAAATGAATGCAAAGCAAACGAAAATTTCGTTTGCACTTCGTACTATAAGGGTAGTATGATGATTTGCTTGATTGCTATTGCATTATGAATCGAGTCTGTTTAATCGAAATATAACTATACTTCTGCACAAATGTCGACAGCTGGTTTTACTAAGTTAAGTGTGACAAATATGTGTTCTTTGATATAACAATCATCCAGTTGTAATGATACGTTTGAAAAGTATTGCGGTCCATCGAAAATATTTTCTAGAATAGTATAACTAACCGGGTATAGGTGGCGTTAGTTACATAAGCTAAAAATATCTTGTACATTCGAAGTCATTGGAAAACCTGCGTTTCTTAAGAAAGTTTATTATAGGTATATTAGGTTTACATAAAAAGTGCGACATGTAATAATTTTTGCACGGAAACCTAAGAAATGTTTATTCATATTGAACTGTTGCGTACATAGAAAATTCTCGATAACAATTTAATACAAGTTTTCATCAAAAGTAGTCCAGAGCTACACTTTGGGTGATTAGGATTTGACACCGATGCGGTTATTAGACCCCTGTTATCGTAGACCAACTTCATCTTTGGCATTATGAAGACTTTTATTTATTACAGGTTTACATTGGTATTTCAACATTTATGTGCTCAATGATTTGTATTCACTGGAAGACGATTTGGCGTACAATCCGTAAGTACTTTAACGAATTATATAATGAATTACTTCAGACTAATATCATCATTCTCCTCTACGCTCGCAGTATTGTTTCCACCAGTCGTCTAATGTCGGCAGCTTTAATTTTAATAACGGTATCCTTAGCTTTTTGGGCTAGACATGTAAGTTTGTAATGGAGCCTCCCCACGACTCGTACGCGATCATTATAAATTTCAAATATTTTAAGATGGATCGGGAAGATCGTGTCATATTCAAGTGGAAATTATTGGTAACTGAACAAAAGGAGAGGGCTGATGATATGCGTCAACGTAATGAGGCCTTGGTATACAATGTTTTACCCGTACACGTGGCGGAACATTTTATGAAAAACACCAAAAGATCCCATGATGATTTATACTCTCAGAGTTATGCCGAAGTGGGTGTTTTATTTGCTAGTATGCCAAATTTTTCAGGTAAGTTTGTACATAATGATAGTCGACTTCCAAATTTACTTACAGCAAATGTTAAAAAAAGTTGTTAAGCTAAACACTTGCTCGTACTCATTGTATTATAACGCAGACGAGAAATTTAGTTTTTTTTTATCTTAGCTAATAGAATCGAGAGGAAAATAATTAATTGTAGACATTTCGGTTGACAAATATTTCAAAAATACTAATATTGTTTTATTTCCCACCGTTTTTTGCTTAGCGGCGGGGCAAGTATATGTACAATTTTTCACTGAACTTTCTGGCTTTAGTCATCGTGGGCCAAGTACTGATTGTTCGTAAAATTACCTGTACAAAAAAAAACCTCCTCTACATCGACTTAGCTTGTTTTTCTAATAATATATTCAACATGGGCTAGCTTCTCACATTTAGTGAGATTACACGCATTCAGTTTTTAGACTCACTCAACGGGATCGGCAGTTCAACGACGATTCTGAACAATACAGTTTGAGAAGCATTCACTCGAAGTATTCATAAGACACATAGAGGCGATCACCGCTCAAATAATTATAGATGGCTGTATGCGGGGTTGAACCCGAAATCATGCGAACGATGGTCGCGTGTACTAACCATCGCGCCACAGTCGGTCACTGTCGTATAATAATTATAGTGGTACCCTTGAAAAGTGTATGAACCGGGAACATAACACGCTTCGATTTCAATTATCGCGCATGCATTCATTTAGCAAAATCACGTTTAGGACCTAGTGCACGCTCACTATCAGCTCATCGATATTTTAACCTCGTTTTGACTATTGTTTTGATGATGGCTATTTATGCCACTGGCGATAGTTGGTGTGACGTTTCCAATGGCTTGCATTCCCCAATTGGTAACTCGTAGAAGTGTACTCTCCATAATTGTACCAAACCCCGCATATCCTAGACCTGATTTCCATCGTAGTCCTTATAGCGATTTGTGAGTCCTTGCCATAACCTTCATTTTGCGCCTTTTAGTAGAATTTTCGGATTAAGTTACCTGTACCTTTCTATATCCTTACACTTCCGTTCTTTCCTCAACTATTTATTTCGCTTCACAAAGTGGTTTATCTCCTTTTTCCTTCTCTGTATAGCTCACAATATGCATTATATGTAATTGGCTGCTACATTGCCATTTAAACAGTACTGTTTTTCGCAGATTCTATTCAACATTCTTGATTGTCTAGTCGGCGTTTTCATACCTAAATATGATTAGCGTAGAAAGTGCAATTTGCTTCCATTGTGAGAGGTTCTATAGCTTACTGATATCAACTATACCTATAGTTGAATATGGTGATATCATCAGTCAACTTTCTTTGTCATAGTTGGGTAGATTTGTCACTTTGATCTATCTTGCCCCGAGTTTATGATAATACCACGGATTACAACCATCTCTGTGATACTGGAAACATGCCTTGCTTCTATTTCACATAATCAATCTGATTTGTCATGTTATGATCTGGGCAAAGCTAAGTTGCCTTACGGATATATATTGTTTTGAATCTAGTTCCACTGCATCCCTTGTTGGAAAGTGTTGTTTGTCATATTAAATTCTTTTGAACTAAGAGCATTTTCCTCTCTTATTTTGACAAAAAGATTTCCCCCTGTATTTCTTCTAAGCATTCATAAAACTGATCTTCATTTTCCATCATGGCGCATATATAAAGCAGCGCTATAAAAATTACTTCATATTGATGCAGATTATGGCCCTTCGGCCGTTTGCTGGTCCGAATTACGAGACAAGGTTTCTAAGCCTACAAGTCCCTGTCTGAATTCGCGATTTTTGTATGGATCAGCAGATGTCACAGCTTTTACGTCGAGTACATCTTTGTTCTGTCTATTCCGTTGCCTCTTTAGCGATGATGTCAGCTTCACATTAACAAAGGAATTCCAACAAATCGATGCACACTTTTAAATTATGGTTCGTCTAATGTTTGCAGGAGTAGGCGGTTAAGGCTGTTTCCCCGCTAGGAAGGAAGCGCAGATAGAGCCCGTATTTTTTCTGGAGTGAATTTTGTTAAATCTAAATGCAAACTTTGTTTTTTTTTTTTTTAAATTTATTACATCAAACAAACTTTATACAAATTACGCCTCGGCGCCGCATGGCAATATACAGGGTGTCCGTCGGGAAGGTATACTACTATATTTTGGTAAACATTAGTCTTGACAGTTCATATTTGGCAGTCGTGAAGTAGAGACGTGGCAAATTTATTATGAAAAAATATTCGATAAACCAACGTGTTTTAATCGTTAAAACATTTTATCAAAATCAATCATCGGTTACTGTGACGATGAGAAACTTACGTGAAATCTTTGGGAGAAACAACGTGCCAACAAGACGCACTATTTATTGTGTAGTAAATGATTTTGAAGAAAGAGGGTCTGTAGCTGATAGGGCCAAGCATGGACCACAATGTACTGCAAGATCGGCTGAAAACGTTACTGCTTTCGATATACCTAAAATTTTGGAATCGACAATAACAAAAACATGTTCTTATTTATATCAGTATTTAGAGTTATTACGTAATTTTTCAAAAATTGCGGTGTTTTGGAAAACTGCTATAACTTGTAAACTACATTAAATATAGGAAAGGGGTGCGCAAATATGCGTCAAAATAAATAAACTTGTTTTTTCTAGAGAGAGTTTTTTCTTCTTGTTCATTTCATTCGCAAAAACCATGTAATAAAACAACAAGTTTCTAATTTGTGATGCGTTTGAAGTTGACAACATCGAAAAACATAAAACAGGGAATTAAGCGTAAAGTTGGCTTGTGGCCCAGCTAAGCCCAAAGTAGCTTAACGTCCTATGTAAAATTGAGTTCGTTATTTAGTCCAAATAGTAAAGGGTATTTTCGAGATACCATTTATAAAACATAGTGGGTGCTCTTTGTGATTTGATGCTGTCATTGTGAATGTTGAGCGGAAACTAGCGTCGGGTACACAATTCAAATGATGTTGTGGAAAACGTTTCGGCTGCCTGTATTTCATTCAATATTTCCATAACTTGTTAACTTCATTGTTCTACATATATAACTGTTTTTATCCTTATTTCCTTAGATTTTTATTCCGAGGAAACCGTCAATAATCAAGGTTTAGAATGCTTACGTTTTCTAAATGAAGTTATATCTGATTTTGATGCCGTAAGTTAGTCCTGAAGCTGTTTAAATGTTAATAACCAAGAGTATAAATGTCTGTATTATTGTATTCTTTTCTTGCAGCTTCTGGAGCTTCCACAATACCAGGATATTATAAAAATAAAAACTATAGGTTCAACGTACATGGCAGCCAGTGGCATCAATTTGAATCGTGAAATTAAAGCTGGCGATCCGATTACGAAACGTTGGGCCCATTTAGCGGTGTTGGTGGAATTTGCCCTGGAACTAAAGAAAACCTTGCAGGATATCAATGAACAATCTTTTAATCATTTCGTTTTAAAAATGGGCGTAAATCATGGGCCAATAACGGCAGGAGTAATAGGTGCTCGAAAACCGCATTATGACATATGGGGTAATACGGTAAATGTGGCTTCCCGCATGGAAAGCACTGGCAAAGCAGGATCTATTCAGGTGATATAAAATATATTCATTGGAAATAATATTTAAAAGGAAATTGCATACAAACTAATGCCATTTAATCTTCGTTTAGGTTACTGAGGAGACATGTAATATTCTTCAAGAATTTGGCTATTCCTTCCTACAAAGAGGTTTAGTAAGCGTTAAAGGCAAAGGTCAACTGATGACCTATTACTTAAGAGTAAGTTTATCGGACAGTGTTTATAGGCCTCGGCTCATTAAAGCTGGCGGTAGGCTTTTTCTGTGAGATTACGTCTATATTTCTGTGCTTACAAGGAAAAACGATTCTCGTATATCGGAATTTACCGTTTGGAGTTATTATTATTACATATATTTTTCAAGAAATCGATATTATGCCGTCTAGACGGCAATAATATAATAACAAAAACCTATTCCAGCTAATATCAATATTTAGTGATATTATATAGTTTTCCAAATATCGTTGTTTTGAAAAATTACTATAACTTGCAAACTATATCGAAATGGAACGGTAATCGAACGTAAATACGCATCTAATAGAGTTAATAAAATAATAAAAATTTATTGACTTTATCCTAACTCATCTCGCAACAGAAAATTGTTTGAATATTAAAACGTAAAAGAGCAATTGAAAAGACGCAAAGAACGTAAAGTTTCATAGAAAATACATCGAAAAACTTACTGCACAAAAATGTTTCTAAAAGGCTATTTAACAAATTGTCTTCCAAGAGCTTTAAAAGATAAATTTCTATATAAATAGAAAAAAAAGTGTTTTCTAACAGAATTGACTTGAGAGATGCTTTCATATAGAAAACTGTTGTGGAAAATACATTTTACATATAGAAATGCAACATAAAAATATTTTTGTCAGCAAAAATACTTGTCATATAGAGAACTATCATGGAAGACACTTTTCACATAGAAAAATGGGGTGGAAAAAACTTTTCATACAGAAAAAACTTTTCGTATAGAGAATTACCATAAAAAACACTTCAAATGTAGCAGTAAAGATGCTTTTCTTACAGAAAAGTGCATTGGAAAATGGTATTTTTACAGAAAAGTGTGTGGAAAAATAGTTTTTTTTACAGAAAAGTGTCTTCGAAGATGTTTCTCTTATATGAAAGTGTCTTGGAAGGTGTTTTTCTTATAGAAAAGTGGAAATGTCGTAATAAACACTTCTCATGTAGAAAGTGTCAAAGTGTAGAAAAGTGGACCAGATAATTTCTCAATAGAAAATTTTTATAGCTGACACTTTTCTAATAGAAACGTTTCATGGAAGACACTTTTCCAATAGGAGCGTCACTAAAGGCATACTTCCTATAAAAAAGTTTTATGGGAAACATTTTACCGAAAGAAATGTGTATGGAAGGCACTTTTTCAATATAAAAGTTTTATGGAAGAGACTTTTCCTACAAGTGTCATTTAAGATACAATTTTTCATAGAAGGGTGTCTTGCAAAATGCTTGTCTTATAGTAAAATTGTTATTGAAGATGTTTTGCCTATAGATAAGTGTCTTGGAATATGCTTTTTTAGAAAAATGTCATGGAGGACAACCTTTCAACAAGAGCCTATTGGAAGGCACTTTTTATGAAGAAACATAACTTTCAACAAACATTATGTAAACAAAAATGGCTTTGATGACAACGACGATTTTTGTAAGAACGATTTTTTTTTTTAAATAATTATCATATTGAAAATGTTGTGGAAAACACTTTTCGTAGCTCGCCGCTGACTTGTAAGATATTATTGCTGTAGAGAGGTATATTTTTTTTAATATGAAAAATGCCTTCCAAGATGCTTTTTATATTAAAATGTGTCTTTCAAAACTCTTCTTCACAGTGAAAGTTTATTCCAAGATATTTTTCCCATAAAAACCATCTTCTACATATGGAAAGTTTCTTCTAAGGTATTTATTAATACGAAAATTGTCTTCGGAGACATATCCTGTTAGAATTTAATTCTCTTTAAACTATTAAACTTACTTGAAATACATTGACCGCATCTCCACCGATATTCCACAATGCTGGTTTCCTTTTGATGCTTAGGAAGACAAATAATATGGATAGAAAACATGTTTCATATTATGTTTAATCACTCACCTCCAAAAAGTTTCTCTGCGTTTGAAATAAAAAGCCTGATAGTAACTTATAAAGTAATTACCAGTAACCAGAACAGTTAATTTAATTAACCGAAAATCAATTACGAATTTCCCCAAATACGCAACTACAACAATTTTTCGGAGTATTTGTTATTTAAAATTTGTATCAAAAGTTACCTGCTATAAAGGGAATAACACCCTTACAAATTGGTTTGGCAATCTTAACCCTATTTGTGGATAATTTCGTTAAATTTTCATGCTAAACGTTTGCAAAATTTTTAAAATAGGGTTAAATCTGTCAGATCAATCTACAAGCGTGTCATTTCATTCATCATTCAAGTGGCTAAATTTCGAATAAAATAAAAAAACGCAGGCCTAACGAATAAGCCCCGTCGGTGATTTATATGTTCCAAGACCTAAATAGTTGTAGCAATGTAATGTAAGAAACCCGATTGATGTGTTGATTTATATGATTTTCAGGGTAAGTCTTGTGAAGTACAAATCGAATGTCAAGCTAATGAGACTGAACCGTTAACAGATGATATACCCAAACATCAAGGTAATGTGGGCAGCGTTACCAATCCTCCCAGTACCAGCACAGAAACTGAGGTTCATTTGAAAATGGACGAGGCAGAGGCTGATTTGAAAACACCACTATTAAATCTTAAACCAAATACCAACAATTCAAAAGCATCCAGTCCAGCCAAGGTCTGTGGCAATGGTGAAATGTCAACGGAAGAAGACGCGTTGATCAATAATACCGAAAACCTATAAATATCACACATACACTAGAAACTAACATCTAGCTCATTATGTAGAGTAAAAAGAGGCTCTAAAAGGCCCCCACATTAAGGAGGTAGTTAACACATAATTTAAAAAACCCCTTAAAAGATAACTTAATTCAAAAAGTAGTTAGTAGAAAAATCTTTCAAACTGTAGACTTCCTCCCAAATTTACTCCTTACTCCTCCTATTTAAAGGTCATTGTAAAGTATGCAGTTCTTGACATTTGCCAATTAATCTGAATAGCAGGTGTCAGGAGTTAAGAGTTTTGTTTTCTTTTCATTCGAAATCGACAACCAACAGTATTGTTTATTATTTTGTATACACATTTTTAGTGAAAGACTTTTTGAATATTTTGAAGAACCCCTCTAAAATTAAAATTTTACGATATATATAAACATTGATTGTTATTTAGTTTTAAATTTACAATATGAAAAACATTTGTGCTTAAGTTAACACTCACTTGTTGTTTAAACAAAAGTTAAAACGAAGAAAAAAACTCACAAAAAAAATCTATTAACTAAGTACCTAAACAAACAATATCTATGATTTTCTACACACAAAAATCATTTCACTAACCAAATCTATCTATTGTGAATGTACATTTAATATGGAACGAAATCGAATCGAACATTTATGGAAAATTGCAGACGTCCCCTTCTCAAACCGATACATAATAAAATACAATAACAACACAAATCCCACCTAATAAAGTCCGCGTTCAACCAACATACATATAAATAGTATAAATAGATGAAAATATAGGAGAATAGGAAACAAAACACAACACAGCGAATATATAAATAAATAAATTAATTAAATTATTACTTATAAAGCGTATTTATGCTTTATACATATGTATACATAGATCATTGCGACAAACGCTTAAGCTGAAGAAAAATTACCTAAATGCACTAAATCACAAAAGTCCGTGGCGCAGTTTTAAAATGCATTAATGAAGATGACTTGCCAACACATAACTCTGACAGATTTAATACTATTTGTAGATAAATTGCTTAAATATTTATACGTAGCATTTGCCAATTTTCTCCAACAGAGTTAAATTTGTCAGAACAATTTGTTAGAGTGTCATCCCCTTAAAAGCTTGTTTGTATCCGACTTCTCTATTGATACTACCGTAATCCCCTATTGATGCTGCGAGCTAGATTTCAATCTAACATTTGATTTTCGCAGGTGAAAATACATGATTTGTGAAAATCTAACTTAGCAAAATATCTCAAATAAGCTTTTTAAGTGGCTATACCAGAATGGCCGCTCAAATTTTAAATAATTTTCAGTAAATCATATGTAAAAAAAAATGTTCCAAGAAATTTTTTTAAAATGTACTACTATGTACGCTCTATTTTTAAGGCTAAAAGTGTTTTAAATAAAGAAAACACCAAAATGGGGATTTTTATTCACACAAATTTCCTAAATATATTCTAGAAAGAACTCCGTGCAGTTAATCGTGCATATTTATTAAAACATTTGGATGAAAATAAAAACAAAGACTTTCAAATTTTCATGAAGTGTTGTGCACTACTTAAATAAAAAGTTGCAGGAAATTTCGGCAGCATGTATTCGAATGTTTTGTTTGAGCTGCGTAGTAGCCTTAAAAACTATTGTGGTAAGAAAAATCTTTGTTACGATAGTCAGTAACATTGAAATCAACATTTCCCCACGACAGGACTTGGAGCAAAATCGTCGTACAGCACATTTTGTGCCAAAACATGCACGACACAATGCAATTTTTTGCAGATGTTACAAAATTTTGTGATCTAGTGTAAATACATAAAACAAACGTACTTTTGGACAAAAACTAAACTGATTCTATTTAGCTAATACGATTTAACAAACAGTTACTTTCTCAACGAATATTAGCGCTGTACAAGATTATTATTTGCGACGAAAGAGATTTAGCATTTTCTTAGAAATTAAGATTATTATTTCGTTCTTCTTTAAAATATATTAGACATCAAGAGCTGAACCTAAATAAAAGTGCAACGTATGAGGCCTGCCAAATTAAATAAAGACAACAACCGTATAACCAATTTTGTCAAACATCATACGTAGCGCTGTGAATTCATCTTAATTCTTAGTTTAGAATTGCATCAACTCAACAAACGCCATAAGAGCAAAAGGAGCTGCTTTACAGCAAGACAATCATCCAATCATCATTATATTTTTGAAAATATCCGTGTAAGAGAAACAGGTTTGTAAGCACAAATCGTTATCACCGAAGTATGTCATGACATGTGACCGTTTGCTATACCGTAGAACCCAAGTCACAAATCACACATAGATTAGGGCTTAACCTAAACAAAAGTACAACGGTCAGTACCGACGTAACCTAACATACCGACCTTATTAGGCAACAACTTATTCAGTTACTCTCGAAATTGAACTAAAGTTAAACGAGGCACGAAGCCAAGTTTTGGTCCAAAGTCGCATGGACAAGTGTTGTGGTTTGGGCGTCTGTCCTTCTTAGTGGCCGAATGAATATAAACGTTGCGCCTTTATTTAAATTAATCCCATTTACAATGAAACCAAATGCCTCATTTACTATAATATTTATATGTTTGTATTATATTTGTTTGTGTCTTTATCTTTAGGTTCATATTTAGAAGAAAAAAAAATATTTTTAAGATTTTTATTTTCCCCAGCAAACTTTTGTACAAATCCATATGAAAAAACGAAAACAAGAAAAATGAATAACAAAAGCCCAATCTATATATGTACTAAATATACGTGTGTGTGTGTTTTTAAGATTAGAAAAATCATCTAGAGAAATTTTACTACATATAACGTAAATATATAAAACTAATCAATAAGAATATAATTAGTTTTATTCAGAATTCTAGTAATAATTTTATCTTGTAGTACTTGTATAGCTACATGTAAAAGTGACATTCGGCATTAGAATATAGAATCATTAATTAGAGTCAAACGAACAGCAGCAACATGAAAATGAACGAATAAAAAAAAAATAATGGAGAATTTACAAAATTATCCATTTTAACAAAATTACAAGCAAATTGATTTTCTTATTCCATTCATGGTATATCGGCATATAGTTAAAAGACCGGAAAAATCACTTTTGAAAGCATAAGAGGTAAAAATATACGATCAATTAAGAATGTGACACACTAAGTATTGAACTATCTATCCATCTGCTACTATGCAGACTTTTCGCGGTGAGATTATATATACATATATAAAACAAAAAAAAAAAATAGTTGTGAAATTTGATGCTTAATTTTTCCACCAGACAGTGTTATGTTTTTCGCGAACAATTTTTCAAGTGACTCCCAAACTTTTTTTTTTTGGTTTATAACACTGAAATCGGAATAACTCTCATTTTTCGCCAATGTAAATAGGTCTTAAATTCAATACATCAATAACGACAGCTATGCCATATCTTGCATTAACTTCAAGTGAAAATATTTGAAATTTTGTGAGCAGAAACACCTCAGTATTTTACAAGATACAAACTTGAACTTTAAACCTTAATACCACTGTTGAAAAAAGAGTTATTGGGTCATAAAACACCTCATTTATTAAGCCAAAGTTTTAACCATGTACTTAATGGTAAAATTGAATATCGTTATTGTCGGTTATTGTCACAAAACAGGTTGTGTTAATGATATATACGATATGTCCGTTTAAAAGTAAGGGAGATAGGTCTTATGGTAATTTCGACTTGGACTTAGGGGTTGTTTTTATATTTTTAATCTTTTAATGTCCATGCACTGAAACAAATTAAAAAAAAAACTGTTTTATGCTCGTAAAAAATGCATCCCTGGCTCAGAACACAAGTTTTGCAAAAAAGAACTCAAAGTTTCCACTGTTGTAGTACATTTATTATATTTAAAGTTTTTGACCAGTTTATCTTCCTGGATCTTATTGTTTTACTGACCGAAACTAGAAACCTTTGAAGATATCAACGAAATTAATGATATTAGTAACTCTAGTTTACTTCTGCTACAATTAAATACTTCTTTATTAATTCTTTAAATACTGTCAATTGTTTATAAATAACTGCCACTTTTAAGAGTTAGTGCTGGCAGAAAGCCGATAATTATCGATAATGAACCAAATCGTAGTTTTGTACTTCAAAAATAGTTTTCGAAAAAAGTACTTTCGTGCTGGTTTTCTCACTAGAAAAATGTATTGGAAAAGATATTGCACACCAGGTGTTTTGCGAAACGCTGTTTGGGAATAGGGAGACGTACTATAAGTGTAGAGAGAAATATGGGTTATACTCTACAATTTACAGTTTTCCGAAATTCGAAAATTTGGTGTTCAATTTTAGCTTGAAAAACTTTATCACTTATAATACACAATAAGCGTATAATGAGAAAAATTATCGAAATTTAAGAATTTATGATTTGTGTGTCCAATCGAGTAGTTTAGTTGCAAAGGAATGGCAATTGTAATCATTTCGTAAATTATTCATTTCGCAGGCTGAGCACTTAATTTTCACTGTTTCGCTGAAAAACCATTAAATTTGCTTACTCGCTACCTGAGCTATACGCTCACAATCTAATCACAGTAAAATACGTGGTCTTCTCGAATGTTTAGTAATATTTTACAAACTTCTTCCTGTCTTAAGTTTAAAATCATGTAAACAATAACAAAATCACTAAAAAATTTTAAAATCATTGTTGCTCTAACTAAGCGGCTAACTAATCACTAAAGGAGATAGCACTAGCGCATTAATTTGACGGATTTGAAACTGTTTGTGAAAATTGACAAATGATATGGAAATTTAAGCAATTTATTCATAAATCGTGTTAAATCTGTTAGATAAATATGTTAGTGCCATCCTTTAGAAATGAGATGGGATGTGGTAATGTTCAGCATTTCAGATTTTTAGCTCTTAACGCGTTTCGCTCTTAAGGTGGGAATACACGACATGTATTTTACATATTGCATGTCACTTTTTTGACCCGTCTGTTTATCGTATGTCTGACAAAATTATGAAAAAACGAGGCGTTCAATTTTATGTGGCCAAACGTGCATGTGTAAACCACATAACATTGTCATTAACAGCTGATGTTGTTATGATACAAAAAACCATTTTTTTTAAAGCAATCATTAATACTTTTATTTATATTGTTAATTTTACTTACTTTTGCGTTTTGTCTATTCATTTTAAATTATTTTTATTTTATATTTTTTTTGTAGTCGTTGAACACTTGACGCTTTGTTGTTTATAATAAAACAGCTGACGGCGATGCAGTTTACATACAAAAATAGAACACGCTCTATTTAAAAAATTGCCATATGTATTGCATGATGCATGGTGCATATGGCATGTTTGACAGGGGCCGCACGGTATGCATAATTTTTTGGTATGTAAAAGTGACATGCGATATGTAAAATACATGTCGTGTATTCCCACCTTTAACGTGTCCATTGACAAATCAACCGAGATTTGAGATTACTTTTTAGTAACCGCCTCATCGCAAAAAGTACAAAATCTGATGTTAGTTTAGAAACTTAAGCATTTTTAAAGGAAACTATTTCGAAGCGTAAATCTCTCAAACTAGGGGTTTAAGAAGAGCTAAAATATATAGCCACTTCAAAGATTCCAGCAAGCTACTACTGCGATAGTGGCACAACTAAATCTGGAATTCGCAACTTAGATATTCTCATCCGTTATTGGTTTTACTTATCTAGTTCTCTAAGTGCTTCATAGATGCACACATGTGCAAGTAACTAATTGCCAGTTGAGCATAAATATTATACTCAAAAATTAAAAAAACGCAGAAAACCAGTTGTAGGTGGCTTGATTCGCCACTAGTGCTGTTATGTTAGTGAGTGTGTATAATAGTATTGAGATTATCGAATTTGCACTTGCATGAGCAGTCTTGGCTGAGAAGAATTAAATTAAAATTTCTTCGTTTAAATTAAAATTTCACTTACGATATTTATTGTATTTATTGCATATTGTCCATTGTCCACTTTCGTAACGTATCGGCATAATATTGCCCGCAATCATTCCTGACGTTTATGATATTTGGTACTGTATCGATACTAACCAAACATATGTTGCCGATAACAGTAAGTCAATGTTTTTGTACGATTTTTGACAGACAATGACAATTTGTTAATGAACATTTTCGACGAAATATATTTCAATAAAACTTAAGGCAAAAGAGTTACTTTTAGCGCAACAAATTTCAAGAATAATCTATATACATAAACAATAGGTAAAGAGAGAGTGATGGGTCCGAAGCCTCAATGCTAGGATTGTGAAAGCTATAAACTGTTTGCTGTGGTATTGCTCAATAACTCCGGAGTTTGGCATTCAGGGTTATTTGGGGTTTCTTGCTGTCAGATACTTTTCTATTTTGACTCGATTAACCAATAATTAATTTAAACAATTGCAAAATTTTCGCACGTAGCCGTCGACAGCGTAAATTATGTCCTTAAAGCCCAAGAACGTGAATTTTGATGAAATCTGGCCAGATCTAAGGAACACGGCGGAAGCTGTCATTAAGGTGGATAAAGTCGAGCATATCGTTTGGAATGCTGGATTTACGTGAGTTTAATCGCTAATCACCACACTAATGATAAGAAATTATAATCGAACACATTCCCTGTATTGTTTTCTCAGAAATGTCTACAACTTGTGTGTGGCCCACCCCGAACCACTAGACGAACGCTTGTACGAAGAGACCAAACAATTCCTTAAACAGCATGTAGAAGACCTGCTGCATACCCGTGTAAATCCTCCCGGGGCAGACGCTAATGAGGGCGAACAGCCGGATTTGTTAAAACGCTACTATGATGCATGGTTCAAATACAGTCAAGGCATCAAGAATTTGCACAATCTTTACTGGTATCTCAATCAGCAGCATATCAAAAAACATAAATCAGCCGACGCCGATGTGGTCTATGGCAACTTGACCACAGAAACGTACGAAAAAATGGAAATTGGCGAACTTGGTCTTGACATATGGCGAACGAAAATGATAGAGTCCCTTAGCTATGACTTGGTTAAGCATATTTTGGAGGGCATTAAAGCCGATCGCATGGGTAATCCGGGACTAGACGATGAGCGGGTTAAAATTATCAGTGGTGTGATGCATAGTTTTGTGGAAGTTCAAGCGTATAATAAGAACGGTTCCCTGAAAATTTATCAATGGTTGTTTGAGTGTCCGCTGCTGCTAGCGAGCGGAGAATATTATGCGACTGAAGCTATGAACTTGCTTCAGAAATGCACGGTTAGTGAATACATAGAGGAAGTCATAAAGATACTCGACGATGAGAATAAAAGAGCACAGAAATTCCTACACTCGAGGTAAGTGAAGAGTGCGAAATATAAAATGAAATGTCCATGATTATGATATGTTTAAAATGGCGTAGAAAAATCTGTTTTTGTTTCAGTGAGGCGGGTTTACTTATGTGAACAATGTAAAAAGAACCTGCAAATTTTAGTAGGTTTCGAAATAAAGTCAAACAGGTGATCAGTAAAATTAAATTTCTAATTTCCCTTTTTGTGGTATCACTTTCAACGAAATGTTTGAAACGTTTGCGAAAACCAAAGCAAAAATGATGGGCACTGTTGAATTTATCTTTAAAATTCAGAAAATTTTGTAACCCTCAACAATATGTTAGATACATTATTAGTTTTTAAATAATTGAATTGTTCAAATTGTTGGAAAGCATAAAATGCTTATCTTTGATATCTTTGACGATATACAGCTTATTTTTAAGTCCGGATGTGACGCTTCGAAAGAAGTGCGTAGTAGTTAAAACCGTTAATGATTCCCCCAATCTTTAAGCACTTCAAACCTGTATTTCTAATATCAGTAACACTTCTTATTCAGTGCTTTTTTGTTGGATATTATAATGATGACTTCATGTTTGTGCAGCTCGAGAATAAAGGAACCTATCGCTTTCACTAGAAACTTTTTAAGAAATCTAAGTTTTGAATTTGTCTTGCTCTTGTTATCAGAATGCATTAATCTCATCTTCACCAATTCGGATTTCAAAGCCTTTTAACGCCGTTCTGTACATGAATGTTGTGAGGGCTCACACAACTTTAATGCCGATAACATTTCAATTGGGGTTATAATGGCAGAAGGACCTTTGAAAAAAAAGTTTAGCTAGTCATCCCCGCAAGAGTATCTAAAGCGTGCGTGTTGGAATCTCTATATTATTTCCCTCAAATGAAAATTAGGTTTTAGGTTTTGAATCGCACTGGTATGACAGATCGAAAGATTTGAAAATTTCTGTTCTACAGTTATGTTAAATGACGTATAAATACCCTAATCCTATGTCATTTAGAAGAAATTGAGAGAACGAAGAGAGAACTTAGTAATTTTTACGAGTTTATGTGCAAACTTTCATATTTAACATATTAATATGTTGTGATATTTTAAGCGTCTGTAATTTTCTTATTTATGAATAAAAATCAATACTTTCAAAGCTAATGTCCTAATGGACATTAGGCTGTGTAGGAATCGAGATACCGAAGCTCACTATTAGAATTTGACGCCTGCGTCAACAATTGCGCAAGAATGAAAAGTATAGCTCTTATCAAAACGTGAACAATGATATACGAAATATTCCAATCAAATGGCGATGTAATGTACAAAAAATCAAAAGGCCGGTCGGTAACCAGGGACTTGGCAAAGAAATAATTTTTTAAATTTTTGGAATCGTCTTTGACTAATCTTTAATCGTAGGGGTTGGCAGACTAAACTTTTTTTCTGTACGGTCCAGTTTTTTTGACTACGGTCCAAGGTAACATTTAAACTGTGTAGATTAGCGATATTTTTGAGGCAGGAACTTAATGATGAGGCTTGTTGTAAATACCACTTGTCTACATTTACTTTCGTTTACTATTATCCTCCAACCGATGAGCATCTTCTCTTTTGATGGTTTGAGAGTTATGTGCAAAAGCTGTCACCTGTAAAAAACTGAGCTATGACTGAAGAACTCTGCGTACATTGAACATCATGCTGAACCTTGTCTAAGATCTGTATAACCTAAGGAAATACGCCACAACAATATTCATTACGTCCAATAATGCGTTGTTTACTAAGCAAAATGTTTGACCTATTCAATTATGTTGTGGACTACCCTAAAGCCAAACTGATGATCTCGTTTAATTTTGCACGCGGACACGAAAGATTTGGTTTTTAGCAGCTTTTACGACGTCGCTATCAAAGTTTGTCATGCGCTGCTGGTAAATATTCTGCTATAAGATTGGTGTTAAGTACCTTTGCCGGAGATTCCAATTCAATAAATGGTAGTTGTAAATGTGTTTTCGGCACAACTAAGTCTACTTCAAGTACCTTATTTGGTTTAAGATTTCTAGTTATGTTGAGAGCCTCGCACGCTATGCGACGTCTCAGTCGTCAGGAAAACAATGATACTCAGTCGGTATTTTACGCAAAAACCTACTTTAGCTGTCCAGCATATTCAGCAAGCTTTTACTTGTCGGATGTAGTCCAGTTATCATTTTCATTTCGAAGCAGAAAATTTGTCTCTGTATGTCTACTTACTTCGTTTTTTCGGATCTAGAAGGCAGTGGTGAGCCGTAGCTACTGGTTCAAAATTATGAAATAATGAAGCGGCAAAACGGCTACTCATTTATTCCCTGTACGAAAGACGATAGTTGTATTTAAATATCAACAAGCAAAATATAACTGCGGCAACTTAGGAACCGAGATATGTTATCAGTAAATTTATTTTTATTCATATTTTTTCACATTTTCCCCTTTTTAGCTCCTTACCTAAACTTCTCAAGCAATGTGAAGAAAAATTTATCAACGAAAGATTGGATTTCTTATACTCGGAATGCAAGCAAATGGTATCGCAAGAAAATCGCAAAGATTTGCGAAATATGTATATTATTTTAAAACCCATACCCGACCACTTGAAAGGAATGCTCACTCAAACTTTCTTGGATCATATTAAAAACGAAGGCTTAGAGACAATTTCAACACTGAAGGGCGAAAATATCCACATACAATTTGTCGAGGATATGCTCAAGGTACACCAGAAATATACGCAACTAATTGCGGAAGTCTTTGAGAATGATCCGTTGTTCTTAAGTGCTTTGGATAAAGCTTGTGCTAGTGTTATTAATCGTCGACCAAGTGATAAACAACCCTGCCGTAGTGCCGAATATGTGGCCAAGTACTGTGATACTCTGCTCAAAAAGTCGAAAACATCAGAAGCCGAAATCGATCAAAAACTCACCAACAACATAACGATATTCAAATATATTGAAGACAAAGATGTATATCAGAAATTTTACAGTCGCCTATTGGCTAAACGGTTGATACACGAACAATCACAAAGTATGGATGCGGAGGAAGCGATGATAAATCGTTTGAAGGTACCTGGTAAAGAGTGCGAATATGGCACATAATGTTTACACAAGTTTTCTTTGTAATTTCTAGCAAGCCTGCGGTTATGAATTCACCAACAAATTGCATCGCATGTTTACGGACATTTCGCTATCGGCTGATCTGAATAACAAATTTAATTGTTATTTAAAAATTGAAAATATCGATTTAGGTATGTTAGTAAAGGCAACTGAGATTTTTTTTAATTATTATAGGAATTAAAGAATTTTATCATAGAATTTTATGCAATGCCATAATATACTTTCTCTTCATGCTTCTCTTTGTTTACTTTTCTAGGCATAAATTTATCCATCAAAGTTTTACAAGCCGGAGCTTGGCCCTTAGGTCCCACACAAGTCGTTATTCCCTTCGCAGTGCCCCAGGAATTTGAAAAAGCTATTCGATCGGTGAGTAGACTCCGAAAGTGATAAAGTGATACATAAATATTTAGCAATAACTGGTAAAGGCCGATGTGATTAACATGGCTGCATCAGTATCGCGTAGACTTTTTTTTAAGCATTGGTTAAGCATTGGTTAGAATTGCGAGAAAATGACAGCTTTAGACTACAATGAAATGAAAAAATATTTAGTATCAAAATTTTCTTCACTAGTTGAAAAGAAATATTTAATATTCTGAAGAACTGTTTTTAGGAATTAAAATGTAAAGATCCGAAGCTTTTTTCCAAGCCATTTCAGATTTTAATATTTATTTGTTCGATGAGGTTTATTTGAGACTTGAGATTTCACAAAAAGGGATACTTTGAACCAATGCTTTTCGGAGGTGCAACAAGAGTAACTTAAAACGTAGAAGGTTAGGTAGAAGAAGAGACGTTCTGGATTTCCCACAGTGAAAGAAAAAGTGAAAAGCATATTTAGTGAGAGAAATATGAGACGAGAATTCAGTTAAATATGCATTGACACAAAAGGGAGAACAAATCATATGACCAATTAAATAAATTAATCAATTACTTGACTGTTATTAACCGTATTATATAAAAAATTGTATTCTATATAAAAAATTGTAAGTTTTTAATTGGGGAAAATTGCCTCTATTGAGTCATTTAGGAACTATTTTTGTAAGAGACTAAGTGGCCATTTGTAACAGACTAATTCAATGGTACACTATTGGCACTTAACTGAAGCCATGGGAGTAGGTCCAAGTAGAATCCATGTAATTAACCTATGTACTTGGAAGCACAAATAAGCTTTTGCCGTTTTACGAAAAATGGCCCCATTAATCAGTTATGGGTTGGAATTGTCAGATGAAAAATATCATATTGTAAGGTAAGACATCTGATAGTATCATAACCTTAAAATATTAGGAATTTTTTGGTGAAAATGTTCAGTTTTATCAGAACAAGTGTCATATGCTTTATTTCTCTAACTTGAAAACCAGAAAGAAAAACTATAAAAAGAAGAAAACTACAGCTGATCGAATGCTTAAAATACATATGGCGAGATTGCTGTAATCTTAAGTGGCTTTAAAAGTGTGCGAACTATGAGTCTGACGTCAAAGACAAGAAACTTAGGGGAAAATCGAAGGGAAGATAAAAATAACTGATAATATTTTTTATGATAATACTTTCCCTCACTGGCTTGTTCACGGAGGGGAAATTCGTTTAAATTTTTCAGCTAGTAGTGTCTCTTTAGAGGAGCCAACTTTGCCACACTATTGCTCCGGCAAGTGGAAACACCAATGCTTTACTGGTGGTCTCTTTGCTTTTCGGCATGTCTGGTAATACTTTTTCTTGCTGGAGCGTTTGTGGAGGGAAATTCGTTACAGTTTTTCAACTAGTAGTTTCGCTGTGCCTACCATGTAGTCTCTTTGAGTGCGAAAGTTTCATTGTCATTCAAATGATCTGCTGAACTAATAACAACTCTATACGTCGGTACATTTTGACCAAAAGTGTAAGAAGTTCCGTATTTCTGGTTACCGAAAGTGTACGAAGAAGTGGAATTGGAATCGTTATTAAAGGAAGATTCATGCCGAACGCAAGAAGATCTTGCAATCACTTTAGTAAGGGCTCAGCAAACAGTTTTATTGGGAATCTTTCTAACGATTCAAGAGGAAGGAAATTTGGTTTCATATGAACTGAAGGGTTTTCTGCTTCGTATAGTTACTGGTGATGAAAAATGGATCCACTTAGACAACCCAAATGAGAGTAGATAATGGAGACCACATAACTGTGATTCGACATCGACAGCCAAGCGGGATATTCGTGGAAAAAGCGCATGTTGCGTATTTGGTGGGATCAACTTGGTGTCTTGTACTATGAGTTGCTCAAACAGAACGAAACCATTACTGGGACTCTCTACTGAACACTGCTGATAATATTGAGCTGTGCACTTAAGGAAAAAAAACGGCAACTACTGCCCAAGATACGACAAAATTGTCCTATTACATGATAATGCTTGTTCAAACATCTACTTGTTCAAAACCCACTTGGAAATCATCAATTGGAAAGTTCTGCTCCTTCCGATTATCACTTGTTGCTATCGCTGACACAGCTTGTCTGAGCACTTCAGATACAACATGTGAAGAAAGTTCGATTCCGAGAAAGCCTCAACAAATTACGTTTTCTATCGACACGGTATTTGTATGTTGCCATAAAGATGGAACAAGGGACAATATTTGAATTAATAAAACTTTTGGCGAAAAAAATTAAGAGCCGGAGACTTATTTTTACTCCAAATAAAACATCTATCAAATTGAAATACTTACTGTTTATTGACATTTTTTGATTTGCAACAAACTGGGATATCTGTCCCCAGTATCCCAGTAGTATCTGACTACTAGTGTAGTACTTAAAACCGTATTCTACTAGTTTTCGAATTAGTAATTTCTTAAACTATTTTCGCCATCTCCTTCTGGGTCTAAACTGTAATATGCATAACTGCGATATCAATTAACTTTATTATATATTTTTGATCATTTTTTTCTGCAGTTTGAAAAATTCTATCACAATTCATTTAGTGGTCGCAAACTCACCTGGCTGCATCACATGTGTCACGGTGAACTCAAATTGGGCTATTTGAAAAAGACCTACATTGTTACCATGCAAACCTACCAAATGGCTATGCTGCTACTCTTCGAGTCTTGTGATTCGATGACCTGCAAAGAGATTCAAACTACGCTACAACTTAATACCGAAACCTTCCAGAAACACATGCAGTCGCTGTTGGAATCGAAAATCTTAGTGGCCAGCAGTGAAGATTTAGAAGATAATACAAAAATCGAGTTGAATTTAGATTACACAAACAAACGTACTAAATTTAAGATAACATCCGCATTGCAAAAAGAGACACCACAAGAGGTTAGTGCTCAAAGTGTCAAAATGATTATATGTGATGATCAGTTGAAACATAAGTAATAATGATATGCAAATGTTATTTGTCTTGCAGGTTGAACATACGATAAATGCGGTAGATGAAGATCGTAAGTTATATCTTCAAGCAGCTATTGTGCGCATTATGAAATCGCGCAAGGTCCTTAAGCACAATGCTTTAATACAGGAGGTAAGATTTTGATGTTTGTTTTTGCCAAGCCTTTAGGGTTTTTTTTTGTACAATCAATATACGTTCCCCGAACATTAGTATTAAATTGCAATTGCTACAACTATAAATTATTTAAATTATAACAAGATCTGCGTCGCCTTACTATGGGAAACGCTTTCTTCGTAAAAAGGGATCGTGAAAGTCTATGTTTATACAAAAGTTGTTCCGATGTGTACCCTACCATGTTATAGTTATAATGCGTTTTATGAATACTAGTATGTGGTCGATCAATAAGCGATTGCGTTTTTGAAACTAATCGAACGGCATGCGTTTTACACCCAAACAGCCGTATAAAATAGGTACGAATTGATGCGAGAGATACTAAAAGTTCAGCGGGCATGTCTCTCAAACTTAAATGAAGATTTTCACTTACCATTTCTTTTAGTTTATCGATGTTGATTCTGGTTGAAGATGTTGCGAGTCAAATTTTCCATCTCATCTCGATCAGTGCATTCAACTGCACCACTTATATGAAAGTCTTACTTTTTTGATAAAGTCGATTTACGTTCTTTATCATTTTCGGCGATTCGAAAATTTCAATTACTATACAGTGTTTCAGTAAAATTCTTTATTCGATATTTTTTCCATTTTAAAAATCGCAAAACATACTTGAGATGCATCGACAAAATCAAGCACTGTAAACATACTAATCGGTACTAAACTTCGCGTCCGTATGGAGGTCAGAGGTGCCATCTTAAGGTCAAAATTTTTTTGATAGTCCACGCGAGTTTTTTATATGAATCACACTCGGTACTTTTTTTGACAGAATGTCGACAATTTAAATTTTGTGGACATTGCCGGAGGCAGTAGGCGTTTGCAATACGTAATATCACTTGAGGACAAACTACTTATTGGCATAAAACCAAACTTAAAAATCAGGGACAGTTATTGAAACGAAATCAAATCCGAAAGTATTTTTAATTTGTTTCAATTGTTGGACTCCAAATATACACAATTTGGGTTCTGTTTCCAACAATCGAATCAAAGTTTTGTATTGAATTATGTTTCTGTTTCATATTTCCAAACCGAAATTACAAATAATTTTGATTTTGATTCAAACACTCGAAAGCATTTTACGAACAATTTTGATTCTGATTAAGTCTATGGGAAGCTTTCTTTGTTGATGTTTTATTAGAAATTTTCTAATTAAAGTAACACACAAAATTTTTGAGTAGCCGTTAAAATTACTGAGAGCCTGTTGTCGTAAATTCAGAAAATAAATTGTTTTAACTATTTTTAACTTTCACGGTCAGTCCTTTTTCTCTATCAAAAAGTGAAAATACATCAGATTTTAGATCTGATCTGATTCATATAAATAAACGAAACTGCCATGAAATTATAATATCTGCGTTTTACGTTATCGAATCAAAATGTCTGTTTCACTATGTTGTGATAGAAAACTCAAATCAATATGGGTTTTTAATTTCGTTTCTACTAAAAAAAACGAACCAATGTTTGAACAGAGTTGATGTTTCGAATATAAATCAGAAACAAATTTCTAATGTACTTCAAACAAATTAAAATATCAACAAAGAAACTAAACTGAACTATCGTGAATTTCCTTGTTAAAAATAGACTTTACATTTGCATAAAATATTGGAACTTAAATAATTGAAAGCAGCTGTTTCTAACTATTCTTACTTTGCGTATATGATAATCTCTGGAATGCCTGCAAAAAACAATCTTTTTGAATTTAAAATTTCCTAAACTTACCGTGAACCATCTATACTTTTTTCTCATTCTATTGTCTGTTTTTCTTTCTATTTTCAGATTTTATCGCAATCAAATGTTAGTTTTACACCTAGCATCACAATCATTAAGAAATGCATCGAATCATTGATTGACAAGCAGTATATAGAGCGTACACCGAATTCGGGCGATGAATACAGCTATGTAGCCTAAAAGATCATTACTTCATCTCGTTTACAGAAACACAACCACCATGTATGATGAAACTCCCATATGATGTAACAATAAGACAGGAAAAAAATCGTTATAAAGTCAAACACTTAAATGAATTTGAATCTCGTATCTTTTAAACTATCGAACTTGTATTATGTTGTTCAGTTAAGATAAAAGTTGTTAAATTACCTTTTAGCAAATCGACGGCATACTTTTGCTTTCTTTTGTATTGTGTTCTTTCCTCCTTCCTCTCTCTCACTGTCTCTCTTGCCCGTTCGTTTGTTGATGACTTTTTGGTCTTGAGACACATTTTTGGCTTCAAACTTCATAAATATTAAGCAAAACGGAAGTTTTGAAAGATTTTTATAACTAATACCTATGCAAAAGTTCATTACTTTGAGAATTATTTGTTCTGAGTGACTATTTTTAAGAAACACTGATAATGATGATAATGATGATGATGACGATGATGATGCTCATTATTATCGATTATTATTTTTTTAGTTCAAAACCATCGTTATCAATAAAAAAATAAAACACAAAAAGAAATCTATAAGAATTGCGTTTATTATTTTGTAGACGTTTTCCATTCTTGTTAATACTTTTGGTTTTGTTTTGTTTTGAAATTTTAATTTAGGGATTTCGTTTTTTCTATTGTATTCTATGATTTCAATCAATTAACTCATTATCATTCAATTTAAATGTGTAATTTTTTTGTTTTTTTTTTTTTTTTTTTTTTTTGTTCATGGGGGTTTACTACAAGATTGATCTTTAAAAAGGGATCAATTATAAAGATAGTATCCAAAATTAACATGGGGGAGTGTTAGATATTAATAACAAAACATTACTGTTCTTGTTTATTTTACGTTTACAATTTTTCTGTTTCCAAAAATAAATATAAAAACTACATATTAAATATGTTTATTATGTGGTAAGGGGTGATTATCATAATTGGTTTAAAAAATATATATATATATATATAATATGATACTATAAATAAATACGAACTTCCCTTTTTATATGTATATCGTAAAACTAATAATACAATATACGTTAATAATAATAATAATAAAAAGTTAAACTTAACTTTCAAATTTGTTCATATCTTTTCACTGTTTATTTTGGTTTTCGCTAAGGTGGCACTAGTTTTGACTTTACTTCCTCGTTACTCTTTTTTCATTTCATCCATTCATTTTCGTTCGTTCATTATTTCATTTTCAAATAATACAATTTCTGTGTTTAAGTTCAATTTTGTATTTGAGTTTTTCCTTTATTTTTCATTTTTAATAATAGATTCATAGAAAAAAGAGTGAGCATTATTTAAAAAGTTTCAATACTGTTTTGTTTTAAGTAATAATAAATAAATTCCTCAAGTTTTGTTTTATATTTTAATCGTAAACATTCGTCACCGATGTTGTAGAGTGTGTGAGTGTTGTGAGTACGTGTCATTTTTTTTATTTGTTTGTTAAATATATATTTATATGTAATTTCTTTATTTCATTATTATAAATTGTGTTGTAGTAGCATCGTAAATTTTATGTTGTAATTGCAAATGTTTTTTTTTTATTTTTTTTTTTTTTGGATTTGAGAGTGTATTTAATTCGATGAAAGTGCAAACTAAATTAGAATTGGAAAACTCAAGTTAAATAGTGTAGATTTATTATTCAGGATTTTGTAATTGAACACTCTCGAGTTATCGAATTATTAATTCAAGAGTATATTTCAAAATTAAGGTGAAATTGTGAAAAGACCTTGGCAAAGTGCATAGAATAATATGCGGTTGTAAAAAATATACAATTTCAATTAATATATTTCTAAAAAGTAGTCAGTAGCCAGATAAATTATTGTAAGCTTTTCTGTAAGAAAGATATATGTGGCCCAAATACCTCATCCGTTTCGTAGCCTAATTAGAATTATAAAAATGAGGCTTCAGAAATGGATGACCAAAACCTTCTCAAAATAATAAAATGTAGATTGTGGTATAAATCTGACCATAACCACACTTTCAGTATACACATTACAACACGAAATGTGTACAATAATTAAACTCATGGTGAGATCTAAATCACCCTCCAAATAAATATTCTATCACATAAGTTTATGAACTGCGCAAGACTTTTGTGCGAAAATCTATTACATTTTTTAGACCAATAAACAAAATAAACCCGTTTGCATCCCAATAAAGAGAGTTTAGAAGAGCTTCTCACATTTAGTGAATTTTTACGCTTTCCATTTCTGTATACTCTGAAAAGGACATGCGACGATTCCAAACGTCAATTTGAAATGTTTTTATTATACTTGTCGATTTCTCGAGTATTCGAAACGTTCGGCAGACACATGGAGGATGCCGCAACTCAAATATTTATTGAAATGTTTTAATTTCATTTAGTTCAATTTACTTAAATTTTCATATTGATATTTGTATAACTTTTACAAATGGTTTAAATCTGTCAGTTCAGTTTGTTAGTGTGACATTGTCTTTATATGCCACTGTTTCGCAATTTTTCAATAGAGTGCAAATTTAAAACGCCACACAATTGGAAACAAGGCTAATTTTGAAATACAAATTATGATTATTATTATTTATATAATGCTTAAAAATAAATTTCCCGAATACAAATGAAATTTTAACATAAAAATGTATTAAATATGATCTCATAGATTTATGATGCGCTGCGTTAATGTTTTCCCGGTGGTTTTGTGTTGAACATACTCAAATTTTAAATCTATGGAAATAATAGGAATTTGTTTCTGACTCATTTAGTATAATAAATTTGATGATTTTTAACCAATATTGCTACAGACGATCATAAGAACAAAATATAGATATTAACCATTGCGTGTAATTTGATTCGAAGATCATGGTTTAGTGTAAAAAAACCTGTCTTCCATTTGAAACTGCCTTCCAAATTATTTCTCCAAAATTGTAGATATTGCACAGCTTTGTTGCAGCATATTTAATTGCTTGAAATTACATAAACTACAGAAATATTTCAAAAACCTCAGCAGCCTCCAAACTGTTTTCATATTGAAAATGTTTAATATATATAAATACCATTAAATATTCGATTTTTATAATAGCTCCAAAAAAATGTGATTATTTTGCATTTTTTTAGTAATAATAAATGGTTTCGTGAAGGAAATTAATAACGATAATGGGACATCGAAATTTATAATAAAGAGTGTCCCAACAAAAACGCAATATTTAAATGACTGATGCAGCAATTGAACTGTTTCTCTAGCCGTATGACATGTGGCGCCATCTTGTTGAAACCACATGCCCTCCACATTCATTTCTTCAATTCTAGGCACGAAAAAACTGGTTATCATTTCACGATACCGAACACCATTGACTGTTTGCGCTTGACATGCCTCATTTTCATAAAAAAAATGTCCAATGAATCCTCCAGCCCAAAATCCACACCACACAGCGACACGTTGAGGATGCATTTGCTTCTCGTGAATCACTCGAGGATTTTCCTCACCCCAAATGCGACAATTCTGCCTATTGACGAAGCCATCAAGATGGAAATGGGCCTCGTCACTGAAGATAATTTTATCAGCAAAATCAGCATTTTCATGTTGTCTCTCCAATACCCTATTAACGAACTTTCTTCGCTGTCCATGGTCAGCGGGCTTCAGTTCCTGAGTCAATTGAACTTTGTATGCAAACCTTTCGTCAAAATTCGCTGCATAGTGGATTTGGAGACACCGATTTACTGAGCTCGGTGTTGAATTGAGGTGGATAGAGTTTGAGCGGCATCATCACGTACAGCTGTGACATTTTCGGACGATCGACCTGGTCGAAGGCGCGTTGTTGTCTTTACATCACTAACAGACCCAGTTTTGGCAAATTTATCCATTAACCTCTTCACAGTTGACTCTTTTGGAGCATTATTGTGATCCCAAATTGATCGCAATTTGCGAACTGTAGCCGCAAAACTTTCACCATTTTGGTAAAACAATTTCACAATGAGAATGCGTTGTTCATTCGTGCAAACAATAGCAATTGTTCAAATGTCAGGCAATGACACTTCGAATGGCGCCAAATTTAAATCTTGCATTCTTGTTTGGACACCCTTTATTTGCCTATTCATATTACTGTCATAAAATTTCTTGAAACAAAATTTCATGGACTACAGCTAGAATATGCCATATTTCTATGCTTTATATAGTGATCAATTCGCATTTAATACGTGTCGTCCGTTTAATATTGAATGTTTAAAATACTGGTCTTATAAAGAATATTGCCTTCCAAAATTAGATCAGCTTGGGTATACATTTTAATTTTCTAATATCGTGCAGTAGTTTGCCTCTATCTTAGATGATTTTCTATTAAAATCATTCTATGCTTATAAACAATATTGGTCTAATTCATAGTATCGTCTTCCAAAATTAAATCGGTCTGGGTTATATATGGTAAATTTTTAATGTCTTGCACTGGTTTACCTCTATCCTAGTACGCTTCTTATTGAAAACAAAGAAAAATCCTTGTATCACGTGAATGAGACATGGGACGTTCAGTGAGCTTACATGCATTCTATTTTTATACTCACTCAACGGGACCTACAGCTTTAACGACGATTCGTTGTTCTATATCACAGATTGAGGGACATTTTTGCTCGTCACACACTCTGAGATGATCAACGCTCAAATAACAATAGATGGCCGTATGCGGGGCTGACCCCCACGTTCATGCGAACGACAGTTGCGTGTACTAAACATCTCGCCATTGTCGCTCAACTTATTGGAAGCACTCTATACTTATGAACACATCAAGGGCGTGTACAACTAAATTCATTTCTATGCCATTTTCTTCCTTCAGCGCTGTCAGTTTTTATATTACGAAAATTGAAAAATCTGTAACAAGCAATTCAACCCGCACTGGATGCATCTCTGGCGCGTCCATATAAATAAATATCAATATATGTGTCTACATATAGGCTCACATGGCAACTCGTTGTGAGTCGTATATTTTTCATACGCAAAGTATGACTCGTGAGCCGTCACTCGGACATTTTAAATAAGGCGAAGCACTCATGAATTGGTGCAAAAAAAAAAAAAAAAAATCGGAAAATGCCGCACAAATAAGCGCGAATTTGTAATAGCCACGAATTTGGAAATAACAGCAATTATCTAAGAGTATTGCATGAAACAGTGCCAAAAAGGTGTTCGAAGTATCAGCAAAATAAAAATCCGTAATATCGTAACAGCCGAATTTGTAACAGCCACCACGATATCTCAGAAACAGTGAGTCTAATAGGATATTGGATGAAATAGTGACTAAAAGTGCCAGAAATCAGCAAAAAAAAAAAAATAAATAAATAAATAAATAAATGCAAAATTACCAATATCACGTAAATAACTTAATAATTATTATTACAATAATTTATTTCCTGTAAATAAATTCATTTGGAGCTCAGAAGGAGGCTCACATAAATATTAAAATATCAGTATAATAACGAAAATCGGTAAAAATGTGAAAAATATCTTTAAAATTGAAATGTAAGTAAAACTTTCAAAAACAGTGCGACAAATCCGTAAGGGCCTATTGATACCAGCATGACACTACAAAACTTTGGTACAACAATAAGGACGTGAGCGCATTCGCATTTTTTACTTCGTTTGGACGCTTTTTTTCTGTAAAGGTTGATACTGTGACTTACTTTTCACGGTGAAACTCCATATGAAAAAAATGGTCTTGAAATTTGAAAACCAATTTTTCCACCAGACATTACTATAGGGTGGTGCGTAAGTAGCTCTAAGATTTGATTATTCACTGATACATTTTTTGTTTAAGTCGTTTTTTTCGTCTCTTTGCAGAATTAACTAAATAATACTTGGGAAATTTATAATGGAAATTCTCAGCACAGAACAAAGAAGTAAAGGTGTTCAATTTTACTTTGAAAGTCAGCATTCGATTATTCAGATCATATTGAAATTTCTTTCATGTTCGAAATGCTCCTAACGCTCCAACAATTTGCCGATTGGTTCAGCGTTTTAGACAACAAGGGGCTGTCTGTGATCTTCCACGTGCTGGAAGGCCTCGTGCAGTTCGAAATGACCATTGGCGGGTGAAAGCAAGTATTGAGGAAAACCCCGAAACATCCATCAGGCGACGTTCTTAGTAGTTAGAGATGTCTAGGCGGTCTTTGCAAACAATTTTACATATCTTATATCTTTTTCCATATAAGATGCAATTGGTTCACAAGTTAAAACCAAATGATGCGCAAGAACGCATTCAATATAGTCGCCGTTAACGTTACTTATGCGCCACCCTTTATGTTTTTTACGAGGAAATTTTTCTTATGTGGCCACGCAAGTCTCTTTTTTTATTGATTTACAATACTAAAGACGGAATAATCTATATTACTCGATGTAATAATAATGTACATTAATAAAAAAAGAGTAACAAAATGAGACAGTTTATGGAGAGGTAAAATAATAAGCTAATGCGATTTCAGTGTTGGAAATCATTACGTTAAAAGCAATGCCGCTAAATTGTTTCACGAGCGAACAATATCTGGAAAAGCTTAAGCTTTCAGGTTGGTACTTAAAGAAAAAATTCCCTGAAATATTGTTTCCTTGCGAAAAATAATCAGTGCTGCCAATTTCTACATGCGTTGTCTTCCAACGCTTTGATGGAAAGAACACATGTTTTTACGCCATCACATGTTAAAATTCGGTCTCTGTATTAAAATTTTATTATTGAAATATTAAAAACTAAAAAAAAAATTCAGTGAAATGGCAATCGATTGTTTATATTAGCTGTTTACAAATCGGTGTTGGAAATTTTTATTCGCAAAAAGCATGATACTGTCCGGTGAACACATTTGGCTTCTAATTTCACCATCATTTCTTTATGTGTAGTTTCACGATGAAAATTCGTCATAGTAACAGCCCTAATTTGTTTATCTCTATGTTAAGGTGTAAAATGTAAATTATTTTTTAACGCTGGATACCACTCAATACTTTTTCGCCGAAGTAGTTTCGTTTATGAATATGACTATGACTTTTTTTTAGTTACTTTTCAGTATTGAGTATACCAAGAAACAATATCAAGTACCGGGTACTGAAATATTGAACATTTTTGCAGCTCTTTTACAACTTAGGCAAAGGTATATTTCAAAATTTAAAAATAATTTTCTTCGTATGAAGCAGTTGAGCAGTTTCTTCTATACTAATTATTTCAACATAAAAGTTATTTCTTTATATATATATTTCTTTATACATATATATATATATATAACTTTATTCAAAAAACCGGCTATAACTTCAATTGTTGTCTTAAAGGAATGTGTTCTAAAAATTTTATTGAAAGTGCTATAAAATAATACGTGTAGTAATGGAATTTTTGTTTGGTAAGAGAAAATATAATTTTACTTAAAATAAAATATTAATTTCAACTTATTTTTCGTTGTACAAAAAAATAAATTTGTAAATTTTTTTTTTTAAATTTTAATTGTTTTTTTTTTCTCTCCTTAAGTACTCGTTCACCAAGAGTGTTCAATTAAAATTCCTGTTAGTTTTATTAAATATCAGCCAAGAGACAGACATTTTGGCAATAGTTGCCACGTTTCATTTGATAGTGTTTTAAATAGTTTTAATTTATATCATTTTAATGTTTTGTTATTAATTAATAAATGCATTCATTTTATTATCATCGTCTCTTACTGAGGTATACTTTAAATAAAGTATTTTATTTTTAAGTATTTTTTCGTCATAATTTAATTTCGTTTATTAATATATATATATATTTTTTTTGTGAAAAACTTAAATTTGTTTAATTATGATTTAAGTGTTTCGTTTTCTTTTTTCTAAAATGTGTTTTATTTTCATTTTTCATTAATAATAAATACCATTTCTTTTTCTTCTTGTGTTTAAGGTTTTATTTTATATCAACGACTAGGTTTTTTTGTTTGTTTGTTTCTCTTGTAATCATTTAAAGCAGTTTTTATAATTATATAATGTTGGCATTTTCTTTTATCGTACATTTATAAAACGTTAATTTTCTCTTTTCTGTATTTCGTGTTCTATTACGGTTCATTTTTGTTTTTTAAATTGATGTTTTTGAAACAACTGGTTTTTTAATTTTTTTTGTTACCTGAAATTCTTTATATTTATTATGAATACGTATGGTTAAAACATTCTTCCACATCTTGATCGGAAGACAGGAAAGTAATTTAACTTTCACTTAGGTGGAGTTCACCTCATCAAACAAATCTGACAAATTTAGGCCTACATACGAAAATTTGCAAAGGTTTAATACGAGAATTTAACAAGACTTTCGTTAAAGAGGTTAAATCTGTCAGATATGTTTGGTAATGTGCCCTTTCTACTTTACTTAAAAAAAAATTAAGTTATTTGGCAGGGTGTAATCGGCCACTGCCGATGATATCAATGGGCTTCACATGCCCCTGTGAAAAAAAATATTCCTTGTTCTAAATGGTTCATCCTTGCTTAATAAATAATAATTGGGCGTTGATGAGTTTAAAGTAAGTGGGGTAGAAAGATTGTCGGCCCAATACAAGTAGGTTTATAAATCTAATGTAAAATTACAAAGCTCAATGGTTGGCTGTTACTTTTTATGAAAATATTAATCTATGAAATCAGAGCGATCTGCAATTCTATTACTAGTCATATTATTTCGTTAGAATGTTCGGGTTGCACAGTTGTAGAATCTAAATTCCTCCAAAAATTACGTAAAATGTTATTGCATCTTACCACCTGTGAATGTTTACCGCTTTAATCTTATTATCTGATTATTGCCTTAATTTTAAGGCTGCTTGTTGAATTGTCTCAATATAGTATAATTTTTTTAAATCACTAAATTGAAAAAAAACTTGAAATACCAATAAACAATGAAACAATTCATTTTCAGATTCCCAAGGGCTTAGGAAAAGAGGCACCCGTCACATGGTGTAAATAAGTGTTCAATTAAAAAAAATAACAAGTTTTTGGAGTTCCTAAAGATAATTGTGTGATTGTATTATAAATATATATTGTGTCGAGAAATATTCAAAACCGTGAGTTTATGTTTGCATTTTATTATTCTAGCGTTTAAAAAATAACATTCCGCAGAAGATAACTGTCAATAGATATTCTCTTGGAGCCAAAAATAAATTAAAAATACTTAATTTTTTCAATTTGACGCTTCGTTTCCGAGTTATAGGCATATACATGTTTTAGTGATTTTTTTTTTTTGATTCGACGACTTTTTGAATATTTCTTTGCATCACATAAAGGTTACCGTTTTCGCCATTATATTTAAGGAAATCGACATAAGACACTCCTTTAGAGCCAGAGTAAATAGTGACATATTTTCTGGAAAAAAATTCTCCCTGTTAAAGTACCATCCTTCGAACGCTTGTCCCCTGAAATTGGGTTATTTTCTGGTTCAGAAAATAACATATTTTAGCGACTGAACATTTCGTTGCTGAGATATGGTTGCACATTGTTGTATTTTGCCAAATGTTGTATTTTACCTAGTTTGCAATGAAGCGTTCCGTTTTAGAGACAGGGATACGTTTTCATTTTAACTAGTTTTTCTTTTAACTTCTCTATTCACATTTTTGATGCCAAGTGGTGAGTTCCATTTTCTTTAAATTTTGGTAGTTTTTGCGATTGGGGTCCCCTTTATTGAGACGCAGATACTTTTTTTTTACTTTTGGACTAGGCTTCGGAACTCACTTCACTCACGACTTCGAAGCCGAGAACAAACAGTTTTCACTTGCGACAGCCTGTTTTTATCGCCTTAAGTTTCCAGTCGGAAGTCGTAAAGAACGTTTGACAGTTCTCTTGGTCTCTGCCACTCCACCACAGAATGTCTAACTGATTAATGGATATTCTTCTAACCGGTGCTTAATTTTTTGTTAAGGAAAGGACATGAAGTTAGCCTATGGGAATTCTGTTTGACATTCTTCGTTGGATTAATGAATTTCCTTCTAGTCAGTGCATGATTTTTTGATTCAGAAAAGAATATGAAAAAATCATTTCCGTGACTAAGCAATTCGTTACCGAGATGTGGATGGATATATTTGTATTTTACTATTGTTTTATTGTAACGGTTACAAAAAAAAATTTATTATGTTAAGAAAATTCAAAATTGGTAGCTCCGTGTGGACTTACTTTTATTTTAGCGATTTTTTCTTTTAGCGACTTTATTAATATTTCTGACGCCATGTGATGGGTATCTCTTTCTCCGAACTTAGAAATCGCACAATTTGGTGTTTTTTGTGATTGAGCTCCTTTTATGAGATTCAAACAAATTTTATATTTTTTATTTTTAGATTTGGCTCTAAAACTTAGCTTACTCGAAGCTAGGAAACCGAGAGCTGAAGCGTTTTAAGCCACAGCTGCAGGCTCTGAACAATGGTAAAAATCTGCAAGACGACTTGCTAATTGAGAGCTGGTTCTCATCTTTATCTTTACGACTGTCAAGTAAAGAGCAAGCTGGTGCGAATTTCGTTTAATAGTCTTTCGTTTAATAGTCTTAGCTTACTCGAGGCTAGGAAACCGAGAGCTGAAGCGTTTTAAGCCACAGCTGCAGGCTCTGAACAATGGTAAAAATCTGCAAGACGACTTGCTTGTTGAGAGCTGGTTCTCATCTTTAACTTTACGACTGTCAAGTAAAGAGCAAGCTGGTGCGAATCTCGTTTAATAGTCTTTGGTTTCTGTTATCCGCCAGAATGGCTAATAGATCAGTGGATGCTTTTCTAATCAATTATATTCTCTTTGCGAAATCAATACTCATTGTCTATTTCGGAATTAAACACTTCGTTTCCGAAACGTTTTTATTTAATTTTTGTTTTTTGCCGATTTTATGAACATTTTTGCCCCTGTCTGACGGAGGATCAATAAGAAACCCCACAATTTGTTGTTTTTGGGGATTGTGCACTCCGTTGCCGGTTTATAGACAGGTTCCGTAATGTTTATTTATAAACTTGGCTCCGAAATTCAACTCACACTTGCGGCACGGAAACCGAGAACCAAAGTTGTTCAGCTGAGTCTCCTGGCTCAGAGCAATGCTCCTAATCTGTGAGCCGACTCGCATGCCGTAGTCAAATCGGGAGTCGTAAAGCGTGGACCAAAAATAATTCTGCTTGCAGATTCTTGATATTTATCACTGGGTACACTTCTAATTAATTTCGTTTTCTTTGGAAAAATCATTACTCACTCTTTCTTTTATTCGTATACGCTTTTGATAAGATCACAGATCAATAACAAAGCGTCATAACGTATATGCGTCAAAGACTAATGTTGGTGCAATATACTGCTCTTGCTCTAAAAGATTTTCATAAAAAGTGTATTCTTTAAGCAACCATCAAGTAAAGTAAACCTTAACGTATTATACGTTTTAATTTCAAACATTATTCGGTCGTCTAAGAGACAGTGTTCCACAATCTGTGGCGAGTCTTCTGAATTGTATAACATTTCAATACCTTTACCTTTAATTTATTCCATTTTTTTTCTTCATTGCATTATTCAATTAGTTATTATAACTAAATCCAAATTTCTGTTAACTGCATTTTTCCATATATCAATTCAAAAGAAAAAATAAATTTCTTTTTTTTTCTAACATTATGACTATTCAAAACTTTTCGTCCATATTCTAAAGGTAAAATCTTCTAAACATTTTTTTCTGTTCTTTCTTTAAGTTTAGTGCTAATTTTTTTTTATTTGTATACATATGCATAGTAATTGTAGATATCAAGATAGTTTTTTTTGTTTTTTTTTTCAAAAATAGTCGATTGAGATTGAGTTTAAAATCGTATTTGAGAAACGCTTTTATTTAACATTAAAGCCAAGAAATATTTCGATAGTCCAAGGGGGTAGAGGGAGTACACTGTGATTAACAAGCTTCTTGTTTTCGAGAGACGTAAGTGAAGTGTGTGTTTTTGAGTGTGTTTTAGAGTTTGGGAATTTGGGTGAGGGTGCAAAATACATTGTGGTTAGATAGAACGTTGATGTTTAATTACAGAAGACACGAGTTTAATTCACTTCATAACGATATGTTTTTTATAGAAATCTCGTTATGTTGAAAAATGCAAATAGTTTGCTTTAAATTACCAGATTTGAAATCTATGAATTGCAATCGCTTTGGCAACATCCCCAGCGCTGTTTCCCAATGTTGAGCGCAGTCTGTATGGGACAGAAATTTGAGTGACTTTTAAGTTGTTTTAGAGTTTTGTGAGCAACCTAACATTGGGAAAAATGTGTTATGGAAGAACTGTCGAGAATAAAAACCATACTCGTACGTTTTTATTGTTGTTTTAAGTTTGTTATTTTTTTTGTCCAGATCTTACGTAAAACAGCAAGTAATCGTCCACAAAAATTAAGTAGGACTTAGTGTATTTAGAAAACTGGAATTGGTCCAATGAAATTAATGCTCGTTTAGAATCAGGCAACAGGGTTCCCATTACAATAATTGATTTAACAGCTCGCCGCTATAATATGGTATCATTTTAGATATGGCGAAAGCCATCTATCATATCACTATATAACTATTCGGATGTAATTATCCCCATTTACGGACCAATGAAATCGGGTTTGAATCTTTGTCTTCAAAGAAGAAAGAAAAAACCAAAACGGAATTTATTCATTGTTATTGTTATCCTTATTCAGACATGTATTTGCGTCTAATTCCCCAGTCCAAAATTCGGTGTAATTTACAAGTAATAACCATTTTTCAAAGGACGACCTTCGCAAAATTACGTAATATTTTTAAAAATGTATATAAGCAAAAGTATGTGTTATTTTATATTTATTGTTAACGCATGTCGATACAATTAGATGTTGTGTAACATTAAGTTTTCTACCAGCGTTCTCCTACTTAGCGAGTTACTGCGCATTTCTATTTTAATGACCACTCCGGGACCTATTTCTATGAAGCTTTTAGAAAACTTTGTAATTACTAGATTACTTTAAGTGTTCGTCCACCCGCCCATACGGAGTTTTCACCGGGCCCTAAACCACAACAGTTTCGTATATTAATAACCATCATGGAAAGATCTTGTAAACTCGTAGGTTTTTGAAAAATTCGCAGAATCTGAAAAACAACCAGTTGAAAAGGATTTGGGAATAGTCGCTGTTTTTAACACTCTTCTAGTCCAATCTGAACGAAGTTTAGTAAATTTTATGTTTACGGAAAAACGACTTAAGTGGAATTAGGACAAAATCGAGTTTATTCCTTGTCATTTGTGTCTTTGTTTAGACATGTATTCGCGTCGAATCCCCAGTCTAAAATTCAGTGTAATTCACAAGTTATAGCCATTTTTCAAAAGAGCGATTTTTGCAAAATTACGTAATATTTCTTAAAATTGATATAAGCAAGAATATGTTTTTTACTGTTATTGTTTATGTCTTTAAGACGCAAGTTGTCATCTAAGCGTGATTTCAAAATTCTGTATATTTCGAGCGTTATGATAAATTTTCATAATAGCGATTTTTTGAAAAACACTCGAAATCTCAAAATAACAAATTGATAGTTCTTTTTTCTTGTGAGCACAGAATTGTTCAAATGAGGCATATGACCGAGCATTGGGAAACACTGAATTATATACATGAATAAAGACACCGGATTTACATACAAAATAAATTTTCTTGTGCTTATGACTTTTCGCTACTATACTTCTGTGAGGGTTTTGACAAAAATATAAAAGAATTCAGGGCATTACTTCACATCGCTTTGTGTTGAAACCGTTTTGTATAGTATACGTGAACAATCGTCCATTCAAAATATGATTTTGATTATAAATCCGAGATATAATTTTCAGTTAACTCAAAAAACTATCAACTTATTATTCGCACCGACCACATACGAACTAATAAACTTTATAAAATGTTTGTAACTAAGAAATATTTCGTCAGTTATAAATTTTAGTACTAGTAGTTGTAGTTAATGAACCGGAAAAATGTCTGGCTAATTAAATCCAAATTAAAAATTTAATAGATTTATCGGGCTTTTATGTTTCGATGAAATTTAAATCTCGAAATCAAAATTTCTAGTGTAGTATAAATGCAGCCTAATACAAGGTAGTTTGCAGTAAAAATTTGGTACATTTTCCATTGCCTCGAAACACAATTGGTTATTGTATTATCCACAGAAAAATGTGGCCAAGGGACAGTGAATATCAATGAATACCAATAGTTTTCTAGTGCCTTTAAATGCCCTCTTTTTACGAACCTCTATATTGAGGCTTTTTCTAACAGTGTAAAAGCCAGAATTGATTGAACAGGATTACGTTTAAAGTCAATACCAATACCTTTAGGGCTGAAAAGGAATTTGAGTTTAATCTTTGCCCATCCAGAGATAGATAATTTTGCTAGGAAAGTTATTTGTAGGGAGTTTTGTGTTTTTAACACTTTTGCTCTCAAAACAATAAATATTTCAACAAGTTATTAAAACATCAATTTTCGTAGAAAGTACAAACAAAAAGCTCACCATTTCTTCCACAAACATCCCTGTAACAGCATTCTTAAATGAAATTTTCATAGAAAGCTGTAAGCGAAAATCAAAAATTTGAGATGATAACATGTAACTTATAAGAAAGAAACATTTCATTTGAGGTCAATGTCAGCCTTTAAGTAGCAAAAAACGTGTGCGTTGCGCTTCATTTGAGGGAACCACCCTTGATTTTTTCCATCAAAAATCTACAAATCAATTATGCATATCTTTGGGCTGAGTTGTCTGAACATAACGCGACCTAAGCACAACTTAACAAATCAGCTGATTGAATATTTTGTAAAGGTGCAGCTGGAATGACTACCGAATTGAAACATCGTGTAAATAGGAAGGCCCATTCTGTTGAAAACAGTGAGGTGTAAATTGTTTCCACTTTTGAATAGTCAATACTTTTTATATTACTACCCAATACTTTAACGACATAAATTTGTAAAATACGACTTTCTATTTCTGTTTTGCTTAACACAATAAAAATTATTCATTAAATATGTAAAACATAAGTTTGTTTATACGTTTAATGAACACTGAATGTGATTAATGGCAGTTTTGGAGATATTTTTTTTTCTTATTTTGCGATCGCAATTTACAATTTCGTGTCCAATAATAGGGTTAAAATCCTGCTTACCATAAAAAAGAAGAAATAGCGTTGATTTTTTTTTTTTTTTTTTTTTTTTTTTTTTGTAAATCAGAAGACAAAATTATGCGTTTAATAAGTTTTAAGTTGGTACTGACCTCAAACGGTATTCCGTAAAAAGAGCGTTGCATTTTTTTTTTTAAATCAGAAAACATAATTATGCGTTCAATAAATTTTATAATGGTAGTGACCTAAAACGGTATTCCGTATTGACGATTTTGTGGCATGACAAAATTGAATGTATTGAAGTTCGAATATCTGCTCCATCCACCGTATGCTTCAAATTTGGTCCAGGGGAAAGATCTGCATCTAATGATGAGATTATTATGTAAATTTCAGCGAGGACTTTAACAAATGCCTCTATCAAAAAGGCACTGAAATGTCAGAGAAGTTGTGGACTGATAGTACCAACATTTGCAAAGGT
>JAHXMU010000556.1:2466514-2483398 GCA_019455685.1 Philornis downsi
CAGAGAAGTTGTGGACTGATAGTACCAACATTTGCAAAGGTTTTTTTGTTATTTTTTGTTTTGGCAATTTTGCCCTTTTACGGAAAAATGTCAGATCGGATTCTTTGTTCAATTAAATTTAATGTGAATGCACCGAATATTATAATTCCTGCACCAAACTGTTACCAGAAAATTATTTCCGTGCCATGGCAACGGAAAATGTGCCCAATGTTTACTTCAACCAACACTGCATTAACCTCAAATGTCAGATTTTCCGTTTGTGTTTTCCATTTGATAGCAATTCTATAAAGCTTCTGATAAGCAATTCAATTCAAATTTTTATTTGTTTCGGGCTTTTTTAAATTAAAGCTTTCCGTGCGTAATAATTATTGAGTCATCAAATATCTTGGGTAATAGAAGAAAAACAAATATGAAGTATCGGCTGCAGAATATTTCGGAGGTATCCAAAATATGTTTTCTTTATGGGGAGCGTAAATTTCATTTGGCCTGCGTTCTGACCTAAAAACAGAATGGCGATGAAAATTTGTGCAAACGGAATTATGTTTGTACAGTTTAAATGCAGTTTGTATGACAACAAAATTCCGGTTGAGGTCAATAGCAGTCTTAACGCCGAATGGCGAAAACTTCGCTAATTAAATTGTAAAGTAATTTTTATAGTCTCCTTGTTGCGGGGCCTATTTAACAGTCTTCAGACTTTTATGCCTAAAATCTGGACTAGAACTAGACTAGGACACATGTTCGAAAAAAACCACAAACATTTTGTAGACGCTTTCGCCTTAAGTGTAATATTGCACTCGAGCAAAACTGCATTCGATTTATAGCGCACAATTACGTCAAAGATAATATAGATGGCATTTTGAATCGAGGTCAATGTCAGGTTTCGAACTCGCGTTTTCACACAAACTCTTGTTTCTTCATCTGCATATAGTTAGTATATATATATATATGTGTGTGTGTTTTTGTGTGTATATGCATTTGTAGTGACATGTTATGTGCTAACGATACAATTCAACATAGTAATGTAGTTAATAGTCGTACGTTAAGTAGATAATAGCTAAGATCGTAAGTCGCTGCCACTCAGATTTGTTGTAGAAATAAAAGTTATAGAGCAGTTGTAGTTGTATTAGTAGTAGTAGTAGTAGATGTGTAATAGGTGTAAGTGTTAAAAAAATTGGTTTCTTGACAAATTGCAATAATTTCAGTCTTTGAGATTCCCGCCTTTGTGCATTTAGATAATATATAGAGTTATTTAGTAATATTTTAAGGATTTATATCATTTACGTTTTGTTTCTTTTGTTTTCTTTCTATATATGCATGTAAGTATCGCAAACGTTACGTTGTCTCGTCACGTAACGCAAAATTGTTGACAACAGGAAAAGGTGGTGCTGCTTATTTTCTTATGGGAAGGAGGAGGCTTTGAGGGGGGTTTTTTGTGATCAGGTGTATCGTGTGAATGTGTTAAGATTGTGTTTGTGTGTGTTTTTCTTGTTTTTGTTTTTTTTTTTTTTGTTTTGGAGGGCATTCAAAATTAAAAATAAATTCTATCGGTACCAAGGTTATTGGTATGTTTGCGTCATATAAACATGTATGCACGTACGTATGTATAAATATCAATTGAAAACAATTATTTACTGATCCAGGGAAAAATGCTTCGTGCGTTTCCATAGCGTTTTGAATATACCTTTCTTCTTAGGCTTCTCCGTCGAACTACTTTGGGCACGCTTCGATTCCTTGGTATTAGTGGTGGCTGGCGTTAGATCTAAAATGCAAAAAGAAAAAGAAAACAAATTTCAATAAAAACTAGCAATATCAAAAACAAATCAATTTTCCTGCGCCAGTGAATCGTCTTCTATGATTCCTACATAACACTTTTGTTAATATTTCTATAGGTTGTAGTGATAATAATTACTAACATTCAAAAGCGGTCGCATTTGACATCATAAAAACATAAACAATCAAAATTCAATGTTGCAAAAGAGAGCTCGAGTGTACAAATTTCTGCTTTTAAGTTTGCGTTAACTTAACAAAATACATTCCAGAACAAATGGAGCCTCTGTCTGTAATTCTTCTCTGTGTCACTCATGCCACAATGATTTCAGACATTTCCTTAATCATTTCTCTCAAATTGAATAAAAAAGGGAAAGAGAGGAAACGTCAAATTGCTCCCTTTGTATTTGTTGCCGCTTATGTGTTTGTTACTATTTTGTTATTTATCTATTATTATTTATTAAACAGTTCTGGCCGCGAACAAACATATTTGGAAGAAAATATATTACAATAATGACGATTTCATTGTTCTCAACGCTCCCAAGGGAAACATTTTTTTATCCGCTGCGCTATTTCAACGCCACCAGAAGATCATCATCCGTACTATTTTTATCCAGAAAGAATAAAATGCTCTCTGATATATTTCTTTACTCAACGATTCTGAACGTTGGTTAGAGAAGTTTTCCATAGACTTATTAAATACTCAACCAACCGAAGTGTTCGTGTACACAAGTTGACTGGACTGTGGCTGGACTCTGTTTTTCAGTTACGCATTTTTATATGATTGTTTTAATTTTGGGCGATCTTAGAAATATTTTGTCACCTTATGGAAGATGTCAGCACAGGCAAGAATTTATACAGATATATTATTTGGATGGGAAAACTCTTCCGAGAAGGAAATACATAAATAATCTAAAAATACGATACCATTGCTACTCTCAAATTATACCAATTACGCTTTAAGAAAAGCAAATTCCACCAAAATTGGACAAAATTTGCTCTCGGAGTACATTGTTGTTATTAATTTTTAAGAAACCGGATAAAAGCATGAAATGGATGAGACCTTAAAATGTGTTTCTGTACAGCGGGGAGTGGGGTATGCTGAAAGTATACTCAGAATTACAGAATTTACGTAATATTGGCGTAATATTTTAACATATTTGGCAATTGGAAACTCTCTTAATGAGGCCACATTCCTCAAAGACATTATTGTTAGTTGGAAAGGATTGTTAGGAAAACAATTTTAATTTCATTTATGTAACCAATTATCCACGTGATTTATATCCAGAGAGAACTGCTTCATCTGTATGTTGTTCTTTGTCTATGATGTCAGTTTGTGTGAGGACGTCTTTTAAATAAAGATGTTTAGCATAAAGGAGACGACGTGCATGCCAGATGGTAAATCTGGGAAAATGATATTGTTTATTCTTCCTTTAGAGCATAAGCGCCGCAAAACCTTTGCTCCTACCGTAATAAAATAACGGCGAGTATCATCCTTTGGTTGCGCTAAAATAGGAAAATATTTGGACCCTCTTCTTCCTCCCACTTCCTTATTCGTTTTTTCATAGTTATCCATACTTTTGCGAAATGCTCATCATTTCGTCCATTTTCCTGGAAATCGTTTAAAAGGCGGAGCCTTCTTCTTTCCCTGGTTGTCGGTACTTTCGACGACACCCAATACTTATGACGGCCTTTATTTCTTTTCCTGGTGTCGGTATTTTGCCGATACCCAACATTATGGTCATTATTATGACTTACGAAGTATTTCGTTAGTGAATTAAACGTTTTCCAATAAGCCCTCAAAACACCCTTTTTGAGGATGTAACTATTTGGCATTGTTATCAAGAGTTCCTAAAGTCCACATATTCTTGTTTTTAATTATGCCGAAATTTGGAATTTAGTGAATATAAATAAATGAGTGAATATAAATAAATGAATATAAAAGTGAAACCCATTTTTCAAATAATATACTGACAGAAAATCGTGAGTGTTTCATCAAGTTTTGTCTATTGTCAACATAGACCTCAGAATTTAAGGTTTTGTTCCTTAGAAGCCGTTTCAAAGTTTATCAGTCCCTTAAACGTTGCTTTTTTGTGCAATTCATCATTTGATGAAGTTTGAGCGCGATTATATTCTTGGAATCAGGACCTCTTTCGGTTGACACGGTTTTAAACAAACCATTTTTTATCCCCATTGACAATAAGTGCCGTTTAAGCACTAAATTGCAAGTGCTCATCCGCTTTATTAAGTGGATTTCCTTTACCTCGTGCAGAATCCAAGAGTTTGTTGATGGGTCTGAAGTTTCTAAAATTATTTTCAATGGTCGTGTGTGATACTTTCAGCTTCTCTGTCGCTTCTAAGAGCATTTCAAAAATAACAAAAACACATTCTGTGTGAAAAACCCGGAATAGCTTCCTTGTCAACTCAATATATATATACATATCACCAATGAAATATGATCTATTTTTCATCCTATAATCTGAATATTTCAAAAATTTGGTTTTTTTCTACTCAACTTCACTCGTTTTGGTCAAGTTCTCAGATAAGAAATACGGTTTCGAAAACTCTTATAAGTAGTAGCCAGTTATACTTTGGTAGGTTCAAATTCACTATCTAGTTTTATTCTGAATGTTTCTTCAGTACTCACTTCTTTCTATGTCATGATAATAGTTAGCCTCCAAACATTGATCTCCCGCATAATTGGATTTATTTTTCTTATCCTTGGTGCTTTCTGTAAATACAAACCAACCGATTAATTACTCCGATTTTTATTAGTATTGCTAAAATTACGTACTTTTCTTAGTTATTAACAGGCTGGTTACTCTGCGTAAAGCATCCCTCGGTGATTTGTTCAGAAATGATGGTTGTATATTGGGTGGCAAAGTTTGTGGTTTCCTTGCTGGTCCTGTACCGCCCATCGTTGGAGCACCATCCCACATTCGCATGGTGGAAATGCGATCAATGTTCTCTGTTGACGCCGGCCTCATTGAACGCTGTTTGGGATACCAGCCACGCTGGGGTGCTCCAGCTAATCTCAACATTTCGTTGGAGGCCAAAGCATGATTGATTGACCTCTGGCGACACATGGCGCCGCCAAACGTATTGCCTCCCGACATGCCTGCCATTGTATTACCAAGATTAATGTTGTTCGAAGTGCTTGATCTGGGTGCGGTACGAGATCCACTGGGAGTATTTTCATTTTGGCGTCGGTATGGTGTCCTTGGTATGTCACAGCTGAAGGAGTTGAGAAAATTAGAGTTATGTACCTCTCCCCAGCAGTATAATATATGTCCACTTACCCCCTGGCAAAAATTGGTGTCTCTGGAAGACTGCAGGATGTTTGCAAACGATGTTCTTCTCTGGGTGATTGCTTTAAACTACGTTTGGTGCCGTAGGACACATAACGTCGAGTGCCATAGCCGCTTCCACCTCCGCCATCATATGAGGGCCCATGGGAACTGGTCGGCGTTGTTACTCCACTGCCATAACCACTCATCATACGGGGCGATTTTCTTCTATAATTGGAATCGATGGACCACGATTTCATAGTGTTCGCTGAATGTCCGCTGCGGTGAGGCGGCACTACGGGTGGCAAGTTCTCGAATGCCGCCGGCGGTGGAGGTGGTAAAGGCAATTCGTCCGACATATGACGATGCACCGGGCGTCCGACTGGTTTTTCCCGTTCACGTTCCTTCGTGCGCTGATGACGGGGCAGTTCGTCTCTTGGCATTGACTGCGTATGAATTTCGGCCGAAGTTTTCATATAAGACTTAGTCGGAAGTCTCAGCTCATCTTCGCCCACAGAAGTATCATCCGAAGGAGAGGGAGGCAATGGTAGATCGTTATAATCCTGCAAAGTATAAATATAAAAGCCGCCGTTAAAAGACACAACTTAATCCATTGTGCACCATTTCCAACTTACAAACATGTCAGGGTTTGAAGAGGGCGGAGAAGGTGGCAGTGGACCAAATGCATTTTGTGAGAGTAACATCTCTTTGGCACTTTCAGATTTATGCACGCCGGGACGAAACTCTAAAGGACGTTTAAGTGGGGGTTGGTCAGCCATACGTACCGATGCGATATCACCTCTTAGGGGAGCACATCTAATGCTTTCCATTTGTTTCAAAGGTATGCCGGTGTAGCTAAGATCACTCAACTGCTCCTCGTCTTCCTCCAGAGTTGGCGCCAGATCCGTATGAGGTGTGGTTGAAGTGGAACGTAAGTCTAAACACAATTATGACAATAAAAACCGATGGCCGACGCTTACATATACATTCCAACAAACCTGTAAATTCGGGACCCTTAATGGGACCATTTGATGTTTGTTTATAGACAAATATAGTGGTAGGATCCAAGCCAGAGGCCTTTATATCGAAACCTGAAGCTGTTTCCTCGTGGCAGGGTGTTCTAATCACATTAATCGATTCATTACTACAACGTCCGTCTAAAGACTTGAGGCTACCTTTTTTGGAAGCTGAGAAGAAAAGCGCATATGCAATTGATATTAATGTCAATCTTCTATATTGCGGAGTATTACCTTCTAAGCTGGCTGTTCTGCTCATTAATTGCATCGGCGAATGATCTTTCTTTAATGAACCAGAAGGCCGTATAGGTTCCAAATTTAACGATAGTCGATCTCTGGGAGACGTTAATGGCTTTCCTATATCGAAATTATGGCGACTATTCGATTCTTTGGTATCACATGGCAGATGATAATCGTCTCTTATATCTTTAGGCTTATAACTATTGCGTTCCGATTCGGAATCCATGTCTGGCTCACTTTCGCTGAGGCCGTGTTTAACAGGCTCGTAGTCGGAGAATATGTCTGCGGCACGTGGCGGTTTCTTGGTCGATCCGCGGCGTATGATAAATGTACCCTTACCCAACATACTACCCGAATTCCGAAATACACAGGCACTCTGTATCTCTGGACTCTCTTCGAAACTACGAAATTCTTCTTCAATATGTAGCGGGTTTGGTGGATCGTAAACTGATTGCGATGTCAGGGGTAATATCTGAAATAGAGTGAAAAACTAATGTGAGAATTTTGTATACGAATTAAGATTTAACGTTTACAACTTTCTTGCAATCCTTGTGGTGTTTGCTGGTTTTCTTTTTATAATCCTTAAAATGAATTTCCCAAGCTATGCCTCTGGGAGTGAGTAGCGTGGATTCCGATGCGACTGTAACGCCCGAAGGGTCTTCTATGGAGTCCTCAGAAGTCTCATCATCATCGTCTGTGGCATTTTTATGGGAAAACTTGTCCAAAATATTATTGGAGGAGGAGGTGGAATGCGTTTTCGGATTATCCGAAGTGCCCGTACTGGCCGGCGACGATGAGGAGGAGGACGATGAAATAGACGTCGATCCAGGATTAAGAATATGGCAAACTTCTTTATGCTTCTCTACAGAAGCCATAAGACGTTTCGGGCGACTATTACGCACCGAACTAGGTTCTTCCTTGGGACCCGGATATATGGTAACCGGATGTTCATTAAGCATGCGTTCTAACAATAGAATGAAATGGAACGAAATCATCTCTTAGATGTTACCTAAGCTTTATTGCTTCACAATTATGCCTACCTGGCAATTTGGCAACACTGCCTCTTAAAACCGCTTTGTGTACAGCACTAATGTCAATGCCAAGGGCATTCCTTTCACCATTACAACTGCCGACACGTGTTTTGGCATCGCCCAACGTGTTGGCCGTACGTAGACCACAGCATGGAAGACTTGAATAGTTGGAATTGTTGGTTATTGCGGTCACTGTGCGAGCTGCCTTTGGCTGCAATAGTAATAAAACATATTTGCATTGACGAAACACAACATGATACTGTATTATAGAATTACTTACTAAAGTGGTTTGCACTAAATTATTGGGATCTGTGCTATTGGCATTGGCGGACGATGTAGATGTTGATTCTTCCGTGGTGGTCGTTGACTCCTTGTGACAGTTGCCGTTGCTTTCGTAACGCGCCAGATCTACCGCATCAAAACTTTCATTGGGTGTAATGACTGGCGCACAACTGGAGCTGGTCTGAGACATTTCTTCAGAGTCTCGTTTCTCCTTCATGCTGCAAAAGTTAAGGATTGTTTGAATCAATCATTAATATATGTTAACGAACAAGATTGCGTTAATGACTCATATTGTGAGATCTAAACGAAAATTTGCAATTACTGATTTTTTAGAAAAAACAAAAAAAGGGAATAAAATAGATAATTTGGAAATGGCAATTTGAAAGTATTCAACAACAATAATATTTTCGATTGCTAATTTTTTTCCTAGTTCTTATGGGACACAACGACATAAATTTTAAGTAAAGTAGTCGAGATTAATTCTTGGAGATGTTAAAAAAAGGTGACGTTTATTTGACCTATGTCAAACCCTCGAATGATGAAGAATATGAAATAGTTTCTGCTATTTATATGGTAATGCTGTAACGAGTAACAAATCTTGTTGTGAGACTTTGTTGTGAGTGGGTCTGCTGACCTTTCTGAGGCAGTCTGATCTACTCGCTACAAAAGCACTAGCTGCGAAGAGGTGGAAACTTGAAGTAGCTCGGCTACTATGTCTCACCACAGGCCTCTTTTATAGTACCGAAGGTGACAAGAATTTACTCGTGTCTCGAGTTCGTGCTTTATTCATCTATATCTTTGAGATCCCTCGCGAGTATAGACCGGCTTGGGTATTCCATGTCCATATCACATGGTTACCGTCCATCGTCATCGAGCGGATGAGATTTGGACTTTAACCCCGTCTGCCACCGGTGAGAATACTGTATCTTTGCAACGGTGTAACGATCGTTCCATGTATCTGGAGTCTCCGCACCTGATGGTATTTAAAAATTTTCAATTTGTACCGTTTTGGTGCAGGGCGATCAGTTTCGTGAACTATGGTGTATAAATCACGGTTTGGTGGCACTTTAAGTGCGCAGCTGCCACTGGTTAGTTTGGTCGGCAGGTTGGGGATCAGGAGGCCCCGGGATGAAGTTTCCGAGAGATGTGTTGGACCTCTAGAGGCAGCATCACGCGGCTTGTTGGTTGAAACCGAAATCACTGATAGAGTCTTCGTGCACGAATGTGGCGTTGCATTCCAACCGGATGCTACAAACCCAAAAAGTAGCAGAGGCGGTAAGATAGGCGTCATCTTCCCTAACGGGGATTATATTTCATATTAGTATAATTAATTTTGTATACTCTGGGCGGAAGAAAGAGCCGACAGTTGCGGTAGCTTGCTCCCAAAATTGTCTACTCCTGTTCCTAGATATTCTAAGTTTCTTGGCTATCCCAAAAGGGCGCTAGCAATGGCATTGTAATATACCCAGTATGGTTAGCACACCGTGGATAAGGCCTTCACGGCGAGACTCACGTAAAACCCCCGTAGACTCTGTTAGAAGAACAAATAAAGTAAAGTAAACCGTCCTCGAATACAGTTCATAATGACAGATATTAAGCCAAATCAAACCTAGACTGTCAATGCCGCTGTTTTAAAAGAATCAACATGTAGAATCCCTTAATCCACATACTTTATGATTACAACTTGAATGTACTATGTATTGAAAATTGATCCAAATAATTGCTCAAAATGTCGTAGAAATTGATTCTCAAAGTCGGAAAGAGGTTGGAATAAGGAGCAAGGAATCAGATTAAAATCAAAAAACTATACGGCGACTTATGCGCCTTTGGATTACTTGTGGAGTCGACAACGCAAAACGCTATTCTACTGATGGTTGTGCGATTCAAACTTTGCTTTTGAGATAAAAGTAAAGTATTTCAGGTTAAAAAGTATTTCATGAGCTTAAGAGATGACTTTTTCCCATTACGCCCCTGCTAATTTGTTCAACCTTTTAGTTTCTATGCTATTACCGATCTATATCAGATTTTGAATATGGTCCCATAATGCCATCGGCTTTGTATTTGACGAATTTATTGAGATCAAATACTGTTTTATCACATTACCCCTAGAAATGCGACACAAATTTTTGGGAAGCCACTTACGTTCCCTTTCATATAACAAAGAATTGTTCAAATTATTTCAGATATATAATTCCGGTGAACTTGCCGTTTGTTTTACAAACGGATGTTCTATTTCTAGTTTACTGGTGACCAGGAGTCACCATGTCATCAAACCATTTTCATCACTATTGATATACCAAGCGATTTTATTATCCGCTCAGAAGGTTCGCGAATCAGAAAAAGTCGACATTGTCACACCTCCGAGAATAAACGAATCACAAATATAGGGATTCCCCATTTCCATTGGCGATCGGGTAGCGGAGAGAATATTTCGCACAATTATCATCACCGCTACTACTTATTCGAATGCCTATCGCAGGTGGAATCCTGATCGAATACCAGAAATGAAGCCTGACATCCCGCTGAGGCAGGACGTTTAACGGATGAATGTGACGTCATTCGCTTATCTGATCCAAATAATCCCCGTATTCAGACTTTGATCTAGGACATTGAGAGAATCGTAAATGAACGCAATGTGATAGCGTTAGCGTTGAAAGTCCCATGAACACTTGAGACACTGCTACTCCTCGGCCTTAAAAGGCGCATTCCATTTGTCACATATTAATATGAATTTCAAAGAGAGATAATCAAAATCATGAAAGAGCCATGTGATTAAACCACAAAATCTACCACATCTCTCAAAATCATAGGGAACTTAGAGCCGAATTCGTAGCCGCAGCAATTCCAAAATGTTAAATGTATTATAATAAACTGCACAGCAGAAAGAAATAAACCTATACAAGTCGCTTGTGAGGCAAGGACAGCAGAACCATATTAACCACCTATAAAATCTTGCGAATCAAACCAAACTCACAGCAAAATCTTCCGACTGTTAATTGTGGCTTACCACCGTTTGTGCCAACTCATCGACATTCGACAACGAACGTTTTCGTTTCACACTGTCATAAATGACCCAACTTTCATCATCAGTAACCACTTCAGAAATGTACCGAGTTTATTGGTATCGATTTGCAGATGAAAATTCGCTCTTTAAGTTTTTTTTTTGCGTTAACTTGTGCGGCATTCATACATCGAGCTTTTTTTTGTATCCAGCCTTATATTCAAGGGGCTCTAAATGGTCTTTTGTTCAATATTTAGCTTCTGGCCAATCGAAACAATTCTTACAGGATGGTCGGACTATCGGTATTTTCGATAAGTGGCCTTTCAGAGCATTGTGTATCCGTGACATCGAAATTATTGGTGATTGTGGGCTACAGTATCAAATCATGATACACAGATCATGATATTCACATTTTCAGTCGTCTGCCTTGCCTTTATCCAAAAAAAAAAAAAAAAATAATAAAAAAAAATAAACTGTAAAATAGGGTTTATTTTTCCTTTGCTGGAGTCCATCTTCGACGCGCTCAAATAATACTGATTCAAGCAATCACAAAACAGTCTGGGTAGTTTTCTGATCATTGGATTTTTTCTTTCTGACGCCATCTAGTGTAACCCGATTGCATTTATATGGGGTGTCCCAACAAGAACGCAAGATGATGCAGCAATTGAATTGTTTTCCTGGCTGTATGACATGTGGCGCCATCTTGTTGAAACCACATGTCCTTCACATTCATTTCTTCATTTCTAGGCATACAAAAACTGGTTATCATTTCACGGTACCGAACACCATTGACTGTTTGCGCTTAACATGCCTCATTTTATAAAAAAAAGGTCCAATGATTCCTCCAGCCCAAAATCCACAACACACAGTGACACGTTAAGGATGCATTTGCTTCTCGTGAATCACTCGAGGATTTTCCTCACCAAATGCGACAATTCTGCCTATTGACGAAGCTATCAAGATGGAAATGGGCCTCGTCACTGAAGATGATTTTATCGGCAAAATCAGCATTTTCATGTTGTCTCTTCAATACTCAATCAACGAACTCCCTTCTCTGTCCATGATCAGCTGGCTTCAGTTCCTGAATCAATTGAACTTTGTACGCATGAAAATGCAAATCTTTCGTCAAAATTCGCTGCATAGTGGATTTGAAGACACCAATTTGCTGAGCACGGTGTCGAATAGAGAAGGGTGGAGTTTGAGCGACATCATCACGTTCAGCTGCGACATTTTTGGTCGATCGACCTGGTCGAAGGTGCGTTGTTGTCTTTACATCACTAACAGACCCAGTTTTGGCAAATTTATCCATTAATCTCTTTACAGTTGACTCTTTTGGAGAATTATCGTGACCCCAAATTGATCGCAATTTGCGAACTGCAGCCGCAAAACTTTCACCATTTTGGTAAAACAATTTCACAATGAGAATGCGTTGTTTATTCGTGTAGCGCTCCATTTTTACTAACCTCGTACCTTCTACAAGCAAACAATAACAATTGTTCAAATGTCAAACAATGACACTTCGAATGGCGCCAAATTTAAATCTTGCGTTCTTGTTGGGAAACCATTTACAAAGCCAGATACAGATCTGTTGGAAAACTAATGGATTTCTGTGTATTCTGTGTTCAAATTGGGGGAGGCTACCTATCACTGTATCCATCTTTAACCCTAAACGAAAGGTTCAACCAAGTATGATATGTGAAAGACCATGTTTTCGTCGATTACACAGCTGACTTCGACAGTCAGGTATGGCAAAAACAGTATGATATGACCATGGTGTTCCTGTGAAGCTTATACGTTTTCGTGGGATGACACTGACTGACACGAAGTCTTTAGTAAAGATTGGAGAAAATCTTAGTGAGCTATTGTGCACAAAACGAGAATTTAAACAGATCGACAGTCTCGTTAAACCTCTTGAACATGTTGGAGATGGTTACGAGCAAAGCTGCAGTTAACAAGACTGGTACCACCTTTGAAAAAGTTTATATGCAACATGCGTATGCCGAAGATGTAGACATTATTGGCAGAAAACTTCGAAATGTGACTGCAGCTTTCTCAAGCATTGAGATGGAGTCAGCAAAGGGGGTTTTGATGGTAGGTAAGGAGAAAATTATAACAGGGCGACGATAAAGGACTTTTGTTGTTATGTAGAAGGGCAACAGGGAAATATCTATGGCGACAGTATACAAGTGGAACGATAGCATCGCTTCTTTCAGAAGAAATAAGGGCAAGTCGCAGAAACACAGCTAAGAAGAGAAGCAAATGTCCACCAGAAGGCAAAGAAGTTACTAAAGTATTAAAATTTGGAAGCTACGCGAGGATGGTAATGAAGGTGTTTATGATCTTAATCATAAAAAATTGTTACTGTGCCAAAGGCAAAGCAAACACATTGGAGAACATTGTAACAAGTCTTTTACCTACTCATGGGAGTGTACGGGATAATAACAATACTGGGAATATCATTCAATTCTCCCCGTTTACTCGGCCTCCGGCGGCTTACATCGACGGAAGTAATGAGAGAGATTTCCATCCAACGGCAGGATTTGCTATAGAGCTGTAACGATCCAGTAGCCTCGTCATCTTGCAAATCATGGTATTTCTTAGACACTGCGTATAAACTACAGGAAATATTAATCACACCGCGAATGAGTGATGCGATATGTGGCAGCGGTAATATGTGCAGTAGACGACATGGTTATAGAACTTTCTTGTCCTGCTGGTGGTTGAAGGCGCACAACTGAGTAGACCTACAACTATACCTCCTTGCAACCTAAGGAGTGAAAAATGCTTCCAATAATCTAAGGTGGAATGATGTAATGAGCACACCTAAAACAATTTTTTTCTTAGCTTTTGATCCAATCCTGGACCAAATGCTGAGATTACAATGCCAGAGAACACAATTCTTGTTAGCTGGCAACCATTGTTGTAGCTAGAAGCATGGGGGATTCGCAACGTCATATTGAGGACTAAATGCTCAATATGAGGCTGTAGGTTCATGGTTTATAGCTGGATACGCAGAAAGCAGAACCATTGCTGCTCATGGGACAATATCTACCATTAAACGTAGGTGCGAATATTGGGTATAAATGGCGACTCAGATACCAATAAAATGTTTTCCTAAACCAAAGGCGGGAACACAAAGGCGCTGGTGCGACGTCTATAATGCAAAATTTTGGTCCGAAACCCTAAGGGTGAACAAAAGGTGAAAGTTCTTATAACTGTACAAAGAATAACAGCCTTAAGCATTATTCCCGCGCTTAGCACAGTCACGGCAATCGCAGTAACATAAATAAATTCCCTCATATTGCATGAATATAATGTAGCTCCCCGCATACAATGAGCTTACATGTTTCTACTTTTAGGCATACTGAAAGGCACCTACAGAAACATTTACTACACTTATCGATTATTAGACTCCTCGAAGTTTCGAGGGGAATGATGCTCAAAGAAATAATAACGGTTATATAGAAGTAACAAACCTCGATCACGGACGAGCATGCCTAAATCGACTTAAATTTTTATGGTTATTAGGAATGTACATTTGGAGGTTTCAGTTTAGTACATCTGCAATAGTTGTTAAACGAAGTATATCCCCCATTGTATGATGGAAGGTATAAAACGGCAATCTGGGCTGTTTTACAGAAGGTCCAAAAAATTGCCAAGTTCATATAGGGAGTTATTGTCTTGTTCTTATCAAGGAATCGACTACTAATGCTTAGCAGTAAAAACAGATTTGAAACTGTAAGGAATAGATAAAAATGCATTATTTTTCCAATAGATGGCTTTAATAATTTACGTATTGCGTTATACAAATTCGATAGAATTTTAATAGATGGCATTAGAAACACGTGATTTTGTACTAAAGCAACTACTCACACAATTTTGTGATTGGTTGACTCAGTAATTTTCGGTAATTTGGATGTCAAAGACGCACCACGCTCTGGTTGGTCAATTGTCGAGAATGTTGATAGAATAATGGAAATTGTCAAGTCCGACCGTCATGTAAGCACTGTTTCGGTCGCTCAGGACCTAAACATTGCACACAAAATCATTTCGAAGCACTAGAATAAGAAGCTCGATGTATGGGTGCGTCACGAGTTAACGCAAAAGAATCTCAAGGACCGAATTTCTATTTACAAATCGCTGCTGAATTGCAACCAAATTGATCAATTTCTAAAATTGATGGTAACTAGTGATGAAAATTAGGTCACTTATGACAACGTCAAGTGAAAACATTTGCGGTCGAATCTCAGTGAGTCAGCGCAAGCGGTAGCCAAGCCAGAATTGACGGTCAGGTTTTGCTGTGTGCTTGGTGGGATTAACAGGAAATCGTCTACAATTGGACCATCAGAGGGAAGCAATTGCCAGAAAAGACCAGATTTGACCAATAGGAGAGAAATTGTCTTTCATCAGGGCAACGCTAGACCAAACACATGGATAGAGATTCGCCAGAAGCCAAGGGAGCTTGGTTGGGTGATTCTATGCATTCACCTCATAGTTCGGAGCTGGCATCAAGTGATTACCACCTGTTCTTGTCTATGGGAAATGATTTTACTGGTAAAAAATTCGGCTCAAGAGAAGCGTGTGAAAATCGACCGCCCCAATTTTGTGCCAATAAGGACGAGGGTTTACATAAGAAACAAAACGGCGCATATTTGTTCCAAATCGGATTATTTTAGCTATGCTAAATAGAGCTTTAAATGCCATGCAAAAATAATGGATTTTTTTTTACTACGCCTTATATTTACAATTTCCCAAGTACCATTTGAGATCAATCATTCCAAAATATTTGTTATCTCGAAAACTACAATGAATGTTGGGTAATTGTTAACACTGTTGAAGTCGGGGAATGCTGCTTATTACTTGAAGCCTAACACTTTCTGGCATGAAAACTAATTTAGTATGAATATCGCAGACACAAAAAGTAACGTATTGGGTCTATTTAAAATTTTTGATGCACCATATGTCAAAAAGAGAACCGACCCAAAGAAAATAATGACTTTTCTAAAGTTTTCACTTTCGAGGTATCCAAAGACCGCAAACTATTCCGTGACTCTGTGTAATTATTGGGCCTTGAGTCAATTTTTTACACTACTTCATACTCCCATTATTTTGCTATTTTTTTAATTTCTCTTCCACTCTTATTGATGCAAAAATCTATAGGTTTACATTTCATATACATATCTGAATGAATAGAAAAGTCGACTTTTTGTGTCAATTATGGATTCCTAATATATATCACTGGAAACTTAACAGTTTCTGGAACCAAAGCTGAGTTAGTAAAAAGCGTATCGAATTGAGTCTGTTTTCACTGCACTATATTTCAAAAAACAGACCTGACCCAAAGGCATTTATAATTTTTTTTTTTTTGAAATCTTGGTTCGTGAAAACTTCTAAAACTGTAGACCATTCCGTGGTCCCTAAAATGTTGTTCCTCTTGGTATTTACTGAGTTGTTCATGTTTTCAGCTTGTCACATACTTCACAGATCCACTATTTAGTTATTCATTAAATTTACCATCCAAATTATCACATTTTTAAATTTGGCACAAATTTGACCGAGTATTTCATTAGTCCGTTCATCACCTCTCCAAGGAGTAGCTTACTTACTTTTTGCGACTTAAGCTCATATAACCATCATCCTCTGATTGATTCTCGCCACTGTTTTGCAATTGTGGCCTCAAGGAGATATCCTCAAATTCTGAAATAATATCATCCAGTACTTTGATGGGTTCGGGTATGTCGTCAACAGGAAATGTTACATTTTCCAACAATTCCTCCTCTTCGATTTCCCTGGAAAATAACAACACAAAGTAACAGTCGAGATGACTTGTGACGGACGGTGAGGTTAAAGTAATATTTGGCTACGACGTACATTTGTGGTTTTAATGCTGCAGTTTGGGTCGATGAAGGGGGGCGGCAATCAATGATTTGATGTTGTTTATCGGCGGGGGCTACAACACCGACAACATCCGCTTGTAGGCAGGGCACTGAGGAGGGCATTCGCTCGCATTCAAATATAAAAGTAGTAAAGGTGCAAGGTTGTTGGGATGTCCTTGCGTTTGATGTCGACGACGACGATGATGAGGCTGATGATGATGATGATGATGATGTAGAGCTATCGGTACCGGATATAGTTGCCATAACACTTAAAGGACATGTTTTGCGGGCTAAATTCGTTTTGCAGCAGTTTTATTGTATTTGTTGCGGTTTGCTTTTCCAACAACAACAATTCAATTAAATTCAATTCAAAATGTTCGTGTT
>JAHXMU010000556.1:2497499-2520209 GCA_019455685.1 Philornis downsi
AAAAAAAAAAAACAACAACAACAGCGTTATATCTTTACGATTTGATTTTTCGTTTCCTTTTCCTAATTTGCCTAAAATATTGAATTCAGTATGCGGAACAAATCCATTGCGGCCGAACTCTATCAAAACATCCTGAAAAATATATGGTACCGATTGGTATACCACAATTATATATATGTACTATTCTCTTCTCTAGCGTTTTTGACGACATTTCTCTTATTAAGAATTCAGTTTACTTCGGAAACTGAAAGTTACCTTTTGAGGGATTAATGAAAGAAGCTGATTGTTGGTAAATATGGAAAACAGCGAGAGATATAGCGAAAAGTAGTAAAAGGAATTGTGTATATGTATGTATGTTGTATATTGAAAGCTATATGAAAATTTTTTATAAATAAATTATTTGAGGAGAGTAGGAAAAAATACTGTCTTTGTTTTGTTAAATCTGCATTGTATCAACAGTGGGTGTGTTAAGCATTTCGAGGATGATTTAGTTTGTTTGTTTTTTGTTAATTTTCTTAGGTATTGTATAACTTGTTTCTTGGGTTATTTTAACGTCATACTTAAAAAAATAAGTATGTTTTTTTGTATGTATGTATGTATGTAGGTATGTATGTATAACAACGGTAGTGTAGTATCATAATATTTTTCACTTTTTTGCGTTTACATTAAAAATTTGGTTTAAACATGAACACGTTGACGATGACCACTTTCTCTCTTTCTACTTCTTCTTCTCTTCAAGGCTTTGAGGTTTCCATACAAGCTAACACATAAACACAATGTGAAGAGGATTTCATACCACTTCCCACGCTGCCAGGGTGAGGGGGCGGAGGGGATCGACACACAGTGTTTCATATTCTGCAGTTGATTGTGATGATGCGATGTAGCTTTAGAAAACCTAAGACTCGCTAGTATTAAATAGCTGCATTTGTGTTGTATTAGGAGGAGAACAAGATCAGGACTTGTTGAGTTGTTCGTTTTCCGGTCTGCGATCGGTAGCAATTTGTAATAGATTATTAAATTCTGTATCTAAAATTTGGCGAGCCTAAAAAATAAATAAATGAATTCATTAAAATTTCATTAATTAATTAAGCTACATATAAAATATTTAAAAATATGTTTAAAAGAAAAGAACAAATAACGTAACCGCGTTAAAATACATCAGTTTACAGGCACTTTGTGTATTGGATGCTAAAGCTAAAATTCTTTTAAATAATTCAACATCTTTATTACACAAGTTTTGAAAAGAATTTAGTAACGTTATGGTCACACAACTTAGCAATGATCACAATTTATTATTTAGAAATTATTTCCATTTACGTTTGATCGAAAACTGTTTTTACATATCTATCAATTGTACTAATACTGATAAACAATAAAAAACAGCTGTAATACATTCTGCCAAAAAAAATGCCGCAAACTGATCATTAACAAAAGCTTGCTTAAAGCTATTATGAAATTTATATTTGTCGCTAAGTTATCACATCCGTCTTCAATACTGACACGGAGTTCGAACACGATCTGCCATTCAATTTGTTTACAGTGCCGAATTTCATTTCATTTCATCGCAAGCGTTTTTTACGATTTCTATAAAGGATAATAATATCGACAACGAATTTCTGTCAAATTTCATATTGCAAATGGAATTTCGTGTGCCAAATCGCTGAATATTACAAGAGGCTTATGGCTTATATAAGTGCAATCAAAACCGATCAGGAGAAGTTAACATTGATGAAGTGAGGGAAATGGCGGCTGAAAATTGCCGTTTAAGTTTGAAGAAGTTACTGATGGACTTTCTGTGTCTCACGAATCAAATCGTACCATTTTACATTATTGCTTAGGTGTTTTATGCACTGGCGCCTCACAATTTCCGAAAGACCTGAATTTTCTTTAAAAACTCAAGCGTGTAAAGATCGCTAAAGGCATACTGGAATGTGTCAATTCCGAGGCCACATTCATAAAACACTTTAGAATTGTCGATCAAACATAAGTTGACAAGTTTCATTTGTAAGACATTATTAATAAGTTTCAGAATGAACTGAAACTGGAAAAAACACATCAAAGCCAATCAAAGTCAAGGTTTTTCTTGATTATGGCGTTATTGAGCACTTGGAATTCTTGCCAGCAGATCAGACACTAAATAAAAAATAATATCTGGACGTTATGCGGTGTTTGAGATAGCAAATTTGTCGAAAAAAGTTAGATATGGGGGAAAAAATCGATTGATTTGGCGCCATGTTAATGCCAAATGAATTTCTAGCCAAAGGCTCAATTAATATCATCGACCAACCACCTCATAATGCTTCAGATGAGCTTTTGTCTTCCTAAAATTCAATTTACCACTTCTAAGCATCCATTTTCAGTCGATGGAAGACATAAAAGAGGAATTGCGGCGGGAACTGAAGTCTTTTCCGTAAAATGACTTTGAAATTTTTTTTTTTATTAATTCAGAAGAATCAATTCCAGCTACTCTTTTAACAGAATGTATGTACGTTCTCCGTATTTGTTTAGATTGGTACTCGTCCATGTTCTGCGATCTATATTAGTGTGAAAGAGAAATAGTTCCACAAAATGTCTAAAATTTTCTAAATTTATCATCTCATTAATTTCGTTTCTCAATTAAACACTCATGTACATAATTCCAACATAACCGATCAGAAAACCGACTGAAGCTACTTCAAAGGAAGCACATTTTGATCTATATCTAAGCAGTAGACATTCCGAGGTTTTGACAAAAGATGTTCCGGTTTGAACACCGTCATTTAAAATTTCCAATATTACAAAAATTCACTTCCAATATAAAACTTCAAAGTGTGCAAAAGTAAGGGCAATTTTTATTAATTTGTTTTTCAAAATCTATTTCATCATTTTCAAAATATTCCTCTAGGACATAATATAATTAGCCAAGATTTTTGCAATCCTCGAAGCTGCCAAATAGCCATCTTTCGATGTGACTTGCAGAGCGATCGTGCTGCAAAAATTAGAGTTTGGACTCTTTTTCCAAAGTAGCAAATAATATTCCTTGGTGACAGTTGGGCAAGTCAGAAGAAATTTACATTATCAAAGAAAACACTCCACCATAGCCTTAATTTTTAAGCGAATTTGATATGATCTTTTTAGTCTTGCTTCCCCTTTGGCACGATATTTACTCAATAGGTCGGTTGTTTCTGTATTATAACTATAGATCTAAATCTCCTCTTGCATAATAATGCATTTCATAACGCGTTGGTTGGTAGCAAGAAATCATCTGCACACAAATTTTAACGAGACGGTGTTAAACAAAAATTGAGGGTTTTTGACACGAGTTGGTTTGAGTCTGAAGCAAAAATTATTGACTGATCCCTTTGAAATGCCAACATCATCAGCAAAGTTCCCTAATTGTTAACAGAAGGTTTTAAAGGATCAATACTGAGATTTATTGGATTTGACTTTCATCGATCTTCAATTCGTTCTTGGCCTTCTTTGAACTGCTTATGCTTGTTTGAACACTTTGCCTTTCCGACAAGGACTGCCTTCAACAACATTCTGCATGTTTCCACAGCAAAAATTGCATTTCGAAAACAAAATTTAATACAACTTCCTTGTTTACTAAAATCATATATTGTAAAAATCGCCTAAATCACTTTTTGCTTCTTACAAAACCAAGTGCAGTGCCAACACTAACGACATTTATGAATTTATCACAGTGCTACCAATTTCAAAAAAAAAAAACATTTCTGATATTCGATGTATTCGCATTTAAAAGTGAAAACTGGTTTTAGCTTCTGGGCAAAATAGTAACTGTAATTTAAGACTATAATTGTAACTTGGAAGACATTAATTTCACTGAATACGAAATATATAAATTTAAAACAGTTAGTTCGTTCGCAAAACATTTTGCATTTTTATTAGTGTTATTTAGAATTGAATAATATATTTTTGCTCAACAATAGTGAAAGAGACTCTTGTTTCGTGTTATATACATTGCTCCTTTGTTTACCACTGTAAAATATTGGGTAGGAGAGTGTAAACGAGGCCGTACGAGCTGCTAAGGTCCTCTAGTATTGGAACTTGTCGTTCACAACTGGAAATTTTAATATCATTTTGTACTAAATGCGGCCAATCCTCCATGTTTCCTTGTTTCTGCGCTTTTTTATTCTGTTTTTTCCTACTAATTTTTATATTGTTCGTCTTCTTTTGCATATAAACAGAAGTTCAATAAAAAAAAAAAAAAAAACTGACGAATGAACAAAAACATAAATTCAAAAAATTTTACGAATTTCCAAGTTTACGGAATTCAGAACATTGACAATTGATACCAATTTTTACAAGACAGTTTTCTAAATAAAACGAATTAAAAGTTTAGCAAGCCAAAACAAAATAACGAACTAGCTCGCAGCTATTGTCATATTCTGTAAACTAGTGTTTTGTAAAGCTAAAAAAAAAAAATAGTAGAAATATACACATCCGCAAATAAACAAAGAAAACAATAATTATTCTAACCTAATACACTGACAAAAGAAAACAAATAATTACAAAATAAAAGATTGTATGAAAAAAACCATGAGAATATGAAATTTAGATCCCACTTTACAGAAGCAAACTACGGTTAATTTATATGCAAAGCACGAGATTGGGTGCAGTAATTTCCGCAAATTTTGTTTCCAGGCTAAGGTTTAATAAACCTTGGCTAAAACATTTCAAATTAAAAATACATGGGCCGTCATGTGTATGACATGAATCATACGGCTATAGGCTTATGTCTCCAACGACATTTTGTTCAGTGTAGCCTTTGATTTGATATTGTTCAAAAAACTTTCAATTTTAATAAATTCTCATACTCCGACTAAAGTTTTACGAATATTCAAAGTGTTCTACACAATTTGAGAGGATTTAATGTGACCGATCCCGCATACAGCCACCTATCGTTATTTGAGCTGCGGTCACATCGATATATCTGATACTACACTTCGAGTAGTCGGAAAATCGAAATCAAGTCTAGAGCTAGATATCATTGCGGAAGTTATACCGCAGAAATATCAAAATTCCGATCGCTTGTAGATATAATCTACAGCCTACGGCCTACTAGATTAGACAATGTTCACTTGAGTTTAATCGTATGGTAGACAATTTATTATAGTATAGTTTTAGCCATTATAGAGCAAAAATTGAATTTCGATAAATCGACAATTTTTATGGAAGATGCTATTTTTTGCTTCTCATAACAGTGAGTGAAGATATAAAAATATTAAATAATATTAATGACATTGGCCTCACAATTATATATACATACATACATATATATATGTATATATATTTGTAACATAAAGCATGAGTAAATGGAATGAAAAACATCAATACAAAAATAATAAATCAAAAAATAAATAAAATACCAACAACAATAATAATAAGGCGACTAAAAACAGTAACAATAACATTGATTATATCTAATTAACTACATTTACCCACCCAACGATCTTTTCTTCTGAATTTCATAAACGTCTACGTGAACAAATGTGAAAATAAATACAACATAAATAAACAATATAAAACTTGTAAGACAAAACAAAATATACATTAATATATACAAGAAATAAATAAGTACATAATAAGTAAATTTAAAAAAAAGATCACGTATAAGCAAACAAAAAAAAAAACGTCATTAAAACTGTTTCCATATGAGACTACAATTGAAACTAACTGCAAAGCCAACACGAGATCGTTTTTTTCTATCAAAATTTATCGGTCACAATATCTTCTTCTTTTTTTTTGTGTTTTTTTAATTAGTTAAAGAACAAAGAAGTTTATATTTTTCAACGTAATTGCAGATCAAGGTCCAATAATTGCAAGAATGTTAATTGAATTTCTCTTTTTCTTTTTTTTTTGTTTTTGCTTTGCAAATTTTAGCATACTTGGTCTAACTCAAATATTCATACACTTTACTTGGTTGTAAGCAATATAAGCAATGTTTAATAGTTCGTTTTAACAGTAAGACTTTTAACTTTTTCAATACGACGATTCTAAAGCTACGAGTTTCGATTTGCAGTAAATGCAATGATCTCCAACCGAATTATAACCCCTAAACATGACGAAAGGGGGGCCTAATTACAGCATCCGTAAACTAATTAGTTTTTGTATGAAAACCAATTATTTGCCAAATATGTTATTTAAATGAATGTATTCCATCTGATGAATTAAAATAGTTAACGATATTTAAAGATAACAATACTACCGAAATGTGTATTTAGTGACGGTCCATAGAAATGAAAATGATTTTATTGCCTCTACAGGCTCTTCAGGCTGCAGTTTCATCGGAATTTTCTAATATTGAGAACTTTTGTCTCTTTATGGTATAGTTGCATTACATACCAATGCAAAGGACTGAGTCGCATCCAATGGCATATTTATGATTTCAAAGTTGTTGTGTTTCCATTGTTTGTATTTCCAAAACTGACAAATGGGTTATATAGTTTCAAACCTGTTTGGTTTTTAATAATTCTTTTACCTGCTTCTTCCTACTTTAGACTTTCGCTAATTCTTTCCTTCATTATTAGGTATACTTTCGTATTTTAACTTCAATGCAACAAATATGGATACTCTGAAGTAACAGTGTCTTTTCACTAAATCAAATGAATTTGGCAAGATGTTTTGTTTTTGTTCCCATATTGCTTCATGGTAACACTTTATAAAATAAAGTGTGAAAAAATCCAGAAATGTTACCCTGAACAAACATTATGGCACAAATATCTCATATTGATCTAAGTGATTTCAAATATAAAAGAAGAAAGACATCTAGTTGAATAAGAAGGGATGAGGGTCGAGGAGCAAAAACAATTTAAGGAAAACTTTAAAAATATATTTTTTTAATTCTTTCTAGCCGATTAACATAAATCATAGCTATTGAACTTTAAATAAATGAAGCATATTCTAATTTTCTTCGTACAAACGATATCTATAAAATCTTATATAAGTTGTCCTTATTTCTCAAAAGCAGGAAATGTATCCTAATGTTTCCCGAGCCGAAATTTCCAGGAAATTGTGCTAATTCAGTTATGGAAAATTTAACCGGGAATAACAGGAGATTTTGAGAATAAAAAATTATGAAACTATGTCTCTTTATCGAAACTACACATTTTTCTTTTGTAATTCATACATTATTTATAAATGGAATTCTCGTACTAAAAATGGATATCAATCAATAATTGATATTATAATTGATAGTAGTAGATTTCTACGCTATGGAAATTTTCTAACGTTGTTTTGTGAACAGCTGATTTACAAACAGCTGTTATAAATAATCGGTTGCATTCGCCTATTCATAAGATTTTTTAAATTTTTTTGCTGTTCAACTCCAATAATAGAACCAACCGTAATACAAAGTTACGCAAGTTCTCAACTTTACAAATACAATACTAAAAATATTATGACGCAAAAACGGGTATTCTTCCGATTTTAGCGTTGAAAAACTACAGAAAAATAACTTAACAGCACTGAATTTTTTTCATAAAAAAATAAAAATTCAAGGATTTATTTTCCTTGCGAAGAGAAAACAGTATCGAGCTTAAGGCTGGCATTATTAGAGCTACCTTTTCACGGTGTACACCAATATGTAGCTTTTTACATATCATTTTCCTATTTTCAATTGGAATATTTTCCACACTGATTTGTAGGCAGCTGATTCACAAACAATTGATGTAAACTACAGATTGCACCTGCCATTTCATAATATTTTTCCAACTTTTTATCGAATTACATCACTAATAAAATTATATTACAAAAAAGCCACAATTTCACAACTTTACAAATACTATTATTTTTTACGAGAAAACAATGTTTAAGGGAATTTTTTGCCTTGAAAAGAACATAGCACCAGCCTTAAAACGCTTCCACTATATTCAGCGCCTTATGAGACTTCTTCCAAATCTACCTACTATTGTGTTGCTATTCCGAACTTAAGCAGTATTCCCAGCTCTTCCATAATAAGGTCGGTTTTCAAAAATACCGATTTTCCAATGTTTTTGATTTTTAATTCGAGTTTTAGAGAGCTTTGCTGCAGTGCAACAATGTGCAATAATTTGCAGTGAACACACTTCCAATAACTACCCTATATTAATGCTTGCATTGACCTCAAATGGTATTCTATTTGATCTTTTATGGCTTTATATCAACGCGAGAAAAAGTCTATGTAAAACAGCATAGACAAGCAGAATTTAAATAAAAAATGTTTTTCATATTTCAGTAAAAATTATGTGTAAAATGTGTAAAATTTATATGTAATTCAATGAAAAATGTCACTGCAGATCGAAAGGCAGCTAATATTTATTGCAGTTCAGTTTAGTACGTTTTTCAATTTACTTTTTAGTTTTTTTTTGCCAAATGCCAAAACAATTATTAGAGCTTTTTATTCTAGGCAACACAAAATATCTCAAATTGTTAATATCAGTCTTATTATTAATGAATTCTGTTCGTCCGTCATGTGAATTGCCACCGTATTGTGTCAATGAATACTGAATTTCCATAATTTAAGCTAATTAAAAAAACTAAATTCTCGTCTCCTATTTTTCTCAACAAACTTGCCTTACCCTTTTTCTTTTACGTGTTATCCTGAATTTCCGTAGCTTTTCGTCTTCTTTTCAACTTTCTATGTTTTTAAGTCACTCTTTGCACAACTCCAAAAGTTTTTCTCTCTTATAAGTCTAAATTAAATATCGTAAATTTTACTTATAACGATTTAAGACATTTCCCCGTCCTTTCATTTCATTCAAAAGGAAGGTTTTTTATAATATTCACAAATATGTTCTTCAAACAACTCTGTATAAGATCCAAATATTAAATTTTCCCTTTGCAAAGCAGTACGGCGGATTCCGAATTCCGTTTTTTACCTCCTGTTTTTACTTTTTTCACATCATATTGACAGAGAGCCACATCTCAAAATTCCTGTACCATATAATTACCTCAACATTAATTCCCCTTTTTAGACCCAAATTTCAAAATTCGATGTGCTTTATTCGTGTGTAGTCAATAAATCAAAAGGAAATGACGAGAATAATCCTGTGCGAACGAAATTCCGTTTGCAGTATTTGAGTGAGATGAGAAAGTTGGCATTGCCGATTGTGATAACTCCAATTCGTATGCTGTAATAAGGCCCCTGACCAGCGTTTCCTCCTAATCGTAACGTATATGCAAGAAAATTTACATACCTGAGCATTTTGTGTAGGTATTTGTAAAGCCAAAGCCATAGCATTGGCATCAAAACTTTCATCTAAAGCTATTAAAGCTCCATGAACACCAGATTCCAGCAAATTATTTGCATATTCCTAAAAATCGAAACATTACCAATGTTGTTTGCTGATTCAAAAGTGAAAATGTGTTTACCTTCAAGCCAATACTGGACACATAACGTATAACACGTTCATTGCTCCACACCAATACATCACATAAACCATTTTCACACATTTTCCTTCGGTGTTCCAATTCATTGCGATCATAGTTGAGGCGTTTCAAACATGAAATGCCGTATTGTAAACTGGTACGATGAAAACTATCAACCATTTTGAGTTGCCCCCGTAAATCTTTTTTCGTTAAATGATCAAGCATGCGAGCATCAACTAGGCATTCCATAAATGTTGTGCGATATTGCGGTAAGCCCAGGCCAGGCAACCAATAGTTGCCAATCCATTCATGATTCATATCACCTAAATACAGAGATAGAGAAGTTGTTAACTTAATTCCAATCACAATGATATTCCAAACATTTTCATACCAAAAGCCAATGTTGTACGTGATGTTTGCGGCGCTGAGGGTGAGGTTAATGAAACCATTTCTTGAATAGCAAGACGCAATTTAAGTCTATGTAAAGGATTACTAATGCCTGCAAAAATTCAATTGTCATTACACTTTTTCAAACTATACAATATTTTCAAAAAATACTAACCGATTTCCCTTTGGATTTCAGTGTCACTAAGAGCACTCATTATGGCCCCGCTCTTGACATTAGCTCTACAGGCGGCTACGTACCATGCTGGCATACCGACCCACAATTCCAACCATGCAACGATAGTGGGTCCATTCCACAGTGCGAATGGGGTGCCCGCTTTCATAGCCTCTCCCAATAAGTCATTGCGATAATCGTGCTCTCTATTAATATTAAAAAAATATATATCAATGCTATGCATTGTCAATTTTACTATGAGAATTTATGATTTACTTACTTCTTTTGTCTACCATAGTCCACAGATGATATTTTTGATCCAGATACACTAGCTATGCGTGGCATCATACCACCTGTCATGCTCATTGCGTCATAGTTTGATTCCGTTTCGCTTAAGCCCATCGACAAATTGCCAATGGACATCATGCTGGGCGAACCATCGGGCAGTGTATCCTTGACACCCTTAGCCTTTTCCTTTTTACTAAAGAATCTACCTAAACTAGATTTAATACCCTTCTTCTTTTGCACTACTGATCCTACGTCCCGTCCTCCAGGCGCTGTGGGCGTTTGGAGCATGGACATTGAACCCATAGTGTTAAAGTGTCGACTTAACGATTCCTGACTGCCATAACGGGAGCTTAATGGTGATAAACCATAACCGGAGTGGGGTATAGTCATGTGACCTGAGTTATTAGCCATTTGCTGGTTGGGCGACAGTCCCATTGATCGTCTTCTAAGCTCTTCTTGACTATGGGCCAGTGCCTGGGCAACACGTTCCAAACGCATTGAACGGGCAGTTAAAGGAGAGGCTGCTCCGCCTGAGCTAGAATCACCAGTGGTAGTTGTCATGCCGTGAATGTCATCTCGCGAGACATCGCTAGATAAAACGGGTAAATTCAGCTGAGAGGAAGAGAGAGAAAGCAAATGACAGTTAAGATTTGTATGGACGAAGATGTAGGGTCTTCTGCAGGACTTACAGTATGATATTTTTGCATAAAGTCTCTATTAGGACTGTTTGGAGTGCTGCGACCACTCATAGGAGGACTTTGGCGATCCATAGAACGACCGCGGGCAAGTAGATTAACGTGCTCTAAGCTGCCTACACGTGATTCCAATTCTTCAGCACGAGCCTCTGTTGATTGTTTTTCTTCTTGAATTAACCTAAAAAGCAAAAAAGTTTTTACTGTTATTGTTTCGTTGCCGATGGAAATGAATTATTATCATTACCTAATTTCATTATTTATGGCATCTAGTTGCTCTTGCAGCATCATGGCTAATGTTTGGGCATCGGTATGGCCAGTGGGCGACATCATATCCGCATCGCCATATAGTACTTGAGCTGCTTCTTCACATTCTGCGGCGGCCACAGCTGCCGATATCTCATAAGCAGCCTGCTGCGCATGAGCCTGTTGTATCTTCTCCCATTCCTGTTCGGCCATAGATCGAGCAAAGTTTTCACTTTCTTCCTGCAAACGGGACTTGTTGCGCCGCAATGAATGGGTATCAAAGCTGGCATGAGAAGCACTGCGTGAAAATGCTTGACCTCCATCAACCACGCTGCTGGGCGAAAGACTGCGTGTTAAAGCTTCGGTTTGTTGAATATTGTAAGCTATCTCCTGCTGCAGCAGTTGACGCTTGAAATTCTCAATTTCCAAACGAGTCTTCGACAGCTCCTTCATAATATCACTCTTCTCGTGATGCAATTCCTCGGCCACTTTACGTGCCTTCTCCAGTTCCTGTGTCAGAGCATTCTTCTCGTCCAGTGAATGCATACGCTCTTTCAGATGGACCTGGAGACGCTCATTGGACTCAGACAACAGTTTGTCAACTGTCGACGATAAACGAATATTGTGATCTTCGTTCATTTTAAGTCTTTGGTTTAGTCTCACTACCTCGGCACTCTTCTCTTCCAAATTAGCTTCCAATCTCTGTATGCGATCCTCTGCCGAACCATGTCGTTCTTGAGCCTATTGATCAACAGAAAGGTAAATAAAATACAATGTTAGAAAAGACAGATCCCACCCAGATGTGTGAGTTAAAAATTCTAGTAGAAATGATAAAATGTTAGCGAAATATTTCAAAATGATTTGTGCGTTTAATATGAAGGTATTTCGATTGATTGATTGATCTTGTTTGTGCAGTTATGGTATATACTTGAGTTTGCTGTTGTTTTTTGAGGGTTTGTGCGTTCAGAGGAAGAACAAAATTTATAAATTGGAGAAAACAAACGTATCTATGTTGTTGTATATAGGATTTCAAAAATATATATTCGCAACCAAGAGGTTGTTTCGGGTTTGTTTTTTGGTATTTTTGGATTTTCTTAAATTCTATTCAAAAGAAAATTAAGAAATTGTTAAGAAAGTTACTCTGGAAAGTTCCTCTTTGACGCATATGATATCGTTTTCATACCTTATTTCCTACCTTTGTTAAAGCTTCCATACGTGCTTTAAGTTGTTCTTCCATGTCCGGCTGCAATTTGGCTTGTTGGGCCAATTTCTGCTCGGACAATTCTAATTTCTCTTCGATGGCACATATTTTCTCCTCATGCAGCTAAGAGTAAAGTTGTTAATATATATGTTTCATATCGATAACATTCCGGCTTCATACATACCTTCAGTTGCGCTTCTTTGTGCCTTAACTCCTGCTCTAGTTTTTCATTGAGGTCATGCAAGGATGTTGATTCACGTTGTGCATTTAAATAACGCTTCTCCAAAGTGGCTATGCGTTCCTCCTGTATAGGCGGCAAACATATCTGAGTGATAACTTTTTACGCATGTAATAAAATGCATCTCTCACCTGATCTTCTTTTTGTGCAACATTTTCCCTTAAATCTCTTTGTAATTTCGAGCATTGTTCCTGCGACTTCATATAATCCTTTTGAACTTTTGCCAGACTATCGTCTAATTCATCGCATTTGTTTTTCAATGCTGACACTCGCCGCTGCCATTCTGACAATTCTGATGTCTGGGTGATTAAGCGGAGACATTTACAATGCATTATTACGCACATTTGATTGGAGTGTGTGAGTGGAATATAAAGATATGCATGCATGCAGCTATGCCAACTTACCTGCTTTTCTATGATTGTCTGCAACTCGTGGGTTTTTGCGGCATATTCGCTAGCGGCAGCAGCATTGATAGCGGCCTCATTGCTTTCACCGTTCAGGGTAGTGGAATTCTGTAAAAGTTTATTGTATCAAATGAGAGATTCGTAAACTTAAATGTTATAAAGATTATCGTCATAAGATAAACTTTATAGAAAAATGAAAAAGAGTTTATAGCTGGAGACGTATGGGAAGTAACTCGTGCAAAAGATTATCCTGAAGATCATAAAGAAGTGATTTTTCTCTACAATATGTTTATTAGTTCAAATTTCATTTGATTTCATTTGATTTCATTTGATGGACTTCTGCGGTTATCGCCGTTGGAAGTAACTGTTGGAAATAGATTACCCTGAAGATGATGAAGAAATGTTTTTTTTAATATCTTTGCTGTATCTCTATTTTCATCGAATTTCTAGAGGGACTTCAGTGATCTGGATAATGTCATAGTGAAAGTAGCAAATCGTAATTACTCCAGGTAAATGGAGTTTGACAAAGTCTCACATTATAAACTGTATAATAACAAATTGGAACAAAAAACGGAGAAGCTTTTATTAGGAATTTATTACCTAGACGACCGACGTCGTTGATAATAGTTCCGTTTATAAGGTATAGTGAAAGAAATCCATTATTTTTCCTATAAATGGCTGTAGTAATTCCTATCTCGCGTTGTTTAAATGGTATCGAGTTACGCTGCTAGATGGTGTTAGAAAGATAAGATTTCGTACTAAAAAAAAAGTACTCAAGACAGTTTTGTGATTGTTCGACTCAGTATTGTTTGAGAGTGCATCAAGGATGGATACCGGCAAAGAGAAAATACGCCATATTTTACGGATTTTCTTCGAAAACGCGCCCAAAATATGTGAATAGAAAAAATAGAAAAAAAGGCCACTCAATGCATGAGTGCCAGGCGAGTTAACGCAAAAAACCTCATGGACCGAATATCCATCTACGAATCAGTGTTGAATCGCAACAAAATCGATACATTTTTGTAGCGGATGGTGACTGGTGATATAAAAGTGCGTCGGGCAAAAATGGCCGTGGTCGAATCGCTGCAAGCTTTAGCAAATGGTAGCTAAATCAGTATTGATTATCAAGAACACTTTGCTATGTGTTTGGTGGGATTGTCAGTCAATCATCTGCTCCCCTACGTTTAAAATCTTAATTTGGTCTTGTGCTCTTAACAATTGGGCTGCCTGAAAGCAGTAACATTTGTTCGAGTTGTATAAATCAATGATACAGGGTGGGCCATATGAGTGTTGGCTATTTAATTCTTCAATTTCTCGGTAACGCGCGGCGCGAGGTGGCGGGGGGATATATTGTTCGCTGCGCCGCTTCCTGGAAATTTAGTCGCCATGGAGCCGTACACGGGAGTGCATCGTGCATTTTGTGTCCGAGCGTATTACGAAAACAATAAATCAGTGATTACTGCACGACGTTTGTATCGGCATGAACACGGTTTACACGATTTAAGTGAAGGTCCAAGCGCCAATGTGATACGAAAATGGATCAGAATGTTCGAAACAACCGGCTCAACAGTACCAATTACGGTTCGTGGTCGCCCAGTTTCTGCAAGATCAGCCGACATTGTGGAGTGTGTTCACGTTTCAGTTCAGCGAAATCCGCAACAGTCAACACGTAAGAGAAGTCAGTCTTTGGATGTCAAAAGAACAACTTTACGACGAATTTTGAAACGTGATTTGCATTTGAAGGCTTATAAGATTCAGATAGTCCAAGAATTAAAACCCGATGATGCCAATAACCGACTTAACTTTGTCAATTTGATGATAGAGCGGTTCAACAATTTCAACAACGTGATTTTTAGTGATGAGGCCAATTTTCACCTTAATGGCCATGTGAACAAGCAAAATTGTCGGTTCTGGTCCGAGACTAGTCCCCGACGCTTGCATGAATGTCCACTTCACAGCCCTCAGCTTGTCGTGTGGGCTGGGATAACGTCAACCGGTATTATTGGACCATACTTTTTTGAGGACGAAAGAGGGCATGCGATGACGGTTAGAGCGAACAATTATTGCAACATGCTAGCAGACTTTTTGGTGTTAGCTTTCAACAGGATGGGGCCACATGTCATACGGCTAGGGTATCCATAGAGCTGCTGAAAAAGTTTTTCCTGGAAAACTCATTTCGAAAAGGGGGGATATTGAATGGTCCCCACGTAGCCCCGATCTCTCTCCATGCGATTATTTTCTATGGGGCTACCTCAAATCGGTAGTCCACGAGAACAATCCGACCAATTTAGAGCAGTGGAAGAGGAAGATTATTCAGGAAAGTAACAAAATACCGAGAACAACTTTTCAACGAGCTTTCCAAAATTTGCGACTTCGGTTCCAAAAGTGTCAAGCAGCCGAGGGAAGCCATTTGGACAACATTATTTTTAAGTCTTAAAAATTCCCATGCTTCTACTTTTTAAAAATACAAATATATTTTTTTTATGTTTCGCAGTTTTATTTTAATTGAATATTTAAACCGCCAACACCCTTAGGGCCCACCCTGTATATATCAATGAGAAACACTGCCTTTTTTTTCTTATGGAAATTAATGCAAACATTCCAATTAGAGAACAACGGTGCTATACAAATTAATTTCCTCTTTCCTAAATCTATTATTCTTTCAGATTCACTTACCTTTTCACTGACACCATTTTCATTGCTGCCTTCCCGTATAGCCTGCATTGCACCTGATTTGTATTGTTGAAGCTAAAATCAAAAATCAAGATAAACCAACCAAACACGCACATTTAATTACAATTGAAACTACTGAAGAGGTATCTAATTCATAGCTTACTTACCTCATCTTTGACTGAATTAAGTTCAGCTTCCAACGCATTGTTACGTTCTAATGCTACGCGTAGGCGTTCGCGCACCTTCTCATCCAAAGCCTTGTGATGCTCGAAAAGACTCTTTAATGCCTTCAGAACTTCCACTTCACTTGAGACACCACTTTGTGCGGCCGCTTGTCGTTTAACGACAGTCATGCGCAATGAACGTTCATGGCGTGAAACTAAACATTCTAAATGCTCAAGCAAGAGCTAAAAATCCAAAATAATGAAAAAAAAAAAAAATATTTATATTTATTTGGAAGCTGTAGTGTGCAGTTGTGGATTTACTGTACCCTCGTATTATTGCGTTCCGCTTTAAGTTCACCAATTTCTTCATCACGTTCCAGTAGGGTTTCACGGGCCTGTGTAAGCTCTTTGGTCAATGTAGCAAATTCCTAAAAGATAAATTTGTATAGGGTTTAAAAAGGCTATTCAAAAATGTTGAAATGTAAAATGGCAAAGGGATGACTGCCAAAAATGGTCTTCATATTTATAAATTTGGTGAGTCAAACCGAGTCTAAATTTACATGGATATGGAATCTGTATAGAAACTTGAGTCAGACGAACTGTCATATAAATACGATCACCCCCACGTCTCTTTGTCGAAATTGAACAGGTCTGTTCGTTAACCCAATCTGCAGTATTTAATATTTAATTTCCGCCAGGTTTCGTTAATAGAAAAAGTAATTCAGATAAAGTCACGGGATTCAATAGAAGAGTGGGATTCACCACTTATGTTATGCTTTACAAAATATTAAGACCGACCTAATTTCAGTCAATGAATTGTAAATTAAAGGCTAAAGAGTGATTCAGTTGAAATACGCTATATTTTGTGGGAATTGCCGGTTTGGGGATGTTTAACTTGTGGCCTTAACTAACTAGTTATAGAACAACGGACAACTTTTTAACGGATTCAAATAGATTTAAAAACGGATGATAAAAATCTGAGTCTGTTATCGAAACGAAGTCAAACAGGAAATTTGTTTTTATTTGTTTCATTCCTAGTATTCGAACCAAAATTATATACAATTTTAATGCAGATTACGCCAACCAAATCACTATTGCATTACATATTATTTCAGTTCCATATATCCAAACCAAGCTACAAACAAATCTGATTCTAATTCCTAGACCCGAAATGAAATTAGAAACAATTTCACTTCTGATTAAGTTTATGAAACATTTCGTTCGTTTTTAATTGGGAAATTTTAAATTCCAAAACAAACAAAATCTATAAATATCTCTGGAAATTTCTGAGAGCCTGCCATATAAAAGTCAGATAAAAATTAACTGGAGTATTTTTACCTTTCGTACTTTTACATCTGGCTTCGTTTCTGATACAAATTAAGAAATGAAAATATATATAACAACAATTTCACACCGGGCCCTCGAACCGAAATATCAGTTTCATTACACACTGATATAGAAACTGGATTGATGTGAGTTTCACGTAAGGAATGAATCGAACTATGACATGAATGTGAATCAAAATCAAACTTCTGATGTGACAAAACTAAACTAAAGGTTCCTAATAAAAACGATATTTTAGTGCTTAAGATCATTTATGTAGACACCTGAAGGTGTGGGCCAACGCTGCTACTTATACAGGGTTACCCATGTTTCGGTTTCAAAAGTAAAATTAAATAAAACACACATAAACCTATGATTTCGTGAGACTTTTATTTCATTACAATGCTTGAACCTTGCCAGTATGAACGAAATACAATGTCATTTAACTGAGCGTCTTTGGATTGGTTGAAGCAGCGAATCCTGCAGCGTCATTTTTGAAAAAGTACGGCACAATGACACCTCCAGACCACAATACGCGCCAAACAGTCACTTTTCCTGGATGCAATGGCTTTTCCACAATCACTTCTGGGTTCTCCGTGCCCCATATGCTACAATTTTGCTTGCTGACGTAACCACCAAGTGATAAATGAGCTTCAACGCTGAAGAAAATTTTGTTCTATTGAAAGTCCACGTTTGAATCAACACATTTGCAGTAAGTTTTGACTATTTTTTTGTTATAGTTTTAACTATTTTTACGCTTTCTTCGGTTGTTAAACGATTCATATTTATAACACTTCATCTAATAACACTTCAGATGACAGGTATTTAACATATGACAGCCTTGCCAGACCGGTGGTTTTGAAACCACTAAATGAACAACCCTGTATTAAATGATACAACATATTGCTAATGGCCGAATTTCAGATAAATCGAGCATATCAATTCGAATGGGCGAAAATATAAATCCTTCAAATCCGCCATTTTCTATTTGGTTAAAACTAAACTAGCAAAAATTATAGTATGATTAGTTTCAGTAGGTAATAAAGATCATATTTTACGGTTTAATGACATTTTTATGGAGTTAATTTGTCCCAATATCACACGTTATGTTAGAAAATATTCTCAAGAGCTTAGGTCTTCTATGCTTTTCCAATTTCACACATTAGGTTTAGACAGTGTTACAAAAGCCTAGATCTCCTAACAAAGTTTTAATCGCTCTCTTCTACGCATCCCATTAAGTTCGTTGTGGAAAACTTTTCATATTAGAGCGTTTTTGCTCACTATATCTGGCCCGGCCAATGCAATCCCTGCATTTTGAGACATTTGAACACGTCGATGTCTATATATAGCTCATGCAATTCACGATTCATGCTACGCCAGTATATATATCTATTAACAATTATGGTCCCATATATAGGTATTTGTCATATTTTTTGGTATTGTCGTATTTCGAAAGCTTGGAAAAACTGGTTCATCTGTCTGGTACATTGCGTCACAATACAAGATTTTGCACCGTACTGCCTTGCTGGACTGACTAGCTCCTAGTACAACTCTAGTGGATTTTGTTCGTCGAGGGAGGACTTACAAGGTTCATAATAGCAAACTATTCTCTTAATTGTCAAGCTGAAATCGCTAATTTGATCGGCGAGTAGTAGATTAGAATCTTATAAAAATGTTCTCCCAATAATTCTAGCACACTGTGCGTATATGTGTTGTGCGTTGCCTATGCAGTGGTTAGTCATGTTCTCTAATCTTTGCTTCTTTGCCTTTTAGTAGAATTTTGAGGTTCCACTTCTATCACCGTACGTTTTCAATATCCTCGCTCTGTCAGTCTTTCCTCAACCGTTTCCTTTGATTTAAAAATGGTCTGTATCTCTAATCTTATGGTATGAGTTATAATAGGCTGCAGCATTGCCATTTATGCAGGATTCTTTGATAAGCGATAATCTTCATCGTGTCAGCGATTGTCTGAGTGCGGTTTTTTTATTCTCAATTACGGTTATAATCGGTGTGCAATAAATTGCTTCTGTGCGCTAGGAACATCAGATTTAGAGACTTTTTGGCATGCTAGTTAGGCGCTGTTACCCTATTCGCCCTGCTTACAGCTTCGTGAATATCTTAGTTACAACTAAATGATGATCTAAATCTATGTAAGCGGCATGGTTCATACACAGCATTAGAGGCATGTCTTCTATCTATTACCATGTGATCAAAACGTATTCTCTTGTTGTTATTTGATTATTGCTAGTTTCCCTTGCGGACCTAATTCCACAACTATCATGTTATGTGCTGCGGTGAAAGAGGCCAGTCTGAATCCGTTTTTGGATACGTTGCTATCAAGGCTAAAATTTCCGGCTGCTAAGCTAAGAATACCTTCCATTCCTTATTTCAGAGGTTCTAACAAATGTTAACATCGTGGCTGGGGCAGTAGTCGTGTAGTTATCATAAGCACTCATAAAATGTATCTTTGATCTCCCCGTCTTTGTCATCCATAGGGTCCTGTGCACAAATCGGCGTAAAGTTCTAAACGCATCCGATCCCAGTATTGTAGTCGCCAACGGCCACTAGGCTGGTGTAAGAGTGTAAGATCTACCAGCCGTGTCAAATGGCCCGTTCATACCAAAATTCTTTAGAATCCTATTGCCTAAGGCATCTCCTTCCAGGCGTTACAATTCTTTTATAACAAATACGGATATACAAATATTTTTTACTATAAAAAGATTATGTGGATATAATTTGATGCCAAAAATAGAAATGAAACAATAGAGTCGTTCTATAACAAAACTATAGAAAGCGACTTGTCTTTTGATAAGGTAAAAAACGCAGAAAATGCTTTTGAATAGACATTTTGTAGAATATGTGAACTTGTTCTGTTGCTACATACAGAACTATTTTTTTTAGTAAACGTCGCAAGCAAGCAATAGAATATTTCTATAATCAACCCATTAAAGAGAGTTAGCTGTCTTCTGATAAGGAGAAGTTTTTGATAAGGAAAAAGTTGCAGAAAACACTCAACTAAACATTTTTTTTTAATAACAATTTTCGCAAAGGATCGATATTTGGAATAAATTTACACTAAGCGTATGATCTAGATTCATTGTCAGTAATACAAATAAATACACATATTCGCATACATGAACACTATAGTTTCACATTTGAAAGGCTCAACGGTCGGTATTTGATGCAATACTTTTTATTTTGTACAGGGTGGCCCAGAATGAACGAAGTGGTGTGAATTCCTTATAACTTTTTTATTATAATTTTTTTTCTTTTCTTTTTAGTATTTTGTAAAGAAGACTTGGAGAATTTATAATGGAGCAATACACAACTGAACAATGTGCCCAAATCGTTGAAATTTACTTTGTAAATCAACGGTCCATTGTGTTGACTCAGCGTGCATACCGTCGTCAATTTATTGTGCGGGTTGCACCCTCTCAGTCAACAATAAACCGTCTTGTTGCAAATTTTCGAGAACAAGGAGCAGTAAGGAACCTTCCTGGTGCTGGCAGACGACGAACGGTGCACACGGATGGCAATATTCAAGTGGTACAGGAGAGTATTCAGGAGGATCCACAAACATCAACCAGGAGACGTTCGACACAACTTGGCATCTCAAGAGGGTCGCTGCAGCGGATTTTGCATAGCATAAGAATGTTTCCATACAAAATTCAAATTGTCCAAGAATTGAAACCGACAGATTACCAGCAACGACTTGACTATGCAATTTATTTCCAGCAAAAAGCACAAGAGAATCCGCGTTCCCCGGATTTAACCGCTCCAGACTTTTTCCTTTGGGGTTATTTAAAAGGGAAAGTTTATGTTAATAAGCCCAGGACTATTGACGAATTAAAATCCAATATTCGAGACGAAATTAACAACATAACACCGGAAATTTTGCGAAAGGTCATAGAAAAGAGCACATTTGTGCGAAGCAGAAAATGGCCACCACTTGCGGGATATCATTTTTAATAACTAATCTAAAAATATTCCCCATAAATTTACTGTATTTAAAAAAAAAAACAATTAAAAAAATATGTCTTAAATAAAAAGTTATAAGCAATTCACACCACTTCGGTCATTTTGGGCCACCCTGTACTTGAATGATCTGTTTACATGCATTCATTTGCAGATGATGTACAATTACTCTTTAAGAGACAATATCAGTTTGCTGATGTCTTGGAAAGTAATATTAATTATGCGTTAAATTTGATTTGCTAATGAATGACGGAAAATAAACTCTTAATTAACTTTAATATAAACGTTAACAATTAACAGAAGCTATGTTTTTTTCTAATCATGATTTAAACCTGAGTTTTTCTTATCGTGGCACACGTATTGAAGTGGCCCACAGTGTACACTGTTTGGGAGTAGTTTCAGATAACAAACTAAGCTTTAACTATCATATGGATAATGTAGTCCTCCTTCGTTTAAATTATTCACTGCGAAGTTTTTATAACACCGATTTAGTGTTGCCTAGATCGATTAAGGGGAAATTGGTTCATGCTTACATCATGTCTAGTATTCTATATTGTTTAGAGCTATACGAGTATAGAGGCACTAATAAATAAAATATAAGGAAAATTCAGATGTCATTTAATAGAGTTATGAGACATTTGCATTCACTGAGGCGTCGTGTTAATGTAACACCGTATGTTAAGCATTTCTTGGGCTGTAGTTTTTAAAATTGTATCGATTTGAGGTCTTTGTTGTTATTTTATAAAGTTGTTCAACTGTGTAGTCCTCAATTCCTTTTTAATTTGTTTAATTTTTCACATTCCACTCGTAATGCACAGCTTCTTATTCCTAAAATGACCACACTCATAGGTCGTGCTTTTGTAGTAAGAGTAGCCCGAATTTACAATTTACTACCAAGAAATTTAAAATGTTTTAAAATATGTCCTGATTCTAACAAAAGGCTCATTCCGCAACACTTTCAGACTTTCCTGTACAATTTTGGTTTCAATTAAATTGTGAGCAGCCTTTATTACATACCGATTATCTTATATTTACACATTATATACCGATAAACTTCTAAATTAGTTTTTTTCACATTTGTTTTTTTTTTTTTTTTTTTTTGAGTCATCAATTTTTACTAAAACAATAAGAAATAATAAGCACGCAAGTATCACCTACAAGCACGAAAGATTTTATCTGAAATTAGAACTACAAGTGTAAGAAATTCCAATCAGGAAATGTACAATGGAGTTTCATTTGAAGGTTATTTGAAATCATCAAAAAATCTTTTGGTACAGCCACAATTTTGTATAGAAACTTATTTGACATGCAACTGATTTTGTCCACGTGCTATCAAAGAGTTGATATGTTATCGGTTTTAAGAAATGAAGGAAAGAGTTGCAGAACTTGTAAACCGCAAGTTTCGGAAACGTTTAAACAAATCGTAATTTCAGATATCCATCGACATCGTTCTGTCCCATGTAGCCAAATGGAGAATTCTCTACCGGTCGAATATACACCGAATTTAGTCCCTGATAAGTGTTATTAGAATCCATCATGCCAGTAATTTAGAAAATTTTCAGAACATCGAAATACAGATCAATTATTTTGAAAGCCGTT
>JAHXMU010000556.1:2520219-2540025 GCA_019455685.1 Philornis downsi
CTGAAATGCCGCAGATCTCTTAACGAGATGGCTCAGCATTTCCGGGCCAGGGAACAGCAGATCAGACGAGTTGGCAAGACTAGGAACAACCTTACGCACTCCAGCCGAGTTGGCGTCCGTGAGCATGCCTCTAGCAACTTGTAAGCCCCTACTGCGAGATAGGGCATACTTAGCAGCAAATGATAGGTGGGCATCTGTCCGAAACTGTAATCAATCCGGACAGATGTGGCTTCGCCTAGATATGAAGCGTTCCCACACACTGCTGTCGCTATCACGACCCAACTCCTCACTACTTGTATCCGTCATGACAGGATACTGTCTCATTGGAACACATGCAGTGAGGCTGAAGGTTGCGACTAGTGACTTCTGCAGGAGCTGTAGGGATGAAGAGGATTAGGAGTCTATAGAACACTTTCTTTCTTCTTTCTGACTAACAGGCGGGATCAACACAAAATGGGTTTCGGAGGCGGAGTGTCCAGTCGAGGATATAACTTGATTTTTTTGTGGATTATGGTAGTCGATAGATTAATTTCTATAATATCTATAACTTAAATACATTTGTAACTGGGAAACTGACCGTCCTGCCATCAATCTTAACTAATTCTTAACTCGCAAAGGTTTATCGTTTCCAAATTAACATTAACATTAGGCAGAAAAGTATTGCATATAAAAGATTTCCATAAAAATCTTTATATGCAATTGTAAACTTTAAACTCGAATTTACCTCTACGTGCTATAGTGTATTAAACTCAAATATAATCGAATTACAGAAAAATAAAATCAAGATCTATTTGTTGGTAGTCGTATATGCTATCCTCTGAACTACCGAACACTAAAACATGATAATTTCCAAAAATAATCTTCCATTGGAAGGCAACCAATAGATATTCCAAAATAAAGACATGGTACTAAGTGGCGGGACACACTTTTAGCTCTTCGTTATATTTCTCGATATAGACAGTGAGTGTCGACAAATGAATTGCAATTGAAAGTCGAATCGGAAGTTCGGAATCGGAAATCCATGATAACAATTATTGGACCGCAAATGAAAGAAAGATGAAATCCTTCAACGATGCAGCTCACAATAAGTGTGAGCTATGCCTACTTATAACAATTACAAACTTAATGAGGTATGTTGTGAACAATTTCAAAGTTTTTGAATCTTGTTTTCTTAGTTCTTGTAGTTTAATTTACTCCTATCTTTCAGGACGGAAGCAACAAGTTTGTATCAATGTTAGATATAGTAATGTGCTCAGCGTAAAAAGTGGACTGCCGCAAGGTTCAGTCTTGGGTCCAATTCTCTTCGTTCTTTACAGCAACGATCTTTTTCCAAAATGTGATACTCTGTGTAAACCGTATATCTTTGCTGATGATATTCAGTTGCTATTTAAAGGGGATTACCAGTTTCTAGAGGTTCTTCAGGAGGAAATTAACTATGTGCTTGATAGGTTACATGATTGGATGTCGAAAAATAGATTTTGCGTTAATTCTTCTAAGTCCAAAACTATGCTTTATTCGAATCGAACTAAAGGGAATTTGCGAGTAATTTGTAATGGTTCTAATTTACAGTTTGTGCATGACAATGTTTGGGAGTGTTATTAAATGATAGGATGCACCTTGAGAAGCACATTAATGACGTTGTTTTAAGTGTTAACTATGCATTGAGGCAAATATTTCGAGGACATCCGCTGGTCGGATAGAGACACCTTCTCTGTAAAGAGTGCGGACATTCCAGTTGCATATCCTTAAACACCACTAATTTTTCGACTTTCGATTATTATTTTTTTATGTTGGTACACTCGTCTCGAAGATATGTTGACGGTATTATCCATATAGCATGTTTATTTTGTTTGTGAGAGGCATAAATAAGACAAGTGTTTTGCGTGTTCGGCGATTTTCTGCTATCGAAAAAAATGGATCAAAGAATTTACATCAAATTTTGTGTAAAAAATTGAATTAAGTGCTCAAAAACACATGAAATGTTGACAGTGGCATACGGTGGGAATACTCTGAGTCAAAAAAATATGTTTACAAGTGGTACAAGCTTTTCACAGAAGGTCAAGAAGATGTGAATGGTGACGCTCGCTCTAGACGCCTCAGCACATCAACAACCAATGAAAATGTTGAGAAAGTGCAGAAAATTGTTATGGATGATCGTCGAATCACAATTAGAAAAGTTGCTGAGGATGTCGGCATATCGGCTGGCTCATGCCATGCAACCTTTTCGGAAATTTTGGACATGAAACGTGTGACAGCGAAGTTCGTTCTAAAATTGCTGAATTTTGACCAAAAACAACGTCGCGTAATGCATCAGGCGTATTTACCAAAAGGTCGTAGCTCGTAGCTATAATGCATTGTCAAATGAGCTTAGAAACTTAAATGTATCATACGCAATATTTCGTAATAGACTTATCTGTCATATGCAGTTGACATAGGTGAATATTCCTTTACGTCTTAATGATCTATGAATGATACTTGGTAAATATTATCGGCTGATCTGAAATATATGGTTTTACGTAATCAATTTTTATTTCATATAAATTTTTACATTTACTTTGGAGTAGTATTTATTTCAATTACGTATATTAAAATTTTTGCATATTGTAGTTTCGAACTGTAAAATTAGTTAAAATGCTTTAACTACTTTTAATTTGGAGTTTAATTTGGACTGACCTATATCATTCAATATTTACTACCTCCTCATTATTTTTATTATCCTCCATTTCGCCTATTTTTAGCGCACTTTAATTTGAGCGTTATAAGTTAACAGTTAGTAGTTAGTTTTAGTTTCTACATTTTGTTTTGTTTTTTTTTTATTACAGTAGTATTTATTTTTTGCATTTTTTAATTGTTGTTAATTGTTAAATAAATGAAAAATGAAATGAAATTAATTTCACCTTGCCCGGAATCAGTTCTAATCCATCCTAATTTTACACATTTTAACGAAACCACAAATATCACTGTTATGCCAATATGCTTTGCATCTTTGCTAATATATTTGGCTTTGTCGAAAGAAGAACAATTGACGTAATAGATTTGGAAATCTACGAAATGGGCATTTTTACATATCTTGGGGTAATATATAGGTTGGCGCATAAGTAACGCTAGGATTTGATCAGTGAATACATTTTTTGTTTAAATCTTTTTTCGTCTCTTTACAGAATTAACTAAATAATACTAGGGAAATTTATGATGGAAAGGTTCAGCACAGAACAAAGGACCAAAGTTGTTCAATTTTACTTTGAAAGTCAGCATTTGGTTATTCAGATCATATCAAAATTTCTTTCATGTTCAAAATGCTCCTAGCGCTCCTACAATTTACTTATTTATTTTTCCAAAAAACAGTAATACTAAGCCGATTTACCGATTCAAATTCAAAAATCAAAATCAAATTCATATTATTTGATTAATCATAGACCCGAATAATCAGAAATTTCGATTAATCGTTTAACTGATTAATTGAAATATCAAGTTTGATTGAATGATTAATCGCACATCCCTAACTCATATTCCCTAAAAAGTTTATTGAAATATGGGAATAATGGATTATGGAAATTCTTGCTAAGGGCTGTTCGCGGACGTATTTGTGGGCGATTGAAAAGTTTCCATGTGATAACATTGGGACTATCTAAAAATCTAAAATAGCAATTTTTTGAAAACAGACCGCAACATGAACAGTACTATTTAGAAGACTTTTCCTACGAGTTCTCATTGGCTTTGCATTTCATTGGTGGAGAATGATCTTTGTGGATCAAACTTCCAAACTTAATACAAGCTTCTGTTCGTATTTGAGATTAAAGTTTCATATTTCGATGTTGTGGAAATCTTCTGAAATATGAAAATTGCATATTCTTTAATGCGAACTCAGGTGCTCAGGTTCCCAGGAGCTTATGCTGGAATGGAGAATGCTCCATGTCGCCACAGTAGGACAAAAAGTTGTAGGTGGATGTCCGTTAAAAGTCTGAAAATACTTTTTGAAAACCATTTGTGTTGCCCATACAAATCCAGAAAGATTTAACCACGACCTATCGTTGGTTGATCATTCTGTTAGTAGACAACAATCATATTTCAGATTGGAATTTCAATTACAATTTTCGGCAAACCGTCAGCTTCATGCGGACTATAGGTTCCGAAGGGCTATGGCTGGTCATTCAATTTTTTTATTGAAGAATGCTTTCCTTGGTCAAAATGCACACCAATTTTTTGAATACTTTGCTACATTTCCTGTGAATGCTGTTATAAAAATCATAAGCTTAAAATGTGTTTCGTTTCATACAAATGTTTTTGAATCGTACCTTGCTTAAACTCAACATTGTAAACTTTTTGTGCATATTTCGACTTTAAATATTTCAAAGGAACACTGTTAAATCTACAGCAGCGGCATGTTGTCTCAATACGGCCTAAGTCTTTGTTAATTAATTATGAATTCATATCCAAACATTTAAGTTACTCATGCCTTATTAACGGTAAAAATTGTATGCTTTCGTTTTTATGGATAAGTATGAAAATATATAGAAACGTTCTACGATCTCCAATATAGCACATTCCGAATAATCATTAGAAGGCCATTAATTAGAGCAAACAGACATTGTTGTGTAGCCCAATTAAATGGACCCAAAGCTTTCATATTTTTTGGTTTTAAAAAGGGTTGCTAAATGTTTAAGGAGCTTCGAACGAACTTCAATAACACATATTTGGAATCCATATGGGAAGACCTCTCGTGCAAAGGCTAAGCTAAAGGAAAAAACTAAATTTGAAATAATTCCAAATCAAGCACAGAAGTTTCGTACCAACATTTAGGTGTGGAATAAGTATAGATTTCAAATTACTATAGAGAAACCAACCAGGAAACGAATTTTGAAATGATTCCAAGGAAAACCCTAAATTTGAAATAATTCTAAACCTATGGCAGAAGTTTCGCACCAACACTAGGGTTTGGAATAAGCATAGAGGTCAAATTACTATCGAGAAACCAACCTGGATTCCAAAAGATAAAATGTTCGACTAGTAGGCTTAAGCAGATTTTTCTTGTTTGATTGAGTTTGGTGTCATTTTGGTTCAAGTTCTTACTATTTACCGTTTATTATGAAATCAACGGCAATGGCCTCTATAATAACACGATTGCGTGCTTTTAGGCGTAAAATAAATCTTCCCCTCAAACTTTGGGGACATTTAGTTTGCGTTAGTACGGAATACGGAGAGTATCTGAGGTGAAAGAATTCGAGTAAATTCTCCTCTATACGGATATGGATAAGCTAAAAATGAATACCAGGCAAACTCTCCAAAAAACAAATTGCAGCCGATGAGAAATTGAGATTTTAGCTTCTAATTAACCGCCTAAAAGTATACCCTTGTATGCGTACATTTTACACTGAAAGGTTAAAATTAAAGATAAATGAGCAAGAGCAACTTTCAATTGGCGCCATAAGTTCGCCGTTATACTTTTTGATGTTTCATTTACTTGTATACATCATGATGCAGGAAAGCCAAAAAGGCCAATTATATAACATCACAAGTAATATATAAAACTCTTTAATACAATATTAAATACCAAAAATAAAAGAAAATAATAATAATAATGATAAAATAAGGTCAAAAACGACATAAATTCAAATGTTAATGGTAAAGTTTATATTATGGTTCCCCAACTAAATATAGTTATAAATCAAATAAAAAAGAAAAACCAACCAAGTATCGATAGTGAGCTCATAATGTAAAATAGGCTACTGAAGTTCATTTAATCCATATCTAATATATTTGTGTTGGAAAACTTAATTTGAATAAGCAAAATTTCGTAGATGCAGAGGGAGCCGATTCCAAGCTCTGCAAACGCGCACCGTAAAGGATTTTGGGAATATAGAAGAACATGATAATAAGAGGAATTCTAATTGATCTAATGAATCTGAATCTACACCACAGTAAAGGTGGTGAACCAGATATTACCAATTTATAAAATGATTTAATGTTTCGAAATTCAACATAATTCTTAAATAACAAAAAATTGTAATAATTTAAAAAGAACAATTTTTAAACAGGATCATTTTTCTAAAGTTCCCTATTTAGTATCTGGATTGTCACATGCAGCACTCATTTAGTGAAGTTTTGCATATTCGAAAAGAAAAAACACTGACAGTGTCCATTACTCCACATTTGCACTCAGTTCTCTACGCACGAGTTTTTGCAAACTGGACTCATTTCAATTATTTGTGCCAACTGCAGTTCATAGTGTAGTGAACGTTCTACAGACACATCGTCATGTAAGTGGGCGTGTCATAAAATCCTTCTTATCATTATATAGGACTATCCATTTAGTGGTTCCAAAGACGCCGATCTATCAAGGCTGTCAGTTGCTAAATACCTGTGATCTGAAGTGATATTTATTTAGTGGAAGATTGGCCATTTACGAATATAGATCGTTTAACAACCGAAGAACGCGTAAAAATAGTCACATCTTACTATGAAAAATGTGATGATTCATACGTGGGCTTACAATCGAACAACATTTTCTTCAGCGAATTTTCTTCTCACTAGGTGGATAACGTCAACAAGCTGAATTGTCGCAACAGTGGCAGTGAAAAAGCCATTTCATGCAGAAAAAGTGACTGTTTGATGAGCATTATGGTTTATAGGTGTCATTGGACAGTATTTTTTTGAAAACTACATCAAAAGGATCCACTACCGCGACCAATCCAAATGCGGTTTTTTAAATGTCATTGCGTACATAATTGTAAGGTTCAGGCATTATAATGAAATAAAAGTTTCGTCGAAATAGTTGATTTATGTGTGTTTTATTTAACTTTGCTTGAAACAGAAATGGATAACCATATATAGATCGGCTTATTCCGTTTTTCCACCGAAAATTTCTCAGAAAATTCGGGCACAATAAAAGCGTTACCGTTAAAATTATATAGATCTTTTCGGTGCTCATGGAATACCAACATATAATACTGATTTTAATAAAAGATGTTATCACGTTGTTGAAAAAAATACTGAAAATGTGGATTTTTCCAGTTCTTGCACAGGCAAGTTTTTTCTAATGAGCTGATACTGACTCAATTTCGAACTAGACCTTCCTAGGGGAAAAACATTTTTGTTCCAAATTTCAGCATCATAGCTCAAAAGTCCGATTTCTGTCTGCCCCACGCTTTCGACTGACAGGGGAAGAATAAACCAATAAACATGCTCAGATTGACATAAATTATTGCGATGATCAAGAAAATATATGTTTTTATATCTACAACTATTCCGACTTTTTGTGAATAGAAAGATGTTGGATGTAAAAAATATCTGGCTCAAAGCAATTTAAATGCTATTTTCTCCCGAAAAAATAGTAATAGTAATAGTAGTGTGCGAACAGAGTAACGAAGACAGCGAAATCTTCTTACACTCTTGGCTCTCTAATCGTCTTCACTTTGTTTCCATATGTTCAAAGTTTAGAGTGCTACAAATAGAGAAGTTTGGTAGACCTGGGGGTGTAAATAATTTCCGTTAGTCTTCAAAAAAAAGTTGTTTTTTTTATGGTCGAATCCAACCAATGTCTGCCTGGCTTTGTTACAGGAAATCTGTGACATTAAATGATACCAATGACAGTCTCCTCTGTAACCCAAATACCGACTCCCTTTTTTTTAATAAAAATTAAACAAAAAAAAAAAAAAACATTTCCAAATTCTTACCTGTGGGAGATTTGCATTTATTTGGCGTTGCAAGCTGTCCCTTTCCTTTTCAATCTCATGAAGTTTTTGTTCGGTTTCACTTAATCGCTCCTGGGCCTCTCTCAGGCTGTCCATCAACTTGTCACGCTCATCCAACATCGACACCATCAACTGTTCAAAATTGGCATCTTCGCCGCTGAATTGTGAGGATCGTTGCGAGATGCTGTCCTCCGATATAGTTGGCATCACGTCGCACATCATGTTCCACATTTTATGTATACCGCATTCAAGATGAAAACTTTACCCAAAAAAGACATTGGGGAATGTGATTAACAAAACAAAAAGGCACAAAACACATAATCATCGTTGTCATATCACAACAAATTGCTTATTTCAGAAGAACAAAAGCAACAAAATAAAACACAACACAACAAAGCATTCATAGATAGATCAGTAGTAGTTTCCTACATGGGCGTAGTTGCAGAAAGGAATTTCTTCTTAACGCCAACGCCAACCTACATTTACATGTCGCACTGAGGCAGAAACAGAACCACCACCTTTTTACGGCATAAACTTCTTGTACGCGAGCGATTCCAACATGTAATTCTCATTGTACTTGGAAAGCATTTCTAATCCAGCAGCGGATGTGGATTGGTACACCGATTTGTTACGTTTTTTTATGTGTGTTTTTTTTTCTCTTCACTCATTCTTATCATTTTCATTAGATTTTGGTTAAGTCAGCCAATCTGACGCAAAAAAAAAATAGTGATTTGACATATGCACAAACACACAACGTACACACACACGTACACTACCGATGTTATAAAAATCGCAGCGTCGACGTACACAGCGCTGCCAACGTTTTTTCTTTATTCTGTTCTGCTTTTCATTCGTCAAATGTCTACACTACGATTTGCACATTTTTCAGTTTTGCCAATTTTAGACTTCACACTTACATATTTTTTCGCTCTGTGTTTTGTAATTCATTCACAATTGTTATCAACACATTTTCCAATAATTTTTATGTTGTTTTATTTGATGAAACATCGAAAATTTCAATAAAATCGCCCCTAATCTTGCCCGTTGCCCGGTCGCCTAAACTAGTGATGGGTAAATCGATTTTGATTTTGGGGTTACAAAATCGATTATTACACAATCGATTTTGTAAGCTGGAGAATAGGCAGAAATCGACATTCAACTTCGATTAACCGATATATTTTTATGGCAAAGTAGGTGTTGTTCACGACATTTGATTTATGCGGGTCACACAGCTGGCAAACGTGGGCATGGACTTCGCTTATAGATGGTCTTAATCTCAATTTCAATTTCTATATGTGTACCCTTACAAGCTCTCTCGTTGGCAACAGACGGAGTTTATTTCCCAGAAAAATGCATGTAAATTCTTAAGATAAAACTCTTTGTGCACAATTTTTCCATCCCCACTCCATTTCGCAGTATTTACTTCAAACAGACTTCTTTTTCCAAAACAAAATGCATGGAACTCATAAGATTTCCGCTCGCATACATTTGCCGTTACCGTTTTGCATTATTGACTTAAAAAAAAACATTACATTTGATTGTAATACAGACATTTTCGGATAAAATAATAGTGGCATTTTCCGTCTAGTAATTGTTTGGAACAGGAATTTCGACATTTAGTGTAACACTTTTCAAATTTGATAGAGACTTACCTTTTTCTATGCGGACTTACTTTGAAATTTTTTTCCGTGCTGATATCTTTGACCAATAGGAATGATATTTGAGATTAATAGCAGCCTAAAGAGCTAGCAGGTAGTTCATACGAAATTTTCGTGTTCCATAAACAATACGTGCTTGTAATGACACCGACATTTTCTACAGTTGAAATTTTTGGCAATTTGTGATTTCGTTGATACGCAGCTCTTCGTAAAAATTCCGTTTGAAAGCGCTTTTACAGGAATGGTTATATTACAGAGAACAAATATTTTTTCTTTTATACACCACTAAAATTTGTTGCAACAGTTGTTACCCATATAAAATAGAATTAAAGATATTCAAATAATAATAACACAAAATTAAGGAATTTTCATACGAAAATTTTGTTTCGCCTTCGTATTAGCCTTAAATGGATGGCGCACTAACGGATTGATCTGTTAGTTTGATATCTGATACTAAACATCCGCCAATTTTTAAAAGAGGAAAATTTTACATTTGATGTTAATTCAGAATTGTTTGAAATGAAACTTGGAGACAGTTTCCATAATCTCGGTTTAAAATTAATGCTATGTTTTCTTTTTTTTCGGTGCAGGGCTTTTGCCATTTCCTGCATTGCACTTAAGATTTGAATGAATAAAGATACTTAAACAATATGCGAATCAAGAATCGAACAACAGCCGTTTTAAGTTTTGTTCATATCAATATCAATTCTTTTTAGCCTGCTCTGCGCTGACACTCTTCCATTCAGAGATAATGGCAAAATGGAGGTTAGTACTAGCTGCAGGAATGGTAAATTACTTACTTATGAGACCTAGTTCTAAATTCTTTCATGCGAAAGAGTCTATTTAAGTATTAATAACCTAACAATAGTGTTGCAGATTTTTTGCACTGAGTGATTTCACCCGGAATAACTTCTACACGGAAAAGGCTCAGAAAACTAAAGTATTTTTCTAAATGAAAAATTTCTTGCAAGACTGCTATGAACGTTTCAACTAAGGAAATCATGAACAATAGGTACTTTCTTTATATGGTCATAATTCAGTGTTTGAACCCACCAAAAAGGCTGTAAGTGGAAACGACAGTGGAAGAATTTGGATTAAAAATTTCACAACCTCTTTTTTATATGGAGTTTCACCGCGAAAAGTCAGCATAGTACCAGATTTTAGTACGGAAATTGAACCATCCATAAATTGGATTAAATCTGTCAGAACAATTTTATTTTGTCATCATTTTATTTGTCATCTCTTCACTCAGCTGTTATCGACGTGTCCTCCCCAATCTGAATAGTATTTGCTTTGTTTTGAGCCGAAAATACATGAGCCGCCGTTAACTGTCTAAAGATGCCGTCGGTCGGGAAGTTGTAAATTCCGCCGCAATTTAATCTACAGTGTCGGCTTTGTTCTCTTAGGGCAATTGTTTGACATACAAAAAATTTTTTTTGGAAAAATCGAATTCAGTATAATTTTTGCAAAACTCTTTTCAAGCATACACGAACCGAAAAAGCCGATAAAATTTAGAATTAATAAACGACGGACATGGGGTAAGTAGCAGATTTCTTTGAGATTTGAAGAAGAATTGCAGACCGTCGAAAAAGGAAATAAGTAAGGAGGTTGTGGAGTATAAAAGTCGTCGGATGAAGAAAAAATAGAAGGGGAGTAGTTTGGTTTGTTGTAGTCATGAAGAGAGGAGCAACGCCAAATATAGCAGGCAGCAGCTTATAATAGAATACTCAGAATCCACAATACGATTGTATTGAATATTCAAAGTGAGTTCCAGGGGTCCATAAAAAGCCTTCCACAAAAACTTTGCATATCCGTAAAGGCATAATCATATGCGGTTCTCGATTGCTGTTATTGTTGTTGTTGCTGTTTTTAATTGGTGATTACGCTCTAAGGCTTGCAATAACTTCTAGAGAGCCTATTCTTGTTGGCAAAGATTTTGAGAGGTCCCCGGAGTAATATGAATATGTAAATAACGACTAACAAGTTTTAATATTAATAACATCATCGTCTTCCAAACATGTTTGTGTAACCAAGGGTGTGGATGGACGATGGGAGTGCTAGGTCGCATTTGGTTGTGTGTAGGAGCCGTTGTAAATTGTGTAATTTTTCATATTTAATTAAGCCTTCTAATAGTGTATTGTTTTGGTCCTTTTCATTGCCAGCGAACAACCGATATTCACCTGTCAGGCGCATGTCTTCCACATTGATCCGAAGACCAAACGCACCTGGATAACGGCCAGCATGAAGGCAGTAAATGTTAGCTTCTTTTACGACTCATCACGTAATCTTTATCGCATCATCAGTGTGGAGGGCACTAAGGCAGTCATCAACTCAACCATAACACCCAATATGACATTCACACAGACTTCACAGAAATTTGGCCAATGGAGCGATGTAAGGGCCAATACGGTTTATGGTCTGGGTTTTGCATCGGAAGCTGAATTAACAAAGGTAAGTGTGGAAAAGAAAAAGAATTTGGAAGACGCATTTTTCAGGCATCGAGTGCAGTCCTTGTGTATTATGAGAAGAAAGTAGGATTGATGGACAGCATTTTTGGGAGCTGTAAACGGATACGTAAAGATCGGAAGAGCTTGGAGACAGAAAGATCCAAAAGGAAAATAATAGAGGCTAGGAATTATTAAGGCATCGCCAAACGAGGAAATGAACAATAGTTGTAAGATAGGCGTGTTACATTCTGTGCTTAAAAAAACGTAATCCAAATGAATGTACCAGCTATCGCGGGATAGCATACAACCCATTGTCGTATGTATCATGTGAATAAGAAAAGTTCATTTTATCCGAACTGATCGTCATTTTCCTTGCATCAACAGTTTATGTACAAAATTTATGTATTCTTGATCGTCTTAAGTTTATGCATTTCCGTCCGCCACCGTTTCCATTGAAAGTTCTATAGAGACCGCATCAGCTAAACTAGGAAGCTGAACTGATGTTTAGTAAGAAAAAAAAAAACAGATTGCACTTCCAGAAAAATGGGAATTTTTCAGGATCTTTTCACATTTTTATCATTAGTTAATTATTCGGGAAAGGTCTTCCTTATTCTCTTACTTCTTTAATGGGCTGACCAGATTTTCGCTTAGTTCACATATGCACCGTTATTTATTGAGTGGTTTTAAAACCGCCGGTCTGGCAAGGCTGCCAGCTGTTAAATCTGAAGTTATTATTTATTTAGTGTGTTATTCGTTCACCAACCGAAGAACGCATAAAAATAGTTAAAACTTACTACAAAAGCGATGATCCGAAACAGATCTCTTTTAAACCAAAAAAAAAAAAGAAGAAAAATACGTGTTTTGAATGGACATCTTGTTCTACTAATACTAGTTTTTTCGGCCCCAGAACACCCAAAATGTGCTAAAAAAAATGCGTCTAACATAACATTTTTTCTATTCCAAAACAACCAAAATGTTCTATAAAATGCGTTAAACATAAGTCAAGACAGTCAAACATAAGTAAAATGTCGATTTTTGAAATTTTCGTGAGAAGACATATCATTAGACAACCCATATTTGTAGCTTATCTGCATTAACCCAAGTTTTTACATTCTGTGGTTATTTTGGGTGGATTGGAATTTTTGGGTGAAGTATAATTTTGTCTCGGTATTAGCGTTGCTTTCGCTTACGTATATTTTGTTTTGCTCATTTTCTTTTATCTACGTTGTTGTATTGCCTCCTCTTTTAATCTTAATTGAATGGAACTGCATAGTCATTTTAACTGAAAATTCTTTTAATCTAGTAAAATTGTTAGACATTCTTAGCAACGAACAAATATTCCTGCTACTTATTATAAGTTAGTATTAGGATTGTGAGGGATTTATTTGTAAATGGTTGTCCAAAATTTACCAATGTATTGCTATGGGGGTACTACCCCCATAAAGGAAATAATCAATTGTGTGTGCTCGGATCGTGACATTTGTAACATCTCGAAGCATTGCTGGACTCAACAAAATGTGTACATATCGAACGACTCGAAGGGAATATCATTTCGCTCACAATTATCGCCTCAATTCTCTTAAAGATTATGTAAGTTTGAACGAGTTTCTCCAGTGTCAATACGATATCTCCATGCATTGCTTTTAACTATCAAATAAATGTTAAAAATAGTTAAAGCATTCTGATAATCCATTTTGTTAGAGATGGTTTCAGTCCTTCTTTTTCCAACTTGATTGTCGATTTTTCCTAATTTAGGCTTTGACTTGCGTATGCCTTTTGGGCTTTCCTCGCTTCGCTCTTTTCCTAAATTCAAGTTGAAAAAATGGAAAATTTTCAAATATAATATATAAATATATAAAGTATAATATATAAAGTATTCGCAATTGGGTGGTTCCATTGGTAAAAATACAACAAAAAATAAATATAACCTAGACACATTATAGATATTATTGGCAGAAAGCTGCAAGATGTTACTGCAGTCTTCTCAAGCATTGATAATTAGTCAGCATTTGGGTACTCGCAATTGGGTGTTCCCATTGGTAAAAAAAGAAATATAACCTAGACACATTATAGATATTATTGGCAGAAAGCTGCAAGATGTTACTGCAGTCTTCTCAAGCATTGAGAAGGAGTCAGCATTTGAGCACTCGCAATTGGGCGGTAAAAGCAAAAAAAGAGATATAACCTAGACACATTATAGATATTATTGGCTGCAAGATGTTACTGCAGTCTTCTCAAACACTGAGAAAATTGATCTGGCGGTAAACGAGCACAGAACAAAGCTATTTATTTTAACGAACAAAAATTCTGCTCAATTGCGACGCTGTGTAAATATCGAAAACTATAATTTTGGAGCGGTGGATGAATTCATTTACCTCGGTTCGACTGCAAACAAAACAAAAAAGATGAGAGTATTCCATGCTAACACTTGACACTATGGGCTAAGAAAGCGATTCAATGATAAAGCCAAGGAAATAATATTTTTTTTGTGGTGCTCTTTCAGAACTTTTAACTTTTTTCAAAGATGCAAAAAAGTAGAAGAAAGCAGTATAAAGCTGTATTAACGCTAATGAATTTTACATGGACCTGTCATAGCCCATGTGACACTATGAAAGAAACTTGATTTTTTTAATTACATTGTGATTATAAGAAATAAATTGTTTCTATTTCCCGATCTTTGATGTAACATGATTTTGCATCAAAGTTATTTTATGTTAGTAATTCTTACAGCTAAACGATTTTGTTTTTGTTTAGAAACGTGTGAGATTGATAATTTTAAGAGTTGGCTGTCTAGACGTTTGGCTATTCCGGTATACACCAAAAATACCATCAACGGCAGTCTTAGCTGTGCCTTTTCGTCGTACATCATTACAAACTTATGGCTTGTTTTCAACAAAAAACACACAGCCAAACATAAATCGGTCATCACAATTTATTGTCTACACATGTATCAGTCGGACACGATTGCATTGAAGTTGTTGTTGTCAAAATATACGTTTAGCTCTGTGAACGCTTGCATTTCCTTTCTTTAGAAAATGTGCCTCACTCTACTTTTCCATTTCCACAAGAGATTATGGCCAAAATACGATTTTGAGAGATTAAACTTTTGTTGTTTATTTTCTTTTAGTTTGTTGAAAAATTCCAAGAGGTTAAAGAAGCCACAAAAAATGCCTTGAAAACGGCCAATGGTAAGTAGATTGCGCCACGTACCAACCCTACAATGCCTCTAACTAATACCCATCCCGCCTTACGCACATGTATGATGTGATTTCTTTTATTTTGCTTCTTTTTTTTTCTTTTTTGTTTTGTCTTGCGCCATATGTAGGTTCAACCGCTGTGACCCCTACCACATCGGCCAACACGTCGCCCATTAGTTCGAGAACAGCGGCTATGCAACAGAATGACAATGCCGCCATGGTGGACCCTCACTCGGTCGAGCCACCAAATATGTCAAATACGAATACTCAGAATGCTAATCCAGACAGTCCATCACACAAGCTGTTAACATCGACTGCTGACACGAAGCCAGAGCATGCAACTACGGCACCCTCACCAGCTCCGATGGTGAATGTGAGTGCGCCGGGTGGTGGCAGTGGTGGAAGTGTGGTTGGCATGCACACCACGGGCGGAACAGCAACCAGTGAGCAACAATTGAAATATGAAAATGAACGTCTGAAAATGGCATTAGCTCAAAGGTAAGAAGGGGAGGAAATGGAACAGAAATTTTAGCTTGCAACATACATTAGGCTAATGGGTTTCCTAATGCTAATTTCCGGAAAAGTTGAATATCCTCCGAAGCCTCCCAGAAATTATCATATTCCTTTTTTAGCCAAAGTATTGCGATCATGATGTGTAGATTACCATTAGAGAGTACGAGGCGAGAGAAGAAAGTTCGAATTTTGAGCGGAAAACAGGGTTAAAAGAGAAAAGCCAGATATTATCGCTTAAGGTAAATGGCAGAGTTAGAATCACCGAAATCGGTGTTCCATTTATATTTGTGTGTTCCCATTGTTTAGGGGAAATTTTCTGAAATTCGTGTTTTTAGAGTAAAACTAGGGTAAAATGGGCGAAAATAGGGTAAAAATGGTATCATTCTAAAAAACTAACTGCCAAAGCCAGACTCACGAATCCATTCCTTTAAATATTACATGATCGGTAAGAACCTAATTTTACGTTATTAATACTTTTATTGGTTCGAATTGGGAAAGAATAAAATTTTCTTTAGCATATGGTTGAAGCTAAATTCAGATAATATTGTCTGTGCAATACCCTTATAGTCCAATAGGGGTGATAAAAAACGAGTTATTGAAATTTGTACGCTTATGGGACAAAACAGATAAGAAAGGGACGAAAGTTGTACTATAAAATAATACAAAAATCTGAAGCTAAAGCGATCAATATCTTAGCGAATGTTCTTTCTACAAAGTAGATGCCCGAACGAAATTCGTACTTTTAGGGGTAAAAATGAGACGATAATGGTACCATTGCTCCAAATAAATGCATGAATCTGAAATCATGAAATTTCGATTGCATACTCCTCTTACAGTGTAAACGTCTGCAAACAGGAATTTTTTCAAAATTCGTGCTTTTAGAGGGCAAAATAGATAAGAAAGGGACAAAATTGGCATCATAGTCTAATGCAAAATTTTTAAGCCACTGCCATCAATATTAGAGTGCATATTCTTCTATCAATTATAATATGAAACGGATCTTAATAGCCGAAATAATTTGTGCATTTGTATTTTCTGCATGCAGAAGGAAACAATGACAGACAGTTTTAGGTTTTACATTTTTTATGTCATTATTAACAAATTAGCTTTTCTTGTGGCAACGAAAGATTTTTAATCCCTTCCAATATTTTCAGCTGTGCTAATGCTAAGAAATGGGAAATCGAATTGGCTACTCTTAAGAATAATAATTTGCGTTTAACCAGTGCGTTACAGGTAAACATCATTATTCTCATAATAATCCTCTTTTTTTATCTTCCCTTATTTAATAAAACATTTAATTCGTTGTTTCCCCCTTTTGTTTAGGAGTCTACGGCCAATGTTGATGAATGGAAACGCCAATTGCATACTTATAAAGAGGAGAACATACGATTGAAACGTGAAATTGAATTAATGCGCGCTGGTGCTCCCGTTCCCAATTCCGTGGTAGGTGGAGCTAGCAGTGAGCTGGTCGAAGAATTGAGACGTGAATTGGCCGTTCTTAAAGCACGCAATGAATCTTTACAAAATGAGCTTATGAATCAAGAGCTAGAACTGAAGGCCGCTAATATGAATCTAAGAGAGAAATGTAATGATCAGGCGGTATGTATTAGAAAATTTGAATATCTATAAAAAAAAAACTTTATTGTAATTTTGCTTTTTTCTTTTCTTCCCCCTTTTTAAGATGGCTAAAATGAGTGAACTAAATGTTTTATTTGCCAAACATTTATCAGAACTATTTGCTGTGCAAAAAGATATGGAAAATGTTATACATCCCCCTAAAAGTACTTGAGATACAGATTTCGTAAAAAGTTATTATAAAAAGGTAAGCAGGGAAAAAATGAGCAGCGTAAAATCTTGCCTATCAAAGTATACCGATTTCGTTAACTTTGTTTTCATCCACAGATTTCTGAAGAAAATGCGGCTTCAATACGTAATTATTTGAAACCTTCATCAGGCTTACCATTGGCTCAAGACTCTGAAAGTACACTATCCAATATCACATCCATACAATCCCAGTTACAATCATTATACGAAACATGTCACGATCCATTGAAAATCTATCATGGCTCGAATACATCAGCTGCTATGGCCGCGATTGCTACCAGTGATAAAACCTCTAATTTACAAAAGGCTTTAGATAAACACACGCAACTTTTGCAAAATTTGCAACAGAAACCTACCACAACTATTACAGTAAACCCCTCGGCAAATCCAGCTACGTATGTGTTGTCGCCCACCAAAAGCGGCGGCGTGGGCGTTGCTGGTTGTTCTGGCAAAACTGCAACAATATTGGTTTCAAAATCAAAAACCAAAACCGGTTTACCTTTGCTACTTAAAAATTCCATTAACAATTAATTAGGATAGCCATCATTTGAAAATTTGAAAGCATTTTTGAATTAACTTTAAATTGAGATTACGTACGCGAAACATTATGGTACTCTTGCTATAATTTTCGAGACACAAAAACAAAACGGCCTCATTTTTTTCTGAGCTTTTTCTATTTATATTACTACTGCTGTATAATCAACATATTGTATTCGATTTTGACTTTAGTTTATTTATTGTATTTAGTATTTTAGTGCAATATCTGTTTGTTTTATTTTATTTTGTATTATTTTTTAAATGTTTTTCGAACCAAAAAGTATTCTGAATCTCAAAATTTTGATAATCCTGCATCACATACAGAAGACAGACAGTATTCTTTGTAATTTGTTCTTGTTTCCGTAATGAATCTCCAACGAATCTTACTTATACTTATACATTTTTATACATAACAATACTTATTATAAATAAATACACTTTTTCCTTTTGTTGCAAAACATTCTTAGCGAAAAAAGAAATAATGTCACTGTTTTCCACCCCTTGACTTTTTTTAAAGGATAAAAGATGCATGATTTATATAAATGCAGATATATACGTTATTGTGTATTAAATATAATTGACCGAATTATATAGTATAAACAATTTAGCAAATACTAATCAAAAAGAAAGAAAAAAAAAAACAACACACTCAATACTAATAATTGAAGTTAATCCATGAACTTTTTTTTTGGTTTTATAATGACGATATGAATGAATAGTTTATTAATGGCCATGGAGAAGGAGGGGGAAGGTATTTGTCTGTCTGCCAATTTCAGTCGTAAAAGCTTTTACTGTTCTCAAAGCTACTTAACATACTTTTGGAAGTTTTTACAACACAAGTTTATTGAACATAAACATGAAAAGTGCATTAACATTAGTTGGGATTATAGTTGAATGTAAATTAAAGCCGTTTCCTTTATAAAGGCTTCTAGATTTTACTACATTTTTTATATAAATTCTTAAATGAAACTTACATTTTCTTTAATTTTAAATTCTATATATAGTTTCTGTTCCAATTTAAAAGTCACACATTACAACGCTTTGTAACATGTGCATTAGAATTGATCTCTCTCCAATAAAACTAAACTTATCTGCCCCCTTTTGTAACTGAACAGGGATTCGTTGAAAATACCTCCTTTGGCTGCACTGATTCATATACCACCACCATTGTCGCATCTTTGGTCTTTGTTATTTGTATATGGCTGCCATTCATTTTGAAAGTCATTACCTTTTAAGTAATTTATACCAAACATACCCACACACACATTCACACATATACCACACCTATTGAAACGTTTTCATAATCATCACAACAAAAAGAATAAACTAATAAAATTTTGAACAAATTAACTGACCGATCGACGACCCTTTACGTTTTAAGAAGATTAAGGTAAACGACGACGACGAGGACATGTGAAGAAGAAGAAGTAGACAACCTACCTATAATAAAATGATGAACGTTACGACGAATATAAAAAAGTAATAATATTGATTGAAATAGAAACTAAAAATTAATATTTATACAATGAACTTAATAAATTAATATACAATAAAACATTACTGGAAATAATAAAAGCAACAATAATAATACCAAACGTAAAAAAAAATCACCATACAAGTTCAGAGTGAAGTGTTTGCTTTGAGATGTTATCAGAAAGAATTCTTGTACAGGAAGCATTTTCCGCTTGATTGAATAGATTGGGGGAGGGGTCTTCCTAAGCACTTTAAGTTACAGCAGGTAGCAATAAAAAGAAATCATTTCGGGGAACAATTTTATTTATCAAAATATTGTTTGCGGATTCTGTTCTCCTGTAGTGACGTCTTTAGAGGAAGCTAACAAATGTTCTGTTGTAATGGAACCTAAACAAATATTTCCACAGATTCAATAAAAAGTTGTTAAAAGTTACCTCTTGAAAATATTCCTTGTTTTTTACCTATT
>JAHXMU010000556.1:2548670-2598343 GCA_019455685.1 Philornis downsi
AAAAAAAAAAAAACTGTCGACTGTTATAGCCGTCATTTGCTCATCATGTCACTTGGCTGCAGTTTTTCAAAAAAAAAAAAAAAACTGTCAACTGCTATAGCCGTCATTTGCTCACCATGTCATTTTTTCTCTTCCCGGAGTAAATAATGGCTATGACGTCTATACGGCATTTGCTTTACTAATTCAAAATATTTCCTATGAATAAAAGAGAGTAAATACAGGGTGACCATCGGGAAAGTATACTACTTTGTTTATTTATAATTTTTGATTAAATGAAAGAGAATGGATCATATATTGATAAATGTTTTATTTAATGTCGGCAATTATGTATGGAATACAATATCGGATAAATGTCCGCCTCTGTTAACCTCACAAATGCGAGCCCTTTGACTACATTTTTCATGACATTCTCACACATTTCACGCGGTATTTCATTACTTTGTTTGCATAACCGGTTTGCTTGCATAAACCTTGCTTTTCAGATATCCACACAAAAAGAAGTCCGGAGCAGTCAAATCAGGCGACCGTGGAGGCCAAGCAACATCACCATTTCTTGAAATAACTTGTTGTTCAAAGAGGTCTCGCAGTAATTCCATTGTAATCTTGGCTGTATGCGATGTGGCACCGTCTTGTTGATACCACACGTTAATCAAGCCAAAAGCATGCAGTTGTGGCGTTAAAAAGTTTTCAATCATATCACGACATGGCTCCCCATTGACAGTTACAGTTACGCGGTTTTCAGTTTCAAAGAAGTAACGTCAAATGATTCCTCCTGACCAAATTGCACACCAGACTGTCACTTTTAATGGATGCAAAGGTGACTGATGATTTAATTTGAGGGGTTTGCATTGCCCAGAACCGACTATTCTGTTTATTCACATACCCATTCAAATGAAAATGTGCCTCGTCACTCACTATGATTTTTTCATGAAAATCGGGGTTATCATGAGCGACCTGTAACATCCTATTGTCATATGTACGGCGGCGTAAATGGGCTTGTGGAAGAAGCTCTTGTGTCAACTGAATCTTAAGTGGAAACAAATGCAAATCCTTGTGCAAAATTGTGGCCACAGTTGTTTTTTGAAGACCAAGCTCCTGAGCACGGCGTCGAATTGAGGTTGATGGATTGTTTTGAATGCTTTCTGGAACAGCAGTAATGTTTTCAGTCGATCTTGCGGCGAAACAAATTAGTATACTTTCCCGACGGACACCCTGTACGTGTAAAGTTAACACGAGAACGTCAGTTTAAAACAAAATTATCATTTGTAATTTATTTTGCTTATAAAACAGCAAAAATGAAATAAAAATTAAATCAGAACACAAATTACATATAACACATGCAAGAAAGCATTTATAAACGTTAGGATTCGAAGCATTTTTCTTTTCTAATTATGTTGGTCGAACATTGCCTGCAACGTAAAAAGTAAGTTTTGCGCTGAAAATCAACAGGTGGTATCTTCTCCATGAAATGTTGTTGTGTACAATTTGTGGATGTCAGTGATAATGAATTTATTTGTTTCGGTCGACCACGCATAGATGTTAATGCCGCTAAATTCTGTCCAGAAATCTCAGTATTAGGTAGTGCGATCAGTGATTATATTAGCAAATCTCTAGCCTGTAGAAATGTCGTTGATTTATGAAACTCTCGATAGATAAAGTAGGAATAATAAACACATACCTATATATCTAAAAGATGAAAAATAAGTTTTTTATGCCATCTTAAGGACTACCGTGGTGACGAATAATATGAAATCATATGATCACATCTGTCAACTCCTGACATATTTAAATTGTATTCAACTATATCATTTGGTTTATTCTTTCTTCGTCGAAATTCGTTGGTAACTTCCACCATTTCCGAATGATGAATTGTTGTTTAGGACAAAACGCCCCGTTTATGTACTCTTTTCGATACATAAATTTCACCTCGTCTATGCCATATACTCGTATGTTCGCCCACACACTTTTCGACTGCATGAACTCAAATGTATTAAACACTTGGCCGTTGTGAACGACTGTTATAGCCGTCATTTGTCTCCAGATGCCCAAATGCTTTGAAGGGGTAAAGCATGAGAAAACGCATAAAAGGGCAATAAATATGCGGTCTGACATGCTACACTTTTTTTTCGACGTACTAAAAGTGTTATTGCGCCAATTCAATTCCAATTTAAATTACGCGGTCATATCTAATATTTTTTCCAAGTTGATAAAACTGTAATACGAGGTATGAAGTGGTGGATCCATGTCTCGTTCATGGTTATAAATCAACACAAAAATTCGGCTTTATTGCGTTGAAACATCGCCAAACACTCTACTGAAACATCTCCACGACGCTGTTTTTGCTCTACTGAAAGCAAGTGCGGCACCCATCTTGCATACAACGTTTTTATTTTCAAGTCCTCGGTCAGTATACGATGTACGAGGTGCGTTCAAAAAAAAAAAGGTGAATTTTAACTTTTCTCAGGAAATATTTATTTATTCATCAATTCCTATTTTATCTCCTTCAAAGTAGTCCCCCTCAGATATAAGACACTTGTGCCAGCGTTTCTTCTAATTCGCGAAACACTTCTAAAACGCTTTTTTTGGTATCGCCAACAGCTCCTGTTTCGATTATTCTTTTATCACCTCAATCGTAGCAAAACGCTTTCCTTTCATCGGTGTCTTCATTGTTGAGAAGAGAAAAAAGTCAGCGGGGGCCAAGTCCGGTGAATACGGTGGTTGAGGCATGCTTGCGGTTTTGTTTTTGGCCAAAAACTCACGTACAAGCGTTATCATGGCGCAAAATCCGTGATTGGTTTTTGCACAATTCTGTGCGTTTCTGACGAATTGCTTCGCGAAAAATTAGTAGTCCTTATTGACCGTACGACCTTGTGGCAAGAATTCATGATGCTCCATGCCATTGCAATCGAAGAAAACAGTGAGGAAAACCTTTACATTTGACCGATCTTGGACACTTCTGGACGCTTCCATTGGGATGATTCGGCTTTGGTTTCAATGTAATAGCCATACATCCATGATTCGTCACCAGTTATGATCTTTTTGAGGAAATCTGGATCGTCGTTGATGACGTTCAACAGCTCCTGAGCGATGTCCATGCTTTTTACTCAAAATTTAGCAATTTTGGAACAATGTTCGCTGCCGCACGTTTCATGCTTAAAACATCTGTAAAATTTGATTGGCATGAGCCTAACGATATGCCAATATCATCAGCAACCTCTCTAGTAGTGATTTGATGATTATCCAAAATCATTTTTTTCACTGCATCAATGTTTTCATCGGTTGTTGACGTGATCGTGCGACCAGGATGAGCATCGTCATTGACATCTTCTCGACCTTCCTTAAACCGGTTATACCACAATTGAACTTGTGTTCTGCTTATAGTAGACTCGCCATACCCCACAGTCAACATTTCAAATGTCCTTGCACATTTAATTTCATTTTTTGCACAAAACTTAATACAGTTTCTTTGATCGATTTTTTTCGAATATTAAAAATCGATGAGCACACCAAAACACGACTAACCTTTTTATCTGTCAAAAGCAAACTGACAATTCAAAATGGCTGATATTGCCAATATATATAACAGACATGTGTACCAACATAACAGAAAAAAAATGCGAAAATCGGAAAAACGTAACTCACGAAATTTGAAAAAATCCGTTTTTTTTTATTACACCTCTATTGAAAAATAATCTTATATGTTCGTTTGAAACACCATTGCAAGTAGTAATCGATCGGAGCCATATCAAGTGTATACGGTCATGACTTAATGATAGTTGCTGGTTTTTTGGCCAGAAATTCGCTGATAATGATAGTCCTGTGAGAGGTTATGCTATTGTCGTGCAAATCTTTATGACATTTCTTTCCACAAATTGGTCCCTCTTCGACAAAATTAAGCTCTCAAACATTGCATAATGGTCCGATAATATTTTGTATATATCTCCGATTTTCTAATAAGAATTTCAAGTGCACAACACTGCGATAATAAAAGAAAACAAATAAAAACAGAAATATTTTGAAAATTAATCACACATTCGTGTAAATATCTTAAATTTTGCAGAATTTCATTGTAAATAAGCGAATTAAAAAAGGAAACAAATTGATAAATTATAAAATCATTATATTGGAGAATTTGCAACAATTACGAAAATATAAAATGTCAATATTTTCCAAAGTAAAACCATTTCTTTGATAAAAATAAAATGAAAATTAATGAAAAATTAGAAAATAGAAGTATTAATAATATATTTTTGTCTCTCTGTTGTCAAAGCTTTTAGTCTCGTCTGCACCTATGTAAAGATGAGTCTACGTAAGGGATTGTTGACAAATGTTTTAAAAGAATTGGATTGAAATAACTTTTGATGAGTTGAGATTTAATGCCATTCGGTGCACTCTAATAACGAGTTTAGTTATAGGTTAATGCATGTTGTTTTCTTTTCCAACAAGTTTTATCCTTATTTAAAGCATTTCTAATGAAAATATGAAAATATTTTTTAAAACTGTGCCGATTATATTACAATATATTGTTAATCTTTGTGCCATTTGGTACAATTGTTACCCTTTGCCATGCCCTGTGTGAATAATCTTAAATTATAGTTTTAAAAATGTCAAAAACGAAATGTGTTGAAATTTTGTTGCTCTCCTTATGTGAGCTGTCTTAAGGCGTTTACTTTCCATGTTTAAATAAACGAACAGTCAGCTTTACATTCGTTTGAATGATAATGTCGAACACTCACTTAAGTAATTCTCATTTAGTTGAATGTAATTTTAACACATAATATTGATGATAGCAATGGTCCAGTTATCGCTTCTCGGCCTTATGGCTAAGATAAAAGTGTAGTCTGTTCTTATCAGCTTAACATCTGATAGATCCTCCATTGGAGGACAACAAATGTTAAAAAAATCTTTGTAATTAGACGGAATGTTCAGGAGCTTGCTCCGCTTCTGTCACGGGTTGGCCCGGTATTGCAGTACCGCCGGGATTCGGCCCAAATTAATATAATCAATTTCAAAATTATGTTTAAAGCAAAAACCAAAAATGATATAATGGAAAATGTGCTTTTGCATTAATATGTTGTTTTGCGGCATACTTTTTTTGCTATCTGTTTTTTTAGCAACGGAACAACAAAACAATTTTTATGTTTGATATCCATATTGAAATTAGTGACTGCTTGTTGTCAAAAACTGAATGGAATCAGGCCCTATGACTGCGAAAGGAAAAACGGAATGCGCAGTTTTAACAAAAATCATGTAAATTTTCCTTAATTTTGGTATTAAAAAATATATATATATACATATACATATACATATACATATACATATACATATACATATACATATACATATACATATACATATCCATACAGGGTTGCCCATATTCGACGGACCCATCTGGCAACGCCATAACTTTTGACAGAGATGTCAGATCGCTTAATGACATACCGCGTTTGAAGCGTCAGTCCAAGCAGATTTTTACCATGGAACAATACACGCCACGCGAGCGCTCTGAAATAGTTGAAATTTACATTCAACAGAAGAAGTCAATTGTGAAAACTCAACGTGATTTCAAAATATTAAAAAATGTGAGAAGTGCGCCTTCTAAGAACACCATTAAGCGTTTATACGAAAAATTTTCGACTGGTGAGGCTCTTTCTAATCCAAAGAGGCCAAATAAAAGTCGACCAAGGCGATCGGCCGAGAATATCGCTGCCGTACGAGCCAATGTTGAGAGGTCCCCAAGAAAATCCCAAAAACGCCGTTCTCAGCAGTTGGGCATGGCTCGGTCCACTTTACAACGGATTATTCGCGTTGATTTGAATTTGTTCCCGTACAAAATTCAATTGACGCAAAGATTGTTGCCTGCGGACAAGCCTCGTCGATTGGAATGGGCCCAACGAGTCATCGAAATGGCCGATGATGACGAGCAATTTTGGAACAAAATTATCATGTCCGATGAAGCCCATTTCACATTGAATGGGACCGTAAATAAACAAAATTGCCGTATTTACGCCACTGAAAATCCTCAGGAGATTCAAGAATTGCCTCTTCATGACGAAAAAGTCACAGTTTGGTGCGGCGTTAGTGCGAAAACGGTCATTGGGCCGTTTTTCTTCCAAAACGAAAATGGCCATGCTGTTACCATAAACCAGGAGCGTTATCGCGACATGATGACCAATTTTGTGATGCCAATTATTCGTCGAAAGCGTATGAGGCAGTTCTGGTCTCAACAAGACGGCGCTCCACCGCACACAAGTCGCATAACAATCGATTTTCTGAAGAATTTGTTTCCGGGCCGTTTGATGTCGAAAAGTGGTGATTTGGACTGGCCACCGCGTTCGCCCGATTTGACGCCCGCTGACTTCTTCTTGTTCTTCAAGTCTCATCCATGGTTATAAATTGACGCAAAATTCATCTTTATTGCGAAACACCGCCAAACACTCTACTGGAAAATCTTCAAGACGCTGTTTTTGCTCTATTGAATGCAAGCGGGACACCCATCTTGCGTACAGCTTTCTCATCTTCAAATCTTCGGTCAATATACGATGTATAGCACTTATTGAAATGCCTATCCTTTCAGCTACCTCACCCATCTTCAGCCGACAATCATCCAATACCATTTTGTGGAGCTTCTTAACCGTTACCGGCGTGGACATTTCAATTATTCGACCACTGCGGTGTTCGTCTTGGCGTTTACACTCTGCTATCCAATACAGTACAATACAGTAGTAAACGAAGGAACAGACTCTCTCAGAATAGAATCTAGCTCGGCTTTAATATTAATTGGACTGAGATCTTTCAAATGGAAATATTGAATTACATAACAGTAACCAATTTTTTCCGTGCTTACAAATTCACTGAGATCATTTACTTTTGATGGCGCAAATTAAAATTCCAAAAAACGTGGCGCCTAGAAACTTAAAAAATATGTTTTATAAAGTTGCCAATTTTCAACAGAATAATTTGTTTGAAATTACTGGCACCACCTAAACGTCCGGTGGCTAGTTTTGTATATTGAGGCAACAGATTGAACAGATATTTATTTTAAGGGGAGTGCATATTTACGTACTTGGTAGTTCCTCTTTGGATGATTTTTTTCTGGGCTATGGTTAGCAATTCCTAGGAATTACAATGAAATTGAGATAGGCAGGACTGGAAATAGATTTCCATCTCAGCGACCAGCTTTTTATTTTGATTAATTAATTTTTTGATTTATAATCTTAATCACATTATAAAATCGACTTTTACTGTGGTAAAGTAAAGTAACAAACGATTCGACTTATTTTCGCAATGAGATTTCTTATTTATGATAATGTTATCTGGTCTTTCGAAACTATTCGAACGACAACGCATTTCCTACCCAAATAATCGTGTAAATGTTACGAATTGATATGTAAAAGGTGGCGCATAAATAACGTTAACGCGGACTATATTGAATGCGTTATTGTGCATAATTTGGTTTCAACTCGTGAACCAATTTCATCTTATATAGGAAAAGATGTAAGACCGCCTAGACATCTCTAATTGGTGAGAACGTCGCCTGGTGGAAGTTTCGGGGTTTCCCCCAATACTTGCTTGCACTCGAGCAATGGTCACTTTATTTCGAACTGCACGAGGTCTTCCAGCACGCGGAAGATCATAGACGTCCCCTTGTTGCCCAAAACGCTGAACCAATCGGTAAGTTGTTGGAGTGCTAGAAGGATTTCGAACATTAAAGAAGAAATTTCGATATGATCTTTGTGTCTGAACAATCGAATGCTGACTTTCAAAGTAAAATTGAACAATTTTGGTTCTTTGTTTTGTGCTGAGCCTTTCCATCATAAATTTCCCAAGTATTATTTAGTTAATTAAAGAGACGAAAAAAGACTTAAACAAAAAATGTAATCACTGGGCAAACCTTAACGTTGCTTATGGGCCATCCTATACTTTATTTATATTTACTTTATTGATATTAACTTCTGGTGAAGATGTTGACGGCTGATAGGATTGAGGCAAATCTTCAAAATCTTTATCCGCTTTTCAGTGCACTGCACCACTCACATGCACATGCTTCTGATAAAGTAAATTTATTGTAAGCCTTCTGTAACATTTTCGAGAAATTCGACTTAAGAAAATTTCATTTGCAATCAAAATTTGGGACAAATTCTTTATTTTTGCTATTTTTATCCAAAATTAATCAGTATAAACCATAAATGGCATATCCAACTCAAACTCTGCGTTAGTATAGATGACAATTTAGCGACAAAAATGATTTAGATAATCTTCTTAAGCAGGGTTTTTAAATTATGAATTTTCTGTATCTTTTTTTTTTTTTTTTTTTTTTGAAAGAAATATTTTTGAATATTGCGAATCTTAAAGTGTGATTAAATAAATAGACTACTGATTGCAAATGTTTAAAGAATTCGCCTTATGAGAATATTCATCCATTAGATGGACTTGCTTCAGGCACAATTTTTTCTCCAATTGTTATCCTACTCGATAGGTGTCGCCATTAATTCGCAGAATTTGTTCTAAAAAATAGAATAGTTTTTGAGTCTTAAAGAATAATACAATTCTATTTTTTTTTTTTTTTGCAGAAAACATTTACTGTTTCATAGTTTTCAGATCAGCCTTTTTGAAGATTGCGGGACGCTTATTAGAAATCGTAAGTCTTTTGATTTTGTATACTTATATACTATTCACGTGCTATCCGCTTAATTGTGGTTAAAGTCTGATGACGACTACTTTCAGCAATCTAAATGGCTTACCATTTACTACCGATTCGCCTTAAGTACACTCGAAAAAAAAAATTAAAAAAAAACTGAATTTAGGTTGAAAACATACTTAAAAGAAGTATGCCGAATCTACTCAATACTAGTAAAGTTTGCTTGAAGCGAGTAAGTAAAATTTAAATCGACTACATTTTATTTGATTTATGGAAATGGTACGTGCCTAAAATAATACGCAAACTTCCTCGAATAATTTTCTTACTTATTTTGAGTAAGGTGGTACTTGACGTCAACTGACCGACTGTAGCGCGATGTTTAGTACATAAAACTATCGGCAGCATAATCGCGTGTTCAACCCCGCATACAGCCACCTATCATTACTTGAGCGAAGGTCACCTCGATGTGTCTGGCAAATACTTCGAGTAGTCGAGTAATCGACAAGTCTTTGTTAATGCTTCACAAACTATGACGTTCTCAGTCGTTGTTAAACTGTGAAGGTCCCGTTTGATTAAGTCTAAAAATAGAATGCATGTAAGCTCTCACTGATTGTGAGACGGCCATTCATATCTCATTCATGAGATGCAAAGGAATTTGTTTAATTACTTGGTGCTATGCAGAGATCAATTTTACTCAATTTGAGTTCATTTTGACTCAAAATTAGTTCACTATTTTGAGTGTAAATACTTAGGCGACTTCGGTTAATGAAACTCAACTTCTATACCAGCCTCTTGGTTGCTGGCATCGGGAACGGATGTGGTGGCATAACAAGATGCTTTTCTTATATGGAAAACTTTACGACAACACAATAGAATTGAAAGGAACGAAACTCTAAATGAACCCTAAACCGAAAAGAAACGAAAATAATATTGAGGATTGTCACAAACGTTGGAAAACCCACAAACGTTACAAGAATATACACCTAGAATATTCGGACTATAGTGGTGTAACGATGGTACTATCGATAGTTTTGTCGGAATTATCACTATCGACTCTTTTTGTGACTTCTGATAGTTTTTCTCACTTTTTACACATCTATTCTATTTTAGAAATTCATCGGGCAGAGAAACCGGCACAAGAAATAAATTGATATTGCTGAATTATTATCGATTTTGATGGATAATTGAAAGAGAAGTGAAAGTAGATGCCATTAAATGTTTCTAAATGCAAGAATTTATGATATTGTTGTTTTACAGCCGGTATTACTAAATATGGTAAAGAATTTTTTAGCAGTGAATGAACCCGCGCAAGAGAATGTTGCAAGTAAAAAAATAGATTTGGAACATTCAAAGTTTGGGCACAGATATAAGTGCTCAGTGGTGTACAGGCAAGGTAAATACACATTTGATTTGGGGCAAACAATAGAAATCCAGTGGCAATACGTCCAACTTGTTACACCGTTTTCAAAACGGATATCTGCCAATCAACACGGAACATCACAAAAATCGATTAATTTGTCAAAACATCCGAAGATTACGTTTCAAATTCCATACGACTTACCGAATTGGATTGCTGGGACGGTATTTGAATTTGCCATTCAGGATTGTGGAAGACAGGTGACTACATCTTTAGTACGTTTTGTCTAATAAAACTACCTTGCAGAAAGTTATGCCATGCATCCAAAGAGTATTTTTACGCCACTTCAATTCCAATTTAAATTACAAGGGGTATCTTTTCCCAAGTTGGTAGAACTGTGACATATATCTGAGCCAAATTTTACATCCTAAATGCCATTAGTTTTTGAACTATGCTTGGTTTTGTACGACGCAAAAAAATGATTTCGGCGATTTTTACATTGTTTGATTCTGTTTTTCTTCTTTGAGAAAGAAATGGCATTAAATTTCGTTTTCAAAATTAAATTTCTGCTTCGAAAACGTTTGAAATGTTACGAAAAGCCTTCGGAAATGCTTATAGTGATATAAATATGATGATGGTCCCAAACCAAACCCACCTAACAAAGTCGGCATGATCTCCTTTTAGCTCGATACACTTTTTCCAGCGATATTCAATACCTTCTACAACCGGTTTATAGTAAGAATTGTCAAACTCATTGAAATAGTTATCAAACGCAGACTTCACCTTTTCATTGTTGGCAAATCTCTTACCACCGACACATTATTTCAAGTTTGGAAATAGGAAATAGTCTGAGGGAGCTAAAGGAGTATTTACGCAATTCGAACTTTAATTCATAAATTTTGGCCATCGCTATAGTGAATGCACCTTTTTTCCATAATTTTATCATTTTTCTTTCTGAAGATAATCAATAAAAATGATTCAATGCGCATCAAAAAAAAAAAAAATTAACGCCATGACCTGGCTCGCAGATGGAACCGTCTTCGCATTCTTTGGACGCGATTCTTCCATTCCAGTCGACTGCTTTGACTGTTCCTTTGTCTTAGGTGTGAAGTGGTAGACCCATGCCTCATCCGTGGTTATAAATTAACGCAAAAATTCGGCATTATTGCAGTGAAACATCTTTACTGTACTTTCTACTACTGTAACATTATCACGACGCTGTTTCTGCCCTATTGAAAGCAAGCGCGGCACCCATCTTGCGCTCAGTTTTCTCATCTACAAATATTCGGTCAATATACAATGTATAACATTTTTTGAAATACCTATTTTTAATTTTGAGCCGTCAGTGTAGAAGTCGACATACAGTCTTATACCAGGAGTTCTACATTTCCATTTATCTCTATCTTGTATAAGTATATGATACTTCTTGTCGAAGTGGTTCAGACAGAGTGTAGTCAGTAGTGCCTGTCATGTCAGGCACCATGTCGAGGATCACACTGTGATCATAACCACTGTTCGACCACAGTGACTACTCTCTTAGTCTTACCGCCGCAGCTGCGGCAGTCTACATGCTAATTATATCCAGGGGTAGTAATGCAAAATTACATTTAGTGCATCGGATGGGGTGGTGCGGAGCGCACCTGTGATGCACAGATTAACCATTCTTTACATCTTGTCAAGTATCCTACAGTACGTGGACTTCTCAAGAGCCTTCTACCAGACGATAACCCCGTACAACATTATCGGTCTTATGCGAGGCTTTAATCTCCATTGTTTCCTTATTGCCCTCTTGCACGCATATAGCGCCATTGTAGCCTTTTTTGCCCTGTCCATAATGTTGAGTTTGAAATTCAGCTTCTAGACCAATAATACACCAAGATATTTTGCACAGTCCGCGAAAGGAATTTTAGAACCCCCCAGGGAGATGGAATTCACAGGTGGAATATTGTACCTCCTGGTGAACAGAACCACTTTGGTCTTATTTTGATTTATTCCGAGACCGTTTTCCCCCTCCGACTTCGTTGCAGTGAGGAGGGCTCTTTGAAAGATATCACTGAGTGTTCCCAAAAACTTCCCCCTAACTGCTATCGCCACATCATCCGAGTATGCGATAATCTTGACACCAGCCTCCTCTAAAGAGAACATTATAAAGAGAATACTGTTTAAAGCGAGGTTCCATAGTAGGGGAGATAGAACACCAACTTGGGGTGTTCCCCTACTGACAAAGCCATTGGTGAAGCAAAACGGAAAAGATCGCACCGAAGACGATGAAAAGTCTAGCTTATAATGACAGTTTTCTTCAATTGGCGTTGTATTGTGTACTATGAATATTTTCCGCCAGGATAGACTGTCAACAGAAAATGCTATTTGAGTGTTATGCGGAATGAAATGGAGTGGAATTTATGGGCAGACAACTGAAGACGTGAGAATGAAAAGTGGATATGAACCAAAAAGGTAATTTTACAGGAGAACAAAAAAACCGTTTATATCTAATTGAGTTAGATTTTTTTGCTAACAATGATTTTAGAACGTTTATACAGATATATGTATGATAACGAACCAGTATATATTGATTTTAAAAAATTAATTACTATGTTATGGCTTTTTTAAGATTCGGATATGTCCTGTTTTCGTACTCATTTTTAGATTTTTTTAATAGCAGCTGGATACAAAGGGTATATTAAGAAGAAATATACATTAAAACGTTTTATTATGAGACTTTTACATTTTTTTGACATTTTTTGAAAATTTGACAATATTTTATTGTATTTTATAACGTTTAACTTTATTTTGAATCAGATTCGTCGTCTTCAGTCACGCTTTCTTCTGGAGCTTCACCTTCTGGAATAACATCACTGCGTGCCTTTGTCAAATCATGGTACCAAGTTAAGAATGCTTCAGGGAAATGCACTTCCAACTCTTTCATATTTTTTAGCCACTTTTCTTACTCATTGAATACTAGATATGATTTTTTCGTATAGCTATTGACATCTAGCAGCAATAATACGAATCGGAGATGTACCATTTTTATACCTAACGGCGCGTTAAGTAACAAGGAATAGTAAACTTCATAAAGCTCATTTTAGCCCAAAATGGTTCATATACACTTTTCATTCTCGCGTCTTCAACTGTTGGTTTATACACCACGGTAATGCGCCATCTCACATTGGATTGAGTCTTCGTGAGTTTTTTGCCCAAAACTCCGATTCCGAACACATTTTAATGCAGAACATGGTTCTTCAGCTGTAGAAGATGATAAACAACTTCTTCCGTTACGAAAATGTAAATTACACTTGAACCGTCAACACCACAGCTAAAAGCTCGCTATATCCCACACTTTACCGCTTAAGCTAACTGACAAAAGCATATCTTGCAGCATATGGGGCAACATTTTGAGGGTAATAATAAACCCTTACTGAGCTGGAAGATATTGTTTTAATTCTACTGACTATTAGTGGCTTCAAATCTGAAGCATTTTGAAACAATTGATCTGATTGCGTTATTTATGTGCACCCTCAATATTTGTTGAATTTGTGAGGATTCTCAGCAAACCTGATTATATTGTGTCAGACAGAAAACGGTCTTACGACTACGTTAAAGATACAAGAAATGTGGATTACTGATTCCAACACCTTTTGCTTTCTTTTATCAATAAAGTGTATAATATGCGCAGCTATATTGCTAAAATGTTTTCTAATTTTTTCCTTATGTTTATTTTATTGAAGCTTAAAGGCATTGCCAGATTTTCTGGTATTGGTCTCTAACATCAAAATCGGAAATGCTTATATTTTTACGTCATAATATATTCGGTAGTACAGGTGCTAAATTGTGTAATTTGCAAATGTCTTACCGACAATGATTTTGAACAATTTATCAAGTCTTATGCATATTAAATTCTCAACTAAATAAGAATTCTTTCTTGATTGCATAGACAGGAAAAACATTATAAGCATTCACTTATGAGAAACATTCTCAAAACTTATTTTCTTCATATGTAATGAAAAGAATCGTCGGCTTTTAAACGATATTATTTTATTGTTGGTTGGTTTCGCAACCAAGAAATTCGTCATGCTCTATGTCAGCATTCATTTATTTATGCGTTACTTCGTTCTACTTATCAGAGAATTCTTTCTTTATGTTTATTCCATATCTAGAACATTTAAGCTAAACTTAAATCAAGAAAGAATTATTGGCTGATTGTTTTTCTCATAATGTGTATCTTTCCTATCCGTATAGCTATTTCGGATTAAACTGCGATTCCTTGTCAGCAGACTTGGCACAAGAATTGGGAATTAAGCAATCAAGCCTTATAAATCTGAAATTCTCAACTAAAGCTAGGTACTATGCCATTTTCACGAGGAAAAAATTCCACGAGACATTGTTGGTCTTTGCATTTTTTACATTATATTAAGTTCGACAATATAATTTTAAAACTGTATCTTTCTCATTCACTGTTATATTTCACAAGTTTAAAATAGTATTATCGAACATGATTTTGAACAATTTATCAAGTCTTATGCATCTCAAATTCTCAACTTAATGAGAATTCCTTCTTGATTGCATTGACGCGCAAAACACCACAAACATTCACTTATTAGCAGTGCTGCCAATCTGGCCTTTTTCTCCGCTAGATTTAGCTTTTCTTCAACCTCTTTAGTGGGTGAAAAAAATTTTTGTTCTAACTTTTTCTATAAATTGTTTTAGATTTGTTTTTGCTTTTTTCGTTAAGTATGTTATTGAAATATGTTTCAGTATAAAGAAAGTTTAAAATAATTTTTTCTAAAAATTACTACAGTAGTATTGAAGGGGGTAATGGATAACTCTATATTTTCTTGTACCACGAAGGGAGACAGATATACGATTCTGGCTACAACATTTCAAAATGGAAGATTCTGGTAGATTTTAATGCCAAAATAAGAAAGGAAAATAGAACAGAATAGAATAACGAGTTCAGACACGGTGAGGAGCATGATAGTATGTTGCAACCGATTTCCACTTAAAGACTTCATTTAAAGAGAAAAAGACTAATTCATTTGCATTCCTCTCACATTCAGTGGTGTTACTCTCACTCTATGCTTTGAAACACTGAAAATTATTTACTGTTGAGTGGCAATTTGGGAAGTTAGTTTGAGGGGCTTTTGCAGGACTTGGCAGTTACTGAACTGTTTGAAGTGTTCGTCAGCACATTGAGACGACCAACGCTTATAGAAAGATTGATGATTACACCGGGGCCAAAACCTACGATCATGAGCGCGGTAGTTGCGTATGCTAGCGATAGCATTACGGCCGTCCACAACATATATGTAAAGATGTCCATAACGTTGTTGACTATATCCGTATCATAACAGTGGAAACCAGGTTGATAACGCAGTGGTAGACGGAAGACTAGACTAGAATTATTAACTGGTTGTGGCTGAGGGACGTGTAAGATTAAGCGGATTAAGCGGAGCAAAGAACGAATGTAACTAAGTCTAAACAGAGACTATTTTTCAGCAAAAATGTGCTAAAACGAGGAAAGTAGATCTTCAAATGGTGCTAAAAACTTCTTAACAGAAATATAGTTCACGTTTTCCTCTAAAATTAGTTTGTAAGTGGAACTGTTTACGTTAAGTTCAAGTTTAATATTCCAGTTTTTTATTTTTCCGTCAGTACTACACATTTGAGAATTTAATTCAAACAAGTTATTTAAAAAGTTGTATAAATCGAAAATTACATTTATATATATATTATAATAGAATTTCCACAAAAGTTATGAACTAAATATTAAGAAAACTCAACCAAAATTTTAGAAAAAATTTAGAGAATGCAGTTCATATTTTCCATTTAATTAAGTTTAACACTGAAATATGATTTTATAAAATTTTAAATTTCCAAATGTTAATTAAAACTTAGTTCGAATACCCTAAAATTCAATTGCCTTTTAGCCTAAAACTAATAAAATTTTTGACGAGTACTTGTAAAGGACTTTCACTTCAAATACGTGCAAAGAACACTACTCAAAGTCAGTAAAAGATTTACTAAAAGTAACTAGAAATTATTTTGCAAATAAGAAATATATGGTAAATGTTACAGCAAATCGAGATATTAAGATAATTAATTAGAGAATTAAGAGAATTAAGATAAAGTATCATAATTTGAGTTCAAACTTTGCTATTTCTTACTAAAAGTCTGTAGATTATAAACGTTGTTAAGCTACATACGCGCGATGTAATCATAGCCTATCCAAACAAACTCCTCAATTGGCTAGACAAAGTGCCCCCATTCTTGATGCTGCTGACACAGTGGTAGAATGGTGGCAACATTCGATGGCGATTGGTGGTGATTAGATTAGCCCTTATATGACGAATTATGCGTAAGGAATAAGATGTTGCATACATGGCAACGCTGCAGCCAACCGTATCGCATACTGTGATAGAAAGTTATGAGAAGAAGAGAAAGAAGGTGGAAGTGTAGGTGGAAAAAATGATTGTGGGAAGAGTGAACATGTTGAATGGAGTAAAAATAGAGATAAAGCCTGAAAATTCTACAGAAAGGGAAAATTAGCCGTTGTGGGACATTGCCACCCTCTTGTGAGGTCACGGATACGTAGAGTATGCTGCATTTGTAAAGAGAATAGTTCCAAAGGTTCTAATCTCAAATGGTAGCACCTGTCAATAAACAAAGCCGATTATTGACAATTGCAAATGCTGTCCAGCATCGAGCCGAAACGAGGTCTGATTAACGGTATCACAGCTTAAGAGAAACAATGCTGCAAAAAAATTGAAAAAAAAAAAATTCAAAAATAATGAAATTTTTGTCACTTCCTAAAGTGCAATATATACATTTTTACCAATTCCAAATAAGTACTTCTATACCGCTTCCAAATCGAAACAAACTTTTTATTCTTTTTATTTATTACATTGTATGGGAGGTATTAGAATGGGAGTGGCAATGTTCTCCGTTTTAATTCTGAGATTCAACCTTCATTCAGCGCTTGAATGTTCAGTAAGTTCGGCTAAATATAGCCGAACTATACTATATTATATGTAGTAGATATAACATAGGGTGATTTTTTAAGATTTACTTTTTTTTCAGGATGGCAGCACTGGTTGGTAATGGCGTCCAAACGTCATCTGTCAAAGTGAAAAGTGTACAGTATACTCTACCATTTCATCATGGAAAGACTAACAAACGAGCAACTGGATTGCAAATCGTTGAAATTTATTATCAAAATTCGTGCTCTGTGACAAATGTGCATCGTTTGATACGACTGATTGTATGGTTGTCATAATCGACCTGTTAAATCAACAATTCGTGCTGTTATCTTCTAATTTCGCATCAAATTTACTTTGTTAGACATAAAACCATCGACTCGCATGTGTAGAGTGCGTACCGAAGAAAATATTGCAGCCGTAGCGACCAGTGTTAATGACGATCGTGAAATGTCAATTTGTCGCCGTTCTCAGCGATTGGACATGTGTTAGTCAACCACAAGGGAAATTTTACACGTAAATTTGAAGAATTGAAGCCGAATGACCTACCACAACGTCTAATTTTTGGTGAATGGGCCTTACAAAAGCTCAATAACAATTCGCTCTTTTATCGAAGAATTGTGTTCAGGGATAAGACTTATTTCTTGCTGAAGGGATACGTACACAAGCAAAACTGTCGCATCTGGAGTGATGAACAGTCACGTGCTATACATGAATTATCGATGCATTCCGAAAAAACGACAGTCTGGTGTGGTTTATGGGCTGGTGGCATCATGGGTCCATTTTTCTTCAAAGACGACCGTGGAAGAGACGTTACAATTTTTTTTGCCCCAATTGCCTGAGTTCAACTTGGTTGACATGTGGTTTCATCAGGACGGTGCAACATGCCACACTGCTCGTGAAACAATGGATATGTTGAGGGATAAATTTGGTGAGCAGCTTATTTCTCGATTTATCCCTGTGAGTTGGCCTCCAAGATCTTGCGATTTAACGCCTCTTTGTTATTTCTTGTGGGGTTATGTCAAGTCGTTAGTCTATGTGGACAAGTCGAACACTATTGAAGCCTTACAGAATAACATAACACGCGTTATTCGCAGAATACAGGCGGAAATGCTCGAAAAAGTGACGAAAAATTGGAACTTCCGAATGGACATTTTGAGACGGAGCTGCGGAGCCGCATTTACATGAAATTATCTTTAAAAATTAAATGGCAAAGACCAATTTATCGATTTCAGTAACACATTTTAATATATGATGCAAATTTGAGTGTTTTATTCAATAAAAAAAACTACGATTAAAAAATCAGCCTTTACATAAAAGATATGAACCTAATAATGCACGTTTAGAATCGGTCATTTCTATGGGAGGTACCAGAAGAGTAGGATTAATCGATGATTTTTTTTTTTAATTTTATGACACAAATTTGGGTTGCTGCATATTACGGAGGAAACTGAATTCCGGAAAATCGGTTAATTTGGATGGGAGGTATCGGAAGGGATGGGCGAAGCCGGCCGCGATCTGGAAAAATATTAGGCCGTGACAATATTTTAGAAGTTCCATAAAGATTTACGGCAGTTATCGTGTACACCAGTCATCCTGTTAGACAGACCCGACTTAAAAAGGCATGAAACGCATTGGGCCAAAAGATATTTGGTACTATCAACGTTTCCTTCTGGAACATTTTTGGCCGTGTTAAATGATACACACCTTCATTAGTCTGTCTGAAAGTATATTTTCTCCCTGATTGAACTTAATACGGGACGTCATTTTCGCGTAATATTCCCAGCAAAAGAAAGCTTCATTTGTACAGGTGGAAAATTCGTACTTTCTTTGAAAAAAGTACATATCTGCCATCTCTAATTGAGATTCTCTTAAAAAAAATCGATTACTTTGCTTATTCAAAAACAATTAATAAATCTTCCAACAGTATCATATTGATATGTTAATTAAGATTTAATTAACATAATTTGTATATACTGGTTTGCATTTCCAGTAAATTTATTTTCTTGGCAGTCTGATTTTACGATAGTTTCCGTAGTGCTGTGCAGTTGTATTAGACATAGTCTGATTTACCACTCTTCTACTAAATGCAGACAACTTCTTTGTATTCTATGCCACATTGGGAATAAAGGCATAATTAATTAAGCAGTTGTGCTTTATTTAATCTATGTTTAATTTGTTTACAGCAACCAGTGGCCAATGGCCGTGGGCCTCTATCTCCGGTTACCATCATATACGAGTATATAATTTTCAGTTTCAAAACATCGATTTTTTTTTTCTTTGGCAAAAATGCATAAGACATATATCCCCTCAAAACGATCATTAGAGACGACGTTTGCGTGATTTCCATTAAGATAAATTGTTATTTAATTAATTTTTATTGTAGAATGTCAAACATATCAAACTGTTTGATGCGATGAAAGAAATCGAATCGAATCACAACGAAAACGAAAATGTTTTAATAGCCCGCATTGCCGATTTGGTATACCGCGTTTTGGTCTGACTGATGGTCAAATCGGCAGACAAAGTGTCGTTTTGTGTTTGAGTTTAATAACATCTTGTAGTTAGAGGACTGTTAAATATTTTTTAGGTGGTTATTAATTTATATTTAAGTCACTTTCAGTTTAAGTGACATCTTGTAGAATTTCCACGATTTTAACAAAAAATCATTTAAAGTTCGATCCTTACTGTCAAAGAGAAAGATAGAAAGAGAGAGATAGAAAAGATAGTTAAACTTGGGCGACGGTGCAGTTGTGGTTACTGAAGTAGCAGAATGAGTAGGACAATAGGGGGAAGAGAAATCCCCTTAAATCTCATGAATGAAATATGGGAAAGCTTCTCACATTCAGTCACCTTACAGGTATTTTATTTTTAGACACACTCAAATGGAGCCTACAGTTTGACAACGATTACGAATGTCACAGTTTAAGAAGCATTGACAAGACTTGTCTACTACTCGAAGTGTTCGTCTGATATATTGAGATGACTGCCGCTCAAATGTTTAAATTATTAAATTCAAAATCAAGCAAATTGATATGTGAATCCTTTCATGGCTACGAATAGAAAACAGGGGAGTGGAGCAAACCACCTCTATCTACGAACAATTAATGGAAGAACAAAATATCTAAAAATACGCTTCGTTAAATATGCAAACAATCCAAACTATACAATGAGTGTGCGCCCAGATACTCTTTCAATGCAAGCATTTGAACGAATGTGTTGGCTGTCCGTTTCCAAAAGAATAAAATGGATGAGTATCACCTTTCACATTGTACAAAAACTGCGAATGTTGAACACCCATAGTTTTATCAAATAGAATGCTAAAATTATGATCAAAAAGTTGTGCTGCTGTTCGACGTCAGGAATAGTTAAGCTAATCTCTATCGGATTGGGGGATGTTATTCGGCATGAGAAATCCAGCTGCAATTGAAAAATGGGTCAAAAAGAAACAGTGTTGTTTCCTCGGAGAGACTTCGTTTCGGGGACCAGGTGCACGACTACGTGTCCGACTCCAATATTAAACAAAATTATTGTATTTTTAAAGCCATCTTTATTGAAGAACTATCTGAGTACGTGATATAACCTAAAAGCAATCATACATACAATTTATGGAGCTTGAGTTATGTCAAAGATGCAAAAATAATGATTTAGTTGTCATTTTTATACTCTCGCCCGCAGGAATGTAGTAGGTATACTCGCAAACCATTTGATTCGACAAATAATATTTAACAACCAGAAAGAAGTTGAACCCTGGACCAGGTAAATGATAGTCGCGTGTAGAAGGCGGTCCCAAAATTAGCCGACCTGACGTATCGATGGTGCCAGTAGTTTAAAAAAAAGTAATTTTGGTGGAAAGTCGCAACCTTATAAAACATGTGTTTTAAGTTCCAAGGCGCCACGTTGTTTAGTATTTTTATTCGAGCCATCGAAAGTAAACGATGATGTTGTAAACATGGAAAAAATTGGTCATCGTTATGTAATTCAATATTTCCATTTGAAATATTAAAGCCCAGCTAGATTCTACTCTTTAGGAATCTGCTCCTTTGTTTACCACTGTAAAATATTGGATAGAAGAGTTAAAACGAGGCTGTACAAGCTGCCAAGATGAAGACCGTAGTGGTCGACTAATTGAGATGTCCACGTCAGGTACAGTTAAGAAAATCCACAAAATGATATTCGATGAAAAGTGCGTGAGCTAGCTGAAATAATAGGCATTTCAAAAAATGACCGAAGATTCGAAAATAAGAAAACTGTGCGCAAGATGGGTGCCGCGCTTGCTTTCAATACAGCAAAAACAGCGTCGTGAAGAGTAGAGCGTTTGGCGATGTTCCACCGGAATAAATCCGAATTATTGTGCCGATCTGTTACCATGGATGAGACATGGGTCCACCACTTCACACCTGAGACAAAGGAATAGTCAAAGCAGTGAACTGGAATGGGGGGATCGTGTCCAAAGAAGGCAAAGATGGTTCCATCTGCAGGCAAGGTCTTGGCGTTTATTTTTTGGGATTCGCATGGAATAATTTTTATTGATTACCTTTAGAAAAGAAAAACCAACAACAGCGAATTTTGTTTAACTTATTGCAGCGTTTAGGTGATTTAAAGAAGCCCGCATTAGGCGAAAAAGGAAATGTTGTTTCATCAAAACAATGCTCCAAATCACACATCCACTATTGCGATGGCCAAAATTAATGAATTAAAGCTCGAATTGCTTCAACACTAACTTATTCGCCAGATTTAGCACCCTCGGACTATTTTCTATTTCCAAACTTGAAAAAGTGGCTGGGTGGTAAAAAAATTGCCAACAATGAAGAGGTGGAGTCTGCGGTTGATGGATGTTTTAATGAGTTCTTACTATAAACAGGGTACAGAATCTATTGAATATCGCTGGAAAAAGTGTTTGGAACTAAAAAGAGATTATATTGAAGAATAAAGAAAATGTTTGCCAACTTTTTTGTGTCTTCTTTGTTAGGTCGGCTGGTTTTGGGACTACTCGTACGACCATTATAGGCAGCAGGGGACATGTCATAAAAAATATTATATCCGAAGACAAATAATCAAAGATTCTTAGCGTAAGAAATTGGAGAAAATGACTACCATATGAAGGGACATTCGGAAATAAACCATATTGAAAAGATATCCAATATTTTTGCGTGACATTGAAGGCATGCATAAGTCGAAATGATGCACCGTTTTGTTCGATATCTTGTAGAATTTAATTCCATTATGCAACTCTCGTAGAAACCTTCGTCTCTATTTCCAAAAAATTGAGGCAGTTGATTTTTACAAGTTTCGAGCGAATTCTTCACCATCAAAATCATTCGTCGTATAAAACGGGTGAGAATCGTTTGGTGCCAGGTTCAGATTATAAGGTGGATGGTATTAGAATCCCTCTACCAAGCTCCCGATGAGCCATTTACAATGTGTGTGGCATAGCGTTTTTTTGACGGAATATAATTCCTCTGCTATTGAGCAAAGCAGGCCGCTTCTGGCCGATTGCTATCCAATTATTATTCCCTGTGAATCCCACCAAACCCATAGGAAAACCTTCCTAATTCAATTCTGTCTTGGCTACCGTTTGCGCCGGTTTCTAAGTAATCAAAGCAATTTCCATTATTATATCGACATTATGGGCAATTGACCTTACAGCGTGTGGTGTAACTTTGTCATCAAAATTACCGAAACAAAATCGATGAAACCACAATCACACATAATTGGCTGTTACAGTTTCAGGGCCACAAAAACTTGCATTTCGTCTAACGTTTTTACTTCTATCGGAGAAAAAACGCAAAAAGAATTGGTTTTGCTGGGGTCTGACTAATTTTTTGAGTGTCTAATGCCATCTAGCGTAACCCGATCGCACTAATACAATACGAGATGCAGAAAACTAAATCCATCTATAGGCAAAAAAAAAGGATTTCTTTTTATTCTATTTTATTCCCTATATTTCCTGAATAAGAAAACGCTGCACTTTAAGAGGACCCGGGCAAATGTTTTAAGGCGTTGCAACCTAATAAGCTCCCCCATTTCTACCGGGAAAGAAACCGTCATCAGAATGTTTATCAATTAAATTGAACTGACATTTGGAAAAACTTGATATGGGTCTATATTATTATACATATTGGCAAATAACATAACAATCGCAATTGTAATCCACAATTAAGGGCTTATGTTGAGTTTCACTAGAGGTATCAAATATAATACAATTTGCAATATTGTATTTATGATATCCTGACAACTAACACCGCCAGGAAAATACAAATATAGGATTGAGAAGATCTCACAACATGCTTTAATTAAGCGTTCATACATTTTCGAACTTTTTTCGATGAATGTTTTAAATCTGTCTTCCAAGCGATGCATAGATAGAAGAAAGACATATTTTAAATGTGCCAGTAATTATGATAATGGTCCAAGTTCAAAATCCAAAAAAGAAGAGGAAAATTGAGTTATATATTTCGTAGTGCTACGTTGCGATATTTTAGAGATGTAATTTTAGAGCAGATTTAAAAAGGTCGTGTTTAGCAGAAGGCTCTTTATTCTTATTTTGAGGGCACAATTTGTTCCAAATAGGACCTTAGTGTCATTCGAACATAACATAATGACTTCCAGAAACTAAAAATTTATATTCAATTCATCTAGAAAATACAACAAGCTCGAGCCCAACTAAATCCTAAATTATAACTAAACACATTTGGAAATTCGTTAATTTTAAAAGTCGACTAAATGTCGATAGATCAGACAGATTTTTTTTCGAAAAAGTTCGATTCCCAATTTTCATACGAACATTTCCTTGTTTAGTACAAAAATTATGTGAAATTCATTAAAACGCAAACCTTTAAATATTTCGAAACTAATAAATGGCACTAGGACCACTGTCACTGTGACACAAATGTAAATTACGCCATGAAAATAATTTTGTTTTTATTTTTCGAAGAAAATGTTTGTCAAATAAATTTTAAAGCAAAATATTTCTGCTATATTTCATCAAATTTAAACCCGTTTTCCCGAAATAAAAATAAAATTATTATTGTCTATTGTGCTTAACAATAATAATCCGGTTGCGAACTGCTTTCGTTTTTTTAAATGGATGTTCCGTACGGCATGAAATAACCACGGGTGTCCACTTTAACCGCTAACGAAACGAACTTATTGACCGTTGGCATGTGTCCGCACGTGGCCTTATGCCAATGTTAATGAGCGGCTATTACTGGCATAAATTATAGAGACCATAAAATACGACTATGAATTGTTGACAACTTTTAATTGACCATATATTACTGTGTTATAAAATTGTTTGTAATCAACAAGGTTTTGTTGTGGGGTTTTTTACATAATTTATTTTCTATATCCAAAATTAATTGGAACCACACGATATCACAAATTTATTTTGTTTTTTAAATGAAGCAAAAATTTGCTAACATAACCATTGGTTAGTATATGATAATAAGGCTCGAAGTGCTATATGCGCCATATGTCATGCTATGCCACCCTGTGTCTCAGAGTATCCAACTTCTACAGCATATCGGAAATTCAGGTGAATGTAAACAATAGATGATTTATTAAGGAAAAGTCTCGCTTAAATGAAATATTACCTAACAATTAATGCAATTTTTGTACAAAGCGCTATTAAATATACAGTATTTTTTCGAAATGCAAAAAAAGTAAAGGAAATACAAGAAAACAAGACAAAAAAATGATTAAAAAAAATATTAATAAAAATACTAAATAATTAAAAGAGTTTAAGTTGGGCTCTCCACCAGTTTCTGATAACTATGACATTACTGTGTTCATCAGGTAAGGTTAGTTTCCAATTTAAATTACGTAGTTACATCGGACCTCAAAAGCTTTCTGTGCCAAATGTTAGCTCATAAATGTCATTCGCGTTTGAGCTGTGTTTGGTATTTTACGACGCAAAAAGGGATTTTGGTGATTTTTACAATTTCTACTGGGAAAACATGTAGAAAGTTGCAGAAGAACTTCGAGGAACAGACTTTAGTTCTCAAAGAAATATTTAGAAGAGGCTTAAACGGTTTAAAGATGAACGAGATCAAGTTGAAGGCAGAGAGCGCCTCACACAGCCATCAACCTATACCGATGAAAGTCCCGTCCAACCAACAAAGCTATAAGTTCCGCCAAAAGAAGCTAAAACAAGCTTTAAAAATACAGAAACAAGTTAATTTTTTTAAGGAAAGTTGATGTAGTATCAACTGAGTTGCTCTAATATTTCTTGATTTTTATAATTTGAAATTTAACTGGCGAGGTTTTTACTCATATACAAAGTTCTAACTGGGTGCAGAACTATCCGTTTAGCGGCTTCAAAACTGCTGGTCTGCAAGGCTATCAGCTGTTAAATATCTGTTACGTAAAGTATTATTTATTTTTTATTATTATTATTATTTTTTAAGGAAAGTTGATGTAGTATCAACTGAGTTACTCTAATATTTCTTGATTTTTATAATTTGAAATTTAAATGTTAAGGTTTTTACTCATATATAAAGTTCTTACAGAATACAGAACTATCCATTTAGTGGTTTTAAAACTACTGGTCTGGCAAGGCTGTCAGCTGTTAACTACTTGTTGTCTAAAGTGTTATTTATTAAGTGAAGGATTTGCCATTTACGAATACGGATCGTTTAACAACAGAAGAATGCGTAAAAATAGTTAAAACTTACTTTAAAAGCGGTGATTCAAACGTGGGCACTTTTGGTGCATTACGGGGTGTTTATGTTTGTAATAATCAACCTACTGTGCGGGGAATTGGCGAGATTATAAAGAAATTTAAAGAGACTGGAAGCGTTACAGATGTGATAAGGCTCATGCATTAAGGCAACGAACGCGCTGCCGAAAATATGGTTTCTGTTAGTAAAAGTGCGTCGGCTAATTCGAATTTCAGAGTGCTGTGGCCGTATTATAACCAATTTTTTTTTGCCTGCAATTGAAGATTATTCAACAAGATGGTGCCAAGAGCCACACAATACGACCGATTTTAGTTTTATTACATGAAAAGTTCCAGAAAGCATAATTGCATGTTTTGGCGGCGTCAAATGGCCACCAAGATCATGCAATCGCATGACGCCGTTAGATTTTTTTCATGGGGCTGCGTCAAAGGTCGTGTTTACGCGGATAATCCGCAAACGTTGGAGCATTTGATAACCAACAATTGTCAAGTTATCACCGAGATACCACACGAAATGTGCGAAAGAGTGGTCGAAAACTACTTCGAGAGGGTCCAATGCCAAGGGTCCAATCCAGAGGCTGTCATTTAAATGACGTTGTATTCTGTACATAACGGTAAGGTCCAAGGATTATAATGAAATAAAAGTTTCATCGAAATCATAGCTTTATGTGTGTTGAACGAGGTGTGTTCAAAAAATAGAGGGAATTTTCTTTTTTCTCAAAAAATATGTATTTATTCATCAATTCCTATTTTATCTCCTTCAAAGTAGTAGCCCCCCAGATATAAGACACTTGTGCCAGCGTTTCTTCCAATCCTCGAAGCAGTTCTGATATGCACTTTTTGGTATATCCTTGAGCTCTCTCAACGATTCGGTTTTTATCTCCTTTAATCGTTTTTTCATGGGTTTCTTTAATCTTGAGGACAAGAAAAATCGCAGGGGGCCAAATCTGGTGAATGCGCTAGCTGAGGTATGATAACGGTGTTGTTTTTGGCCAAATAATCTCTCACTAGCAAAGATGGGTGAACAGGTGCATTATCATAATGCAGAAGCCATGAATTGTTTTCCACAATTCCGGGCGTTTTTTCGTATTGCTTCAAGCAAACGGCGCAAGGTAATACCTCTTATTTACCGTACAACCTTGTGGTAAGAACTCCTGATGCACTACGTCATGGTAATCGAAGAAAACAGTGAGCAAAGCCTTCACATTTGAACGGACTTGGCGTGCTTTTTTTGGTATTGGCTCTCTTAGACTCTTCCATTGGGACGATTGGCGTTTGGTTTTGATGTCATAACCATATATCTATGATTCGTCACCAGTTATGACCCTTTCAAGCAACTCTAGATCATCGTTGACGTCATTCAGCAGTTCCTGAACGACGCTCAGGCGACCTTTTTGGTCAAAACTCAGCAATTTTGGAACGAACTTCGCTGGCATAGGCTTCATGCCAAAAATTTCCCAAAAGATTGCATGGCATGAGCCAACCGATATGCCGACATCCTCAGCAACTTCTGTAATTGTGATTCGACGATTCTCCATAACAATTTTCTTCACTTTCTCAACATTTTCATCGGTTGTTGATATTCTGGGGAGTCCAGAGCGAGCGTCGTCATTCACATCTTCTCGACCTTCTGTGAAAAGTTTGAATTATTTGTAAACATTTTTTTGACTCAGTGTACTTCCACCGTATGCCACTGTCAACATTTCGAGTGTTTTTGAGCACTTAATTGCATTTTTTACACAAAATTTGATGCAACTTCTTTGATCCATTTTTTTCGGTAGCGGAAAATCGCCGAACAAGCAAAACACTTGTCTTATTTATGCCTCCCACAAAGAAATTAAACATGCTATATGGACAAAACCGTCAATATATCTTCGAGGCGAGTGTACCAACATAAAAAAAAAAATCGAAAGTCGAATGTACGTAGCTCGCGAAATTTGAAAATTCACCTTATTTTTTGAACACACCTCGTATTTAACTTTACTTTTGAAACCGAAAAATGGATAACCCGGTATGGTAGATTCGTATCTTTCATCATGAGGCATTTAGAATTGCGAATGGGGAAGGGTTGCAGTGCCACGCCCCTCAGATTACCACACATACAATTTGGCTGATTTAGAAAAAATCGATGGTTCTTCTATATTTTAATAATGGAGGACTTCAAAAAGCTAAAATTTTGCTTCTTTTATTCAGCTTTAATTCAGATTAATTTTAGCAGCAACACAAAAAAAGTTCTGTACTTGTTCTTTTTACTAACTGCTATTTGAGTGACCCCAAATGTGCTGCGTGCTTACTTACCTAAGCGCATACGCGTTTATCTGATATTCGTAGACAAGTTGAGCTACCGCAATTCATCTTTCGCCTGCTTACACTGTCGCTGATTTTCTTATTTATTATTGTTGTCGTTGTTGTTGTCGTCGTGTGGTTGTGATCCACAAAGAGGAAGATTTTTCTTCATTATGTCGCATTGTGTCACAAAGCGTTTTGCAACTAATCAACACCGAGACCGGGACACAAGTGGTTGGCTGTGTCTAGAGTAGAGTAGTCCAATATGCTGCAGTAGTAGTCAGTCAGTAAGTAGCCGACGGACGACTAAACGTGTGCAGCATGAAATTAATCGTGTAGCCGATGCGATACGGACTGACTGACGGACGGAGCAATGTAGTTGGAAAGTCATGTTCACTGCAATGGACTCTTGCATAGACGTTATCACGCAAGAGAATTTTCAGCAGAGATGATGAAAAATTATCATAACAACATTTGTGGGGTGCGTTGAGTGCATAGCGAAGATCACGTTTTTTTATTTTGTTCCCTTGGTAGTTTAGATGACGATAAATTATGGCATAGATGGCTAATTGTAGGGTGACGGTGATAGTGGCTTGATGGATCTCGCAGGCGATAGGAAATCCCTGATTAGGGAATCCCTGATTTAATTTGATGATCATTAGGTGGATGCTAAAAATATACAGGCTAGCTGGTGAATGTTATTACATTAAGAAACTCAAATATATGTAAATATAGGGTGATTTTTTTAGATTTAAGTTTTTCGGGTTGGCAGCACTGGTTGGTAATGGCGTTCAAACGTCATCTGTCAAAGTGAGAAGTGTACAGTGTACTCTGCCATTTCATCATGGAAAGCCTAACAAACGAGCAACGATTGCAAATCGTTGAAATTTATTATCAAAATTCGTGCTCTGTGACAAATGTGCATCGTTTGATACGACCATTTTATGGTCGTCATAATCGACCTGCTGAATCAACAATTCGTGCTGTTATCTCTAAATTTCGCACCAAATTTACTTTGTTGGACATAAAACTATCGACTCGCATGCGTAGAGTGTGTACTGAAGAAAATATTGCAGCCGTAGCGACCAGTGTTAATAACGATCGTGAAATGTCATTCGTCGCCGTTTTCAGCGATTGGGCATGTGCTAGTCAACCACAAGGGAAATTTTACACGTAAATTTGAAGAATTGAAGCCGAATGACCTACCACAACGTCTAATTATTGGTGAATGGGGCTTACAAAAGCTCAATAAAAATCCGATGTTTTATCGAAAAATTGTGTCCAGCGGTGAGGCTTATTTCTTGCTGAACGGATACATACACAAGCTAAACTGTCGCATCTGGAGTGATGAACAGCCACGTGACATACATGAATTACCGATGCATCCTGAGAAAACGACAGTCTGGTATGGTTTATGGGCTGGTGGCATCATAGGTCCATTTTTCTTTAAAGACGACCGTGGAAAGAACAATACCGTCAACGGCGAACGATATCGAGCCATGAAACGCGATTTTTTTTTTGCCCCAATTGGCTGAGTTGAACTGGGTTGACATGTGGTTTCATTAGGATAGTGCAACATGCCACACTACTCATGAAACAATATGTTGAAGAATGAATTTGGTGAGCAGCTTATCTCTTGATTTATCCCTGTGAGTTGGCCTCCAAGATCTTGTGATTTAACGCCTCTTGATTATTTCTTGTGGGGTTATGTGAAGTCCTTAGTCTATGTGGACAAGCCGAATACAGTTGAAGCCTTACAGGATAAGATAACACGCGTTATTCGTGGAATACAGGCCGAAATGCTCGAACAAGTGACGAAAAATTGGACCTTTCGAATGGACATATTGAGAAGCAGCTGCGGACAACATTTACATGAAATTATCTTTAAAAATTAAATGGCAAAGACCAATTTATCGATTCCAGTAAAAAAATTTTAATATATGATGCAAATTTGAGTGTTTTATTCTATTTAAAAAAAACTACGATTAAAAAATCTCCTATATATATCAATTACATAAAAAATACTTTTCTTTACCCATTTGAAAAAAGGCCACATTTTGCTACCTTCGCCCGAAGGATGTCATTTGATACGAAAAAAATATAACACTCAGGGGGAATGTGTGACAACCAAATGGCAAGCCAGATGGGATCAGTCGCACAAGGGTAGACCCACATAGGCTTTTGTGTGGGACGTTTGCTTCATCGATAGAAATCCTGACTTTGGTTTTAACTTGAGTCTGGGGTTTATATTGACGGGGCATGTTTCTTTGAAAGAGTTCCTGCACAAAAGAGGTTTGGCTGAGAATAGTGGTTGTGACTGTGGATATCAGACAGAGGATTGCAAGCATGTTTTATGCGACTGTATGATGATATAATAATAATAATAATATATATAATAATAATAATTTTGACGCATTAGGGAATGTAAGGGTTGGAGATAATTGGGAGGTGACGGACATGTTATCTTCAGGAAACAGGATGGCTAAAGCACATCACTTTGCAGGCAGATTGTTTGTAAGGCGGCGGGGTAGCAGAATGCTGTAAGTGTTAGGGGTTAGGGGCTCTGTTGTGAAGATGCACCGCCATGTGTATTGCGCAGTGTACGATGCATGTGGATGTCTATTTTAGCAGCATCCCCCTTTTCTTCTTTTCTTTTCTTCTCCTCTATTTTCCTCCTATTTTCTGTATGCACTTGCACAGTACAAGGGCATTTAACTGCAACCTGTTGCAGGTGCATGTTTGTGTTTTGTGCAAGCATGCTCGTATACGATGGACGACCAGTTCCATGCGAGGTATGATGTAGCAAACTGGAGTAGTTTTTGTCTGCGAAATCCTGACCAGAGGGTTTTTATTTTTTTGTAACACGGGAGATCAGGGGCCCCAAGAACTATTTGTTCTTGCCTGATCGTGGTGTAGGATCCCTTGTGGGAGCATCGTGCTGGCTGTGGTTTCCCGAACACGTGTTTTCAGTGATATTGCATTGCTTCAGGGTCTCCTGAAGGTAATCCGGGAACTTGGAAAACACTGCTCTTCGTCGATTTGAAGTGTCTACATAGGCCTCACTCCCAACCGGGAGAAAGTTCACTTCATACCAGTGGCTTCAAAAGTACTTTGGCTGAGAGAGGAAGCAAGCCCTGAGGAAATTTTCCAAGGGGATATCCTTCTTATCTCAAAGGTGCTTCGACTAATCCTTCCGGCATTAGTTTGAGTTCCCCAAAGGGGAGTTGGCTGTCGCAAACACGTTCAAAAACAGTCCCATGTGCGATGGCACACCGTGAGTAAGGCTGTCAAAGCGAGACCCAAGTAAAATTAGACAATTGTTGTTGGCCGAAATGTGCGAAAAGTAACCGAAAACTACGTCAAGAGTATCCACTGCAGCAACCAATCCAGATGCGTTCATTTAAATGACGTTGTATTTTGTACATAACGGCAAGGTCCAAGCATTATAATTTATTGAAAGTTTCATCGAAATCATAGCTTTATGTGTGGTTTGTTTTATTTTAGTTTTCAATTTTAATCAATTTATCATCAAATAGATGGATGTGCCAAAGTCATCTCATTTTGCAATATACCGATTTTACAATAGAATTTAGGATTTCTCGTATATTCTGCAATAACCACGCCGACAGTTCGGACGAAACCGAAAAATGGTTTATTTGCTATATGTTTTGTAACATCCTGGTAGCAACATTCAACAGCACCCCGTATATTTGAAAATGAAGCTGAACTTTTTATTTTGAACTTTGGACTGAACTTTATTACATGAAGAAAAAAATTAATAGTACATGTTTTGTAACATTCTAGTAGAAACATTCATCAGACACCATGTATGTTGGAAAATGAAGCTAATTATTTCTAATCAGTTCCTTTGTTAGCACTTATTAAATGAAGAGAGAACCTGGAAATAAATGTTTTGTTACATTTACATAAACATCTGTAATTACTTCCCTTAATGTTAGTTATTAAAGGGGAAAAAACATGCCCAATAATCTATATTTTGTTTTGTATGCCAGTCCTGTAACATTTACGATCAATATTTCCATCAACCTCAAACCATTTGCCATTGCTGTATAAACATTCAATTCACATGCATACCTAAATAGCTTCATTTGGCAATGTCATATGTAAATATAATGTTACATATGGCACGATTTATGGCCCCCCAATCTCTGTCAATACGAATACTGCATAGACCGCCCACAAGTCCCCTTAACAGTTCCACTTTATTAACAGAGTCACTGCGCCACAAGTATAGGGAGGTGAGGGAAGACCTGCTTTGATACGCTTGCTCACTCATCACACTTTGCTGTCATTATTCATCTTTTCACGGCGCTTGTTGCAGCATGTAGGTGCAGTGAGCCGGTGAGCCGTTGGCGGTGCCCCATAACGTTTAATGTGCCCCATGTCACCCATGTCTTTCTTTGTGTTTTGAGATCGTGATTTAATTTGTTTATGGAATGGTCGGTGAACATTCCATATTTGATTTTGATTGGATTATTAAGTTATTTTTCAAAAAAAGTAAATTCTTTAACAATCAGTCACTAAAAACTCCCTCCCAAAGGCAATAACGAAACATTTGACATTTGATTTTATAATTTGGAAATGCCAGAGGTTCTCCCTAAATCAAACGGGGGAACAAAAAAAGAAAAGAACTTATCCCGCAAAGATGAGGGAGATCATTTGAATAATTTTCACTTTGCATTTGTGTGGAACAGTTGACCATAAACGTGATACAGTTTAATTAACCCACTTGTGTTAACAGCTCTATCGACGGCATCCGTCCACAACCATCCAGCCAGGTGTCAATCTGGCAAGTGGAGAATTGATAAGAGAATTTGAGTTGTGGCCGGTCGCATTCATTTGAAACGGGGCATAGGAAACGTATTCGCCTACTCAACTGCAAATGATAGCAGAGATTGAAAAGAATTTAATTAGAGAGCGAAAATAAACAAAAAGCTGGACTCGTATTAGGCGGGTTTGTTGACAACTGGCGGTTTAATATTACGTTTAATTTATATAGATCTACTCAATATATATATATGATTCAGAGTTGTCTATTTTATTTATAATTACAAATCAAAAACGTATTTTCTACTCTGAAAATTCGAAATTAGAATTAATTACAAAATTTGCATATATTTTTTCAAAACCGCAAACTGTGTAATATCGGCTGAACTGAAGCTTATAAGAAATTCTTTGTTTGTTCAATAGATAGATTTGGTAATATACAGGGTGGCCCAGAATGAACGAAGTGGTGTGAATTCCTTATAACTTTTTTATTATAATTTTTTTTTTCTTTTCTTTTTAGCATTTTGTAAAGAAGACTTGGAGAATTTATAATGGAGCAACACACAACTGAACAACGTGCCCAAATCGTTGAAATTTACTTTGTAAATCAACGGTCCATTGTGTTGACTCAGCGTGCATACCGTCGTCAATTTAATGTGCGGGTTGCACCCTCTCAGTCAACAATAAACCGTCTTGTTGCAAATTTTCGAGAACAAGGAACAGTAAGGAACCTTCCTGGTGCTGGCAGGCAACGAACGGTGCACACGGATGACAATATTCAAGTGGTACAGAGGAGTATTCAGGAGGATCCACAAACATCAACCAGGAGACGTTCGACACAACTTGACATCTCAAGAGGGTCGCTGCAGCGAATTTTGCATAGCATAAGAATGTTTCCATACAAAATTCAAATTGTCCAAGAATTGAAACCGACAGATTACCAGCAACGACTTGACTATGCAATTTATTTCCAGCAAAAAGCACAAGAGAATCCTAATTTTATTCATAACTTAGTTATGAGTGACGATGCCCATTTCCAATTAAGTGGGTTCGTTAACAAGCAAAACTGTAGGATATGGGCTACGGAAAACCCGAGAGTACTTCAACGACAATTACACCCAGTTAAGTGTACTGTTTGGTGCGGTGTTTCTTTAGAAAGGATCATTGGCTCATATTTTTTTGAAAATGAACGAGGTGTTGCCATTTCCATCAATGCTGATCGATATCGGGCCATGTTTAAAAATTTTGTAAGACCAGCCGTGGAAAACCATCCGCAAATATGGTTCCAACAGGATGGAGCCACAGCGCACACTGCGAGGGCCACAAAGGCTCTTTTACGCGACATATTTGGTGAAACAATAATTTCGCGTACAAGCAATTTTAATTGGCCTCCGCGTTCCCCGGATTTAACCGCTCCAGACTTTTTCCTTTGGGGTTATTTAAAAGGGAAAGTTTATGTTAATAAGCCCAGGACTATTGACGAATTAAAATCCAATATTCGAGACGAAATTAACAACATAACACCGGAAATTTTGCGAAAGATCATGGAAAATGTGTTGGAAAGAGCACATTTGTGCGAAGCAGAAAATGGCCACAACTTGCGGGATATCATTTTTAATAACTAATCTAAAAATATTCCCCATAAATTTACTGTATTAAAAAAAAAATTAAAAAAATATTTCTTAAATAAAAAGTTATAAGCAATTCACACCACTTCGGTCATTTTGGGCCACCCTGTACATCTCGCGTTATACAATAAGTGCGATCAGCTTACGATAGATGGCGATAGAAAGATACGTTTTCACACTCAAAAGGTTACCAGACAGTTTTGTGATTGCTTGCTTATTTTGACGTAATTGTTACATGTTTATTTTTCTCTCTTATTCTTTCATTCTTAATTATACTTTTAATAATATTTAAATTTGCAAATACTTTGTGCATGTTTCTTGCCAACTTGCCTCAAATATGCCTTAAAGACGTTAAGGTCATTTTACTTCTAAGGTATATTCGTACATGAAAAGTTAATAAATATATAAAATAAAAAAAATCTACGTCAATAACCGAGAAATATGGAATTAAACAAAAGATCGACCTAATTATTTAAAGAGATTTTGGTTGTTTTATTTAACAGCTGTAAAGGGTTAAGTAAGCGACCATTTTAGGTACCCCATAACATATTTGTTCACTTTAAAATATCAATTTGTGACCACTTTAAAATGTTCATATAGATATGTCACTGGCTTCCGTTTCGAATATTTACTGATTAAAGCGAACTTTATTAATGTATACAAAATTACAAAAATGGTTGAGAGTCAATTTCCTGCATTACGTATGTAAATAAACGGGTATACTGTGGTGAATACTACTATAATTTAAATGAATCATAAAAAACTGATCACAATTAGATCATCTTCCCGGAAATAACTCTGATGATGGTGGAATTACGAGATTAGTAGCAGAAATGCTAAGGCTACCCGTTCGACGACAATGTCAGCGCAAATCTTTAACCATTGGTACAAAAATTAAAGGCGGGACACAGTGGGCTGCAATAACTTTGACAATGTTGTGAGTAGTATTTATTTTAACACACAGGGTGGAGCACGAATCGTGCTACAAACACAAAACGTAATCACTTTTTTTCTGTAATCGTCTTATTTTTTCTCCGTTCTCTTTATTTTAGTTAATAGGGCGTAGTTTAATGTTTTTAAATAAAAGCTTGGTTTATCTTCTATATATATAAAAATGAATATCTGTCTGTCTGTGTACAAAAATAGTTTGTAAGAGAACTCCTCTCACACGGCGTACCCGATCTTCATGAAACTTTCAGGGCTTATTCGTGTCGGCCAGGAGAAGGTTTTTAACTATGTCCGAAGGTCGAAATCGAGGCGAGTGGCATGATAAGTCCGTCGGAAAAGTGGAAAACTGGACATTTTTCATTATATATATAATTCTACTGTACGAGCGTTGTCATTGAACTCCTCCTAAACGGCTGGACCGCTTTGCATAAATTTTTGTATATGCGTCTGGGTGGTGCCCGGGATGGTTTAGATTTACAATTCGGTCCAATTGGACAAAGGGACGTGGTACCTCCCATACAAACAAAAAATTAAAAATCAATTATTTCTGCTCCTGCTTACGGTATTTGAACAAAATTTGGTGCGTAGGTTTGGTGTACATATCTTAAGTGCTACTGCAAATATGGGCGGGATTGGACAATGGGGCGTGGTACCTCCCATACAAACCATGAATTAAATATCCAATATTTCTGCTCCTGTTTACGGTATTTGAACAAAATTTGGTACATCGGTTTGGTGTACATATCTTAAGTGCTACTGCAAATATGGGCAGGATTGGACAATGGGGCGTGGTACCTCCCATACAAGCCATGAATTAAATATCCATGGCCTTTCTTATTATAATAGACCGATTGATGAAATATTTCCAATAAAAATAAAATTTGAAGGCAAAGCAACGTTTGCCGGGTCGGCTAGTTACCTATATATTGTCCTAAAGTTTCGTCAATTGTTTGTTGACTTCATCAGGGGATTCGTCTGTTTAAACAAAAAAACAATTAAATTTTTTCCCTCTAACATCACATCGATATACAAGACTATTTAGCGTTTACGTAGGTTAAATCATAATAACACGAATTTTGAACATTACAAGAAAGTACATTAATTTATCACCCATTTTATATATTATCACAGCTTATTTTATTGCAACCCTGTAGCTTGCATTAATTTTGTCGGTGTCTTCCTTCAAATTCATCGTTTTCTCTCTCTCTCTCTTTTGTTGTATTCGTAAGATTTCGATGAAATATCGTTCTCTCTTTGTCCAGAATTTTTACCTTGTCAAAATCTACAGTATGCCCAGTATTTAATATGTGTTGTTCGAGTGATGTTTTCCCCTTTTTGTTCTCCATGTTTTTTTTTATTTCAGGTTACTATTTAGATTTATTAAAATGAATGTTAGGGATGCCGAAAAGAGGATTTGGAAAGTGCAGCGGTACCATGCTTTACTGTCCTTCATTTCCGTCCAAAGGAAATTTAGGCGGGATTTTGGCAGCACACCTTCGAGTAGATAAACCATTATGAAGTGGGTAAATATGTGTCGAATCTGGAAGCATTGCACGAAGACCGTACCGTTGAGATCCCTATGTTCGAGTTCAAGACACAATCGCGACTGTAGTATCGTGAATTCAATCAAATCCAAGTATTTCGAGTCCAAACTTATCGGGATAGAACATAGCAACCCTGTTGCTTGTCGGGATGGGAAGCGCAATCATTCTGTTATTGCTATTTGTGATAACTGGAAATGCTTGAATGAGATCCCTTACGCATTCGATGAAAAAATCTATGTTAATATATGGAGAATGCCTGTCTATTCGCTCTCGTGACGATTGTCCTATTTACAGATTTTGACAATAATGGCCTGCCGGGAATAAATATCCTCATAGAGGGACTGCATCCTGAAAATTTCAGAAATTTTCAAAAATACGCTATCTAGTCAATGTATAAAAGCAATACATTTTAGCTTTGGAAATAACCGTACCCGCCTATACATTTCTTCAAATGAACGCTCCAATAATGGATTGTGGTTGTTGGAAGACAATAAAAATGCAAATTTCTCCTTTTTGGAAAAACGGTTTAAGTTGACTTATAATTTATAATATGAAAACATTTCTAATTAAAACAAAAATAACAAATAAAAAACTAATTTGCGCTGGAAAATCGTTTAATATCGATGTAACGTAATATCCATTTAGTGGTTTCAAAATCTCCGGTCTGTCAAGGCTGTCAGCTGTTAAATACCTGTCATTTGAAGTGTTATTTATTTAGTGAAAGGTTTGCCATTTACGAATATGGATCGTTTAACAACCGAAGATAACGTAAAAATAGTTAAAACTTACTACAAAAGTGATGATTCAAACGTGGAAATTTTTCGTGAATTACGAGGTGATTATGATCATCATAATCGACCAACTGTGCAAGGAATTGTTAAGATTATAAATAAATTTGAAGAGACTGGAAGCACTACAGATGTGGTCAGGCTTGTGCATCATCGCAATGTACGCACTGCCGAAAATATCGCTTCTGCTAGTGGAAATGTGACGGATAATCCGAATTTGTCAATTTCACGCCGTTCTCACAATTGGGTTTACCTTAGGGCTCATTATGGTGTGTCTTGCATTTGGATTTGCGCCTCAATCCATATGGAGTCAAACTCAAGCAACAATTATAACCAGCTGACCATTCACAACGTAGCCTTTGCATGACCAAGTTTTTTTTCCCCCAGCTGAACCAATTTTTCGCAGTTGAGATATTTACGAGACTAAGTGTCATGGACGACATGGCGGTATTATCATTACAATATAAATGGAAGACTCAAACACGGCCGCTTCTTATACATGATAACGGGCTATCTATTTTTCGGTTTCAAAAATAAAGTTAAATAAAACACACATAAAACTATGATTTCGGTGAAACTTTTATTTCACTGTATGTATATAGTATACGAAATATAATGTTATTTGAATGACCGCATCTGGATAAGTTGCGGCAGTGGACTTTTTTGAGGTAGTTTTCGATCGCTTTTTCACACGTTTCGGGCGGTGCCTCGGCGATATCTTGACGAATGTTGGTCCTCAAATGCTCCAACGTTTGGGGATAATTCGCGTAAACACGATATTTGACGTAGTCCCGCAAAAAATTCTTAAGGCGTCAAATCGCATGTTCTTGGTGACCAATTGACGCCGCCAAAACGTGAAATTACGCTTTCTGGAAACTACGCATGCAGTAAAACCGGTCAAAGTCGGTCATGTTGTATTTCTCATGACAACGTCTTGTTTGGACCACATCTCGGCCATCCTCAATTGAAGGCAAAAAAAAAATCGGTTATCATTCGCGTTCTGAATTGAAATTCGGATTATCCGCCACACTTTCATTAACAGAAGCGATATTTTCGTCAGGGTGTACATTGTGATGACGCACAGGCCTGGCCACACTTGTAACGCTTCTAGTCCCTTCAAATTTCTTTATAATCTTGCCAATTCATTGCACATTAGGTCGATTATGATGATCATAATCACCCCGTAATGCACGGAAAGTGCTCACGTTTGAATCACCACTTTTGTAGTAAGTTTTAATTATTTTTACGTGTTCTTCGGTTACTAAACGATCCATAACTTTCACAAAATAAATGACACATCAGATGACAGGTATTTAACAGCTAACAGCCTTGCCATACCGGCGGTTTTGAAACCATTTAGTGGTTAACGCTGTAATATAATACAGTTTGTAGACATTATGTCGTGCTAAGTTGCTCCATAAGGAAGTTCTCAACAGTGATGATCAAAAATAACATAGCATTTGAGCGGTTTGATCTGTAACATAATACGAGAACCTACTGGAAAAAACTATCACTATACGAATCAAGCGGTGGGGACCAAAAATTCGATTGTAGAACTGGAAGCAAATGAATATCAAAGTGGCTTTAAACGCCGATCTTCCCTTGACAATTGAATGGATAGTAATATAGGTATATAAAAAATTACTGGTAAAAAAATACGAAACAGGGATCATACCTTTCCATCCAGATAAGTTAAAATCGATCCATTGCAATGCCATTCCTTATGTTGAGCATTTCTAGAATCCATTGTCCGGAACCGGAAACGCCTACTACCGCCAAAAAGCCAAAGCCTTTTTCAGTCACCACGTACTATGTTCTCCACCTTTAGAGACGGACAATCCTTATTTTAAAATAAATTTCGTGTTATTATTCTTTTCCCCCAAAAATCTCGTATGCATCCACATGCACCTACCTTGTCATCACGAGATACGTTGAATGCTACTGATTGGCACAACAAATTCGATTTGTCGGTAAACCGGCAGTAATCCAAATAACACCGTAGCACACTCACACGCACGAGTACACGTCCGTCTGTCCACACACCCATGGGCCATGAGTATCCGCAGTGACAGTAGCGGTAGGCAACAGTGATGGGAGCGAAGTTGCTGTTGCCTGTTTGGTAGTGCCTGCGATGGTGGTGGTGATTGTAGTAACATAAAGTTGGTTGACATTGCTCACCGCACAAAATGACATACGACAGCCTGTCAGAGGATCTAGTTTTATTGTTTTTCGCATTCGCAATTATTTTACAGCCTCTGCGCGGCGTTTTTGTAGAGGAGTTCATAACTACTGCGACTACTAGACTCGCTTGCTTGCTCGTTGACTAGGGAGCGGGAGAGATTTTATTTAGGCAGTAAACGGTTGAACTTAGAGTTGCCAGAAGCCGACGAATAAGTACGCTAAATTATCAGGGATATGAGTATGTGGGGGAAAAAACCGGTACGGAAATTTCAGTCAGATCAACTGACTTATAGATTCATTCTCCTAATGTCCTTTAGCGTTGCTGCAAAAAACATTCTGAAATAAAGGACAATAAAAGTAAAAAATTTTAACTTTCCGAAATCTTCTGTTTGGAAAATATAGAAGAACCATAGATTTCGTCGGCCAATTTTTACACGTGATATTCTAAGGGACGTGGCATTGCAATCTATTTTCATTCGCAGTACTAAACATTTGATGCGAACTGAATTATACGGGACAATTATGCAGCGAGATATGAAATATAAGTTAAATAAAGTAATTTTTATAAGAGATACCAGAGAGAACGAAACCATTCCGTTTATTTTTTTTCACATTTTGCCCAGTATTAAAGCACACAATAATTCACAAGAATTTAAGTGACTTCGGGCTATGAATTAGGGAATATAGTGGAAAATCAAATTTCGACAAACTGGTCAATTTGTATGGGAGCTACCAGAATAGACTTAACGCACGACTTTGGCGACTTTCCTTTTCAGAACTTAGATTACATAACGCATGACATATGGCAAATTTGGTTGAAATCGGTACAACAAATTGGAACAAATGTTCATATCATTTGTATGACAGATATCAGAAGGGGTGTAGTTAACTAATCGATTTTTCTCCCATATTGTAGAGAACTGCAGAATAATGTAACGGATGAAAATCTAGATTATTACAGTTGGTCAATTAGAAATTATAGAGGATTGGTTCAATTTTGGAAAATCGGTCAATTTGTATGGCAGGTACCAAAATGGGTGTGGCAATGCACAATGGGACACTATTTTGGCAATCGCTAACATGTCCCAAGTTTGACCAAATTTAGAAGATATGAAGCTAAGAATACATGGATTAAATCGGTCATTTGTATGGGAGGTACTAGAAAGAATGGGATTAATTCGTCGATTTTTCAAATTTTATTAGAAATTATGAAGCAATGCAAAGGACAAAAATTTTGATTGTTGCAGTTTGCAAATGAAGAGTTACTGGAAAGAAATTGAATTCAATTTGTAGGTGTCAGCCAGCCAGACATCGCCAAATCGACTTAAAATCTTATGAAATGCATTTGATCAATAGATATTTGGCACCTTAATCGCTTCTATGTACGTTCACTAGCAACTTGCAGCTACTTGGCACGCGTGATTGCACACTTGTAAGTATAAACGAAATCCTTGATTGACTTCCTTTGGAATTTATTTGGCACAAGCAGGGGAGTCTTTCTCCCAATTTCTACGATTCTGACTTCAACGGTTTAATCAGGGAGGTTCTACTTTCACCCCCCACCGGATTAAGTTGGTAAGCTAGCTTAAGTTAGTAATTCATATTCCGGACAATGTGGTTAAATCTACTGCTACAGCTCTTCAGTCTATATGACACCGCTTTTAATTCTTCCCGTCGGTAGATTTTTCCAGAAAGTGCGATTTTCGTAAAACTCGCTATTAAAGTGTGGACATGCAATAAGAGGCATGTGCTCATCAACTCTAGCTTTTTCATCCTCAGTCTTAGGTTCAGCCTCGTTCAATTTTTGTCCCACTTATATTTCGTGATGCATACTTCTAATTTCATTACTTCAGTTTCTGCTGTTTATGCCTAATTCTTCCTTGTTTATATTTAAAAAGATCTATTTCCAAAATATGTTCTAACATTGAGCTGGTATGACCTAAAAGGAGCGCACTGATGGTTTTTGTTTCAGTAATTTTTATGAGAGGGTTCCATTCCTTACCCCATTGCTCCCCGTTCTATATCCTACTGCACCAATTCTTTAAAGATTCCTCTTCAACGCTCTTATATCTTGGGGACGATTTCCAACTTGACATTTCCGCTTTTATAACTTTAACTTTTTATCCCAGTAGTTTGTTTCGAGTTAGCCTTGGGCAATGATATAATTTTTTGTCCTCATTTCTTCATTTATAATCCCCTAAAGTCAAATCCCATCTTATACCACTGGTAGGTGAACCTACACTCCCAATTTCATGATTCAGGCTTCACAATTTCGTAGATGGCAATAGTATCAATTTATCCCCTTAAAGTCTTGTTCTTCCTTTTCAAAGTAGCTTCAGCCACTTGTTATATGTGATGAACCTATTTTTGTCCTGAGGGCAAAGGGGTAGAACGCCAATATATCTCCAATCGGTTGTAATGTATGTAACATTACCATTTTCGTACACCATCACGCCTATTTTATATCCTTATGTCGCAAAATTTCATATTTCACGCTTAATCTTCAAGATAGATTAGCGCACCAATTTTCGTGATTTCGTTTAATATGACGGATGGTACCATTTGATTGCCCTTTTACTCCCAAAAAAGGAGAATTTGAACATTTCTCCTTATAACGCGTTTGGTTTGTAAAAGGAATTTAGATACCAGTTTCCAGAAGTCTAACTCCAGCTGTTTGAGTTGAGCGATCGCACCGGAATTGATCCATTTTACTCTGTTTTTACCCTAAGATGTCAAACTCCGAAATACTCCTTACAGCCTGACTATTCTGGACTCCAATTTTCATGAGCTGAGCCGATCGAGCTTTGTAATAGTACCAGATTGGTTTCTTTTTATTCAGCTTTATCCCTAAAAGCATGCATTTTGAAAAATTCCTTCTTATAGCGTTTTTCATATGGAAAGGAAAATTGTTCGTTTGAGATGGGCGATGGGATCAGATTAGTTCCCTTTTACTTAGGTTTGCATTTTGAAAAATCTCTTCTTATGTCTGATATTGAAGTGGAACACTGACACCAATTTTCGTGTCATGGGAGTTAGGCGATGTGTCAGCTTTGCTTCCTTTTACCTAATTTGTAGCTATAAAGGTCTGAATATAATCCATTCTTACTGGATGTTTGTTCTGTTCGATGGGAATGCGAACATCGATTCTTATGATTCTGGCACTAGTCGTTTGGGCTCGGCGATGTTACCAGATTTGTCAATTTTTAACGAATTTTCATGATTATAGTTCCAGTTATTTGAGCTGCGAAATTATAGCAGATTTCTCCATTTTTACCCAGATTTCACCCTTAGAAGCATGAATTTCGAAGAATCATTACCGCGTGTTGGCTTTGAAAGGGAAGTATGGACAAACATACTTCTATCTCTAGCTGTTTGAGCTGGGCGATGATACCAGATTTAGAAGTGCGAAAAATATCTTTTTATTTCGCACCTACTCTATAACCGTTAGTCTTTCGGTTTGGGCGATAATCAGTCAGTCAGTAACGTAATAATTATACGTAACATAGTAATTATATTATTAGGAACATTTGCCAGCATTCAAATTTTTGAAAAAAGGAAATAAGGAGAATTTTTTATTTTTGAATTATCATAGGAAGGAAAAATTATGGCATGGAAAATTTTTAAATTTTGTAAATTTTTAAGTTTAATTTTTTTAACATAGTTCCTTTTATAAATTCTAGGAAATAAACAAAAAAAAAAAAAAAAATTCAAAATAGTTACAAAAATATAAAAGTGTTCAAATTCTTTCAAATATAGCCGGTCAAAATAATAGTAGTGATATTCATTTAATGGTTAGTACAAACTAAAATAAATTGATGCGTGTGCTTAGGATCATTGTCCTGCTGAAAGGTCCATATCAAAGGCATTTCATTCGCAGCATATAGCAGTGATGCTGCCATAATATTTTTACGTATAGATGGCGATCCATGATGTCTTTGATCCAGTATATGGGTCCAACTCCTATGTATGAAAAGAATGCCCATATAATAACACTAGATCCTCCATGTTTAACCGTTTTCAGCGTAAATTTAGGGTTATATTCTGAATTAGGAGGCCGTCTTACGTAGGCTCGTGAGCCTTTCCCGCCATAAAGAACAATTTTAGACTCGTCAGTCCACAAAATATTCCTCCATTTTTCAGGGGTCTAATTTAGATGCTCCTTAGCTAATTTTAGTCGCTTTGTAACATGTTTTTTCGTCAACAGTGGCACTTTTCTTGGACTTCGCGCTATCAAACTTGCAACTCTAAGACGTCTGCGGATAGTTTCCACGCTCGCTTCCACACAAAGTTTGTCTTTTATTTGCGTAGCGGCAGCAAAGTGGTTTTGTTTTGAGTACCTTACAATACGCGAAACACTTTTTTTTTGATAATACTGGCGGACGGCCACGTGTCTCACTAACGGCGGTGTACTTTATTGCATTGCGTACCATTGTCGGTGAGCAACCTATAATATTTTCCACTTCTTTATAAGATTTTCCCTCCGAAATCAGCTTCCTTATCAGCAATCGTTTTTCTAGTGCACAATGCACGCCACGCCCCATATAAAAACAGATCTTAACACCTTATGGATCCGAATTATACTTCTTCTAAAAAAATTATTTATTTTTAAACTCAATATACAAAGCTTGCAAAAAAAGAATGTGTTTACTTGCAAAGTTCGTTGACTTCTGTCAGCACTACTATTATTTTGATTGCCAAAAACCTGTTCTTCTTTGAATTTAGTCATTATAAAAACAACAAGAACAATAGAATGCAAACATAACGATTAGTTTTTTTTTGGTGTTTACATTAAGCTATGAAATGAAAAAAAAAAACTAGGCAAAAATATAAATACAGCGAGGCTACGAAACAAAACAACATTTTTATAAAGCCACTACTATTATTTTGACTGCAACTGTATGTATGTATATACATACATATATGTATGTCTATAACAAATTCATAAATATTAGTTCCTTTTTTTTGAAAATTTGAATATAGGCAAATTCCTTATAACATACATATTAGTAAATTTTAAACCTGGCAAGTACTCATTAAGCAAAATTTGAACAATTATGATTATACACTCTTGCGTCTCTTTTTTTAAAAACGAATAGTTACAAATGCGAAACGCTTGTTTACAACAAAAATAGTACTTCCACAAAATCGATCGATATTCATGTAAAGAAATGACTGCAAATGTCAAAAAAAAAGTTCTGAATTTTGTTTAGAGTTGCTGACGTTCAGAACATGGAAGAGAGTGCCAAAGAAATTAAACAAAAATATGGAAGTTCAGTTTCAGAAAAAAATCAAAGGCAAAAAAAAAAAATTATAATAATATGCTAAAAAGGCATAAAATATGCTGAACTGGTAACACTGGTTGGGGTTTTTGTTGTGGTTGCCTATTCAAGTGGCAAACAACAACATAAAATCAAATCAACAGCAGAGTCAGTGGTTTCGGCAGCAGCAACGGCCACAGTTAGAGTAGTTTAACGGCTGCAGCAAAAAGCACGTGGGCGTTTGGGAGATTAGTTTCTCAGAGAAACTGCAATACTTGAACTTGCGTGAGTAAACAGTTTCTCCATCACTTACTAGGGATGGTAAATGGTTAATATGGTATTTTGGTACAATTTTCACATTACTATGCCTGGAAATTTTTAGGTTTATTGTAATACTTTATCTATTTACAAACATTAACAAAGATCAGATTAATACAATTGTAGGTACTCTCATGCTCTGAAATCAAAACGATGAGTTAATGCAAGCTTTGCGATGCAGAATATATGTCAAAAGTTTTGACTCAAAACTAATGATACTTTCGTTTCTGGAACGTTGCCTTGTCAAGGTGCCGCGTTAGCCCAGTGAAAGCGCGACTATTATTTTGAGCAGAAAATGACATAGAAATAGTGCTTTTGGTAAGAAAACTTTGTTATCGCAACTAGTAAGAAAATATTTTAACATCCTACCCTACAGTATATGACACTTTTGCATTCATTTGCTTTATAAAACAAATTGCCAACATATCATCAACATCATTAGAGAAAATTCGAATCCATTCATACCCATTTTTTTAATTCTCACAACGACAAACTTTGACTCTTCTTTTGAGTTCGATATTATTCGCTTTGATTCTACAGGGTGGCCCAAAATGTCTATCAATGTTAAACACGTATAACTTTTTGATTTTTTATGTTATTGTTTTTATTTTTGTATGGTATAATTGAATTCGTGGAAATTTACGACCAATGCATACAGTATACGACAACGATTTAAAATTATCGAATTTTTCTAATCTAGTTAACGGCCGATAGTGATAACAGGGCGAAATTATCGTCAATATTTTAATTTAAGATCAGCTGCCACTACCTTTATGATTAGAAATGTGGTTGGCCATTTTGGGGAGCGGGGTTCTGCATTCAACCATGCTGAAAGAGACGGAATATTCGCTCCGAAAAGAATGTGAAAGTTATGGGGCAGAGTGTTGAAAATAATCTATTTCGGTATTTCCAGAACAACATTGCAGACAATTTTAAAGTTGGATCTTAAAATACATTCATACAAAATTCAAATTGCCGCCAACAGCAACTACAATACGCTATGCGTGTTATGTAATTATCCATAGAAATTAAACTTTTAAGTGTGATGATGAGTGCATTTCCATATAAGCTGTTATGTCAGCAAGCAAAATTATAGATTATGGGGCTCTGAAAATCTATGGCCAATACATCAGTATCATTTTCATGCACTAAGATGCACTATTTCCTGCGGAGTTATCGGCCTATATTTCCTCGAGAATGAGGGAGAAACGTCACAAAACAATGGCGATTTTGATATTCTATCGAATGTGGCATATAAAAGAGAAGACCCAAAAATCGACAAATATCTTATGGTCGACTATAAAATTGCATTCGACAGTCTGATACAGCAGAAACTATACGAGGCCATGATTGAGTTTGGTATTCCTGCTTATACATATTTGTAGGATGGCACTGACTCACATGAAGTCTTCAGTGTAAGCAAAAATCTTAGTGAGTCGTTTATAGTGAGGTATTTGTTTCGACTAAAAAAGAATCTCCTCTTCTACTCCACCGTAAATATAATTATTGATATCGGTCTGGAGAATAAAAGAAAATTATTGGTTGCGAACCAATCAGGCGCTTTAAGGACTATGCGTTTTTGACGAACTATTCCAGATGCTAGCTCTACCTGTCTTGCTGTATACCGCAGAACCCTGAGTTATTATGACACAAGCGATTAAATCAGTTCCGGTAGTATAAAAGAAAAATACTGCTGAACACACACGGATTCATCATCCATAATGGAAAGCATCAGCGTTGGATTTCGATTCCGTCATGTTCAAGTGCATCAAAATATAGCGGCTGCGTCACTGAGTCATGTTCGATGGGCTCAAATGCACCAGCACAAAGTCTTCGACAACGAACTATGTAGATGGAACGACCAGAATTTTAAAATACAATTTTTAAACTTTATTTGACAAATTGAACAAGGAGCGCAGAAGCGGTTCATACATTTTTTTAAGGAATCGACCCCGGCTGTGGTCTCGGTTATTGAAAAATATGAATTTTCGGGGGGAAAACGGGTGAATTGACTTATATTACGTATGGGAAGATATCGTCTTTGACAGGCTCACTAATTTGGCGATAAGACGAAAGATTATTGGACGACGTTTCCCGAAAGAGCCATCCCGATTAGTACATTTTTTAGGTGATTGCCCTAACTGTGGTCCGGGTTATTGAAAAATACAAATTTTCGCGGAAAAAATGGCTGAGTTGACTTATATTACGCATGAGGAAAGGTCGTTTTTGACAGGCTCATTTATCTGGCAATAAGTAAAAAAGTCGTCCGAAAGACACCCGAAAGAGCCATCCCGGTTAGTAATTTTTTTGAGGGACCATTATTGGAAATTTGAAACGTGTTTTTGACAGGCTCACTTATGTGGCGATAAGTAGGAACGTCGTCCGATAGATATCCTAATTGTTGTCCTGGTTATTGAAAAATAAAATTTTCACAAAAAAAACAACTGAATTGACTTTTTTACGTATGGGAAGAAGTCGTTTTTGACCAGCTCAGCTATGAGTCGAAACATCGTCGACGATGCTACATATAGGCCAAAATTGTCAACAATGGGGAAAGTAGATCAAATAGGAAAAACATGCTCATATACGAGCTAAGTTATGTCTTTTCAGAGATAACAGTAGTAGTAGATCTTTATGTAATTTCTTGAAACTTAGTACAACTAGGGAATGAAAACGGACCACATTGATTTTCCTCTTCTGGTACTTACCAATCAAATTGGCCGATCGTCCAAATTTAAATCTATCCTCTGCAATTTTTATGTGGTAGTTTACATTAAGAAATGGTGCAAGTAACCGCGTCTCTTCTAGTATCTCATATGGAAACGGCCAATTTAGCCCATAAGTTTATAGGGTTCTAGTAAAAAATACAGGAACGTTAAAAAGGTACGCTAATCGTGGTCCAGAAGTGGCGAGAAAATAGATAATTATCGACGAATTTAGCATGGACTTGCTGTAGGAAGGATGTTGTTGCTTTTTAACCAATACTCTAAAGCAACGCAAACTCTTTGGATCATTTTATGGAATGTTCTTCTTTTAATCCGAATTCACACAAATATTTAATTTAAGTTATTAATGAACATGAATTTTAAGCACATATGTACTCGTATAAACAAATTTTAAGATTTTGCATCGGAAACAAAAAATAATACAACAAATTTGTAGTATTCTTATAGCGACTGACGGTTATAACGTATTAATTTCATCGGTTTCTTTGGTGTAATTAAAAAGAGGTTTTCCAAGAAGTGTAAAATATGCTCGTATATCATTTGTGGAAGCTATGAAAATACTACTCTTTGGAATGACTTCCACTTTTTTGCTGACTTTTTCGTTTGCCCCAAATTCACACATCAAATCTAAAAATGAAAATGTCAAGTGGATAACAACACCGCCGCTCTTGTATTATCTTATTTTATATCTTATCTAATTTTTATATCATGTATGCAGATCAAGCGCTTGCTAAGCTAATGTCTGAATCTGCAATTGGAATTCATGGCCACATTCATTCTAGTACCCCCTATACGAATTGTTCTTTTTGCCGACATTTTATCTTTCTCCTTTTATATTACCAAATCGCAGGTTGGAGTTGTTTAAATTTTTGCCAATAATTTTATTGCTTTATAATGCATAGCGTGCCACTTCCAATAGACGATTTAAAACATATATTTATATTTTTTATTCAATTGCACCAGACTCAATCAAACTTTGTGTACATCAAGCGTCTACTAAACTTAGATCTGAAAATAAAAATCATCCACATTGCCACGCCTTTTCGGTTGCCTTCCATAAAAATCGATCAATTTAGCAAAAATAAATGTTTCCTCATCATACTTTTGCCTCTTTTATTATTCGATAATGCTGAGCTAGGAACCACCACGCTCCTTCCTTCAAACGAAACAAAAGAACATTGGGTGACTACAATTTCTGAACTGGAAGAAAGTACAGATGTCGTCGTCCAATCTATGAAGAATACGAACATCATTTTGACTTGAAAGTGTACTAAAATACGCAATTTCCATATAACACCCATGCTACTGATACGATAGGGCTGTATCACTCAATCTCCATCACAAAGAGTATCGCTCTCCACAATTCGAAGAGTAGTTGGCAAATAAACAAACGGTGCATGGATGGATGCAATAGCTGCATGTGTTGTGATCTCGTGCCGCAACTATATCGACCAGTCAGTCGTCCATCACCACTATCCGTGCACAAAAATGTTTGTCAACTGTGGGAGAGTGAGCGCACCTTCCTCGTTTCGCTAGGGCCCCCGTGAGTAGTTGTGTGT
>JAHXMU010000556.1:2598353-2634458 GCA_019455685.1 Philornis downsi
TTTTACGATTTGTGCTCTGTTTTGATTATTTTGTGTTGGCGCACACAGTCAGTCATCGTTTACACCTTGACCAAAGCGGTTTGGATTCTGGTAAAGAAGTGAAAGAGACGGTGGAATAAACCAAGAAGTGGTCAGTTCTATTTTTTTTTCCTGTGGCGTAAACGATTTTGTAAAGTAAGGCGGGTATTTGAATTTCAAAATTGTTACAGTTCTGTTTGGAAACGATTGATAGTTTCAATTATAATTCTTGCAACATTGCGTCGACGAGTGTGACAATAACAGAACGAATCGGCCGGGCCATCAATCGTTTGATGACAGCGACCACCCAATTTGTGTCATCCTCATTCATAAGGAGGAGACATTCTATGTTGAGGCGGTTGTGACAGTTTTTGATGACTTTGTTGTTTGTTGGACAGGCGTTTCGCTTTGTTTTTTTGCATGTAGTACGCGCTCATGTGCATTTTTGTTGCTATTGCTGTTGCTGTTATTGTTAATGAGAGCGAGCGGCTCAGCTATTACAAAAAAGTGCGTGTGCGTGAGTGTCAGAATTGTTTGTGTTTAATGGCCTCCCATCCCATCAAAGGTGTCAAGTGAAGAACGTCCGTCGTCGAAGCTACGTAGCAAAGGTGCTGCGTGCCTGTTCGTGTTTGGTTTGTTCTTGTTGTTATTACATACCGCTGACTAATGGAATATTATTTTAATTTTTATTGCTCTACGAAACTGCCTAAGATTTCACAAATCACTTTTGGCACTTTAAATAGGATCATCAGCACCACAGCATCAACAATAACGTAAAAGACCCAGCCAGCATCATCAAACGAGTGGGTTGAATCGAATGGTAGGTCGATGTGGCGGCCATGGTTGTAGTGTCTGTTGTCTTGTTCGATTGGTGGCCCGATCATTTTAAACGGTGCTGTCATCAAGTGTATGTCCCTTCGTTTGACTTCGCGTGATTTGTGTGACATTTTTTCGTTTTGGTCAAAAAAAAAAAGAAAAAACAATGAAAATGAAAATGAATGGAGAAAGCAAAATACCAAAATCCAAACACTATTATATTCTAAACGTTACGAAATAATGATAAATGTAAAAGCCCTTTAATTTGAGTACGGATTTATGCCACTGGCAACACTGTGTGTTTGTTACCTAAGCGAAGTGTTAATGCCAATTGAGTACCACAGATACACGACGTAAAAGACAATCAATAAAATTTACAAAGCTGTGGGCAAATCCGCGGAGATTGGAAAAATCTCTTCTGTGTATGCCAATAAAATTAAAACACTGCAATAATAATAATCACTTGAAACAAGACCACGCGATTATTTCGTTTAGTATCGTCATTCATTTCTTCCTCCCCTTCTTAACGGTTTCCCATTTTATTATCCTCAGAGTTGTATTAAGAGAGTGGCCGTCCAGTGGAACGTTAATGACGGCGTTTTACGTTGCGTGCAAAAACGACATTTAAAGTGTTGAAGCAAAACAAAAAGTGAACAGTGAATATCTCAAATGATCCATATCCAAAATAAGTGAGCGAATATCAGAAAAAAATCAATTAAAAAACAACGAAGGACGTTTAATTTCTCAGCCGTTGTCATTATAAGGATTTTTATTTAGAGAAATCTTGTCATGAAAAAGGTATGTACCGAATTAATTACATTATAGCCCTATAACTGTTTAAAAAAGTTTAAGAATTCATATAAACTTACATGCCTTCGAGTGAATGTATAAACAGGAAATAATATATTTAAATGAAACACTTTACATTTTCGACCAGTAATACAATTTAAGTGGAAAGTTAGTAAACTTATGTTTTGGGCCTCTTTGAAAGCTATTGCACAAGTTCTTGATGTAGTGAAACTTGCTTTCAACTGCAATAACTGCAGAACTACGGAAAATGTGTTGATAGGTGTTAAAAGGTTCACGTTTTAGTATTTATATTTTGTTGACAAATTTCTTTTTAGTGTTTCGTAAGAGGGGCACTAAAAGTTATACGATCGTTTTCTTCAACATTAGTATTGTGAACTGAGGTCAGTTTTTTTTTACTTACAAGCTTAAACTAAGAATTCTTCAAAACGCTGCCATTTGTTTATCAAATTATTTGCAATAATTGCAGTGGGGCCGAAAAAAAACTTTGAAAGTTGAGCAGGGGCTGCAATATAATCGATTAAGACCGATTATATAATACACTACACAGAAGAAAATTCGTAAACACTTTAATTAAAAAAATTCATTCAATTAATTAACTTAATAGTTGATTCGAACCATCTAGAAAATCAGTTTGTTAAGTCAACTTGAACTTTTCCCATAAATTACAATCAATTAAACTTAATGAAATGAAATTAAAACTACAACGGATTTTTTGGCGTTGAAAACAAAATCGTTAAAAAACCGGTTCCACACACAAGCACATTTATTTAATAAAAAAATCAAAGACGTCTATAATTATGATTGGCTAATTTGTTTTTAAACTATCCTATTTATCTATATGGAAGTGATGGCGCTCGAATTATTATCAATTAAAAAAAGCTGTAATTTAGTTAACTTTGACTTATTTAATTCAAAAATTGCGGTATACCGTGAAAACATTTTCAATTTTCAAGGAGGCTTTCCACCTTCAACCCGGCTAATAGCATCCAGTCTCCGGGAAGATTTCGTACTCTGCAAGAGTGTGGCCTGATGATATTTTGTTCCATTCTCGGCAAAGAGCAAGTCTTTAAGACGTTAATCGTCCTATATTTGTTAGTTGATACTTGGACCTCCTGAATGGACCATAGGAAAAATCCATTAGGGTTAAGTCCGGGGAATATGGTGGTTATTATTGTAAAAACGTGAAGCTGATAACTTATTCGCAGGCCTTATGGGATGGTGTCGAGTCTTGTTGAAACGTCCAATGGTTTCTATAGAATTTTTTACATGGCTAAGATAACAAAGCAATGTTTAAAATATTTTCACGATAAATTTATTGATTTACCTTTATGTCCTGTTTAATGAAAAAGAATGGTTGGAGTGCATCCTGTGACAGTTACCGCTATCCAAACTATTATTGATGCAGGCGCTTGCTTTTGTAAAGCAACTTTCTGGTCTAAAGCTTGCACTCTAACCATATACTATCGTTTTGTTTGTTCACGTATTGCTGAAACGTAAAAAATAATTTTATCAGGAAATATAAAATTTTCAGCTTCGCCATTTGCCATTTATTTTTATGGCACTTTCTGTATTTTAAAGTGTTTCAAATGTATTCAAGTATCTCTCAATCAAGTTCCCGGATCCACTATCGATGTGTGTGTCCTGGCCTCATCCTGATGGAACACAATTCCTCCCTTATAGGCTAGCCACTTCTGGGCGAGACGGTGCAATTTTTAATAGTGCGTGTCCAAATTAACAGTTTCATCATAAAGGAACAGCTCATAGTAGACGATTCCCTGTAAATCCCACCAGACATATAGGCCAGCTTTCTCGATCTTCAATCATAGCTTGGCCACCATTTGCGTGGGTTCACCTCTTTTCGATTATCTTGACATTATCGTAATTGATCCTCCTTTCACGGCCAGTCATCACCCACAACAGAAATGAGTCAATTCTGCTTCGATTCAGCAGCAAATCGGTCCATGATATTTTTTGTATTGCATGCGGCACACATACATCGAGCTTCATTTTGCTTCCAGCCTTACTCAAGTAGTTCCGTCTGGGCAATCAAAACGGAGCTCGCATGACAGTCGAACTTGGCGATTCCCATCGTTCTATCGACATTTTTAACAAAGTGATGCATCTTTGTCACCAAAACAGCCGGAAATGAATTCGGCGGAACCAAAATTGTGCTTGGTTGATTGTTATAGCATCAGGAACAATTACCCTATTCACATTTTCAGCCGCCTAGCTTGCGTTTTGACTTGATCGAAATAAAACTGTAAAATATGGCATATTTGCTATTTAATGGTGTTTATATTTAATGCGCTTTCAACCAAAACATCGCATCAATCACAAAACGTATCCTTCTAAGGCCATCTGGCGTTAACACCTACACAACGCGATATGGAGATTTGTAAATTCATCTATCGGAAAAATAATGGATTACTTTTTATTATAGCTTATACACTCAAAATCAGCATAAAAATGAAAACAAAACCTATGGGTTTTACTTGATACCTTTTTTGCTGGAAAGAAGTAGCTGCGCGTAACTAAAACATTTTAAAAGTTGGATATTCTAAAAAATTCGCAGATCTTCCTAAAAAGGACATAACGCTTAAGAAATGGAAAAATGAATGTGTAGTACGAACAATTTTATGTTCTGTTTATTCTAATAAATTTCGACCGACGTTTCTCCATTATTGAAATTCCTCTTAAATATTACATTAAGTTTGAGCGAACGAAGTTCTTGATATAGGTGTTTGTTTTATTGATGACTTCATCAAACTCTTTTTGATGAGCCTTTTTTGCTGCTTTGTTTGCTTATATTTTAGTGGAAGGCTTCTTCATTACTGCGATTATCATACATATTTCAATATGATTGAATTTTTAAAACTTAAGACATTGCTCGAATGCCCAACGTGGAATAATATTTACACATACTACTTTATATCATTAAGGCTAATTCATTTTATTAATATTCAAAACTACCAGTTACTTTTGTACGATTTAAAAGTTTCTGTAAATTGTGCGGAGGTTTTACTTTTAGCTACAAACGAAATTGATAGCGACTAAATAGCAAGATCGCAGTGGCTCAATAAAAAATCTAAATTATATGAGTTCTTAATGAAATGCTACCAGCAAAATTTATAAAAACACATAAACGCTAAAATTATTGCCCGTATAAACTTCACATTTCATTAGAGAAAAAAGTATAAATTTACTAATTTGATATTGAATTATATGGTAATTAAGCAAATGCAACTTAAAGTTCAACTATATTCGATTATGTTATATAAAATACAATTTGTGTTGCGGCGTCACCTAAATTGGGCAACCTAAATTAATGGTCTGTTGTTACTGCTCTTCATACTTTAAGATGAGCTGATGATTTTGTTATTGAGTTACGTTAATTTGGGGGTTTTGCCAAAATGATATGTCAACAGTTTTTAAAAATGGCGTTGCTATTAATTACTTCAATGGGTTAAATATGTGTTTTAATATACAAATTCTAAATGGTTCGTTTGTTGAATCAAAAAATATTCATTCAACAATAGAGTCGATAATAATTGCAAAGTAATTTCAGAGTTTATTAAAGCTGTTATTCAGCAATAAACGTTAGAAAGGTTTCACCTACAACAGAGAAAACTGTATTAACATGACATTACTTCGACTTTTGGTGATATAGCTTTATCTTGTGTGTTGTTGGCTCTCTGAAACTAATCGTGCTCGCTGTTCGCCCCAGGATATGTTTCGTGGACGACCTCCCAAATATATTGTTTCCCCATAAAATATCATTGTTTGTGCGGGAACTGATACTTCAAGATCCTCATATGACTTATCGTCAAATTGAGGCATGCAATATTCTCTACTGGTCCAAAGAAATGCGGCTTCAAAAGACCGAGAGGGGCGAAGAATCGTCCATCTATGAATTATGTATGACCTGAATCATGTTTTCTTTTTTAATTCTTTATGTTATTAAGAACGACTTCCACGATTCTTCCTTATAGGAGCAGTGATATCAAATATACTTTTAAGTACGAAAAGTGTCTCTACGACACCTTTTTTCTATAAGAATACTGGGTGGCGTACGAATTCAACTACCTATACAATAAGAAATTCAAATAACTTTTGATTTATTTTTTTATTGTATAGAAAATGCAATTTTATTTTATATGTAATAACACATTGGTTTTGAAGATGATAAACCGTAAATAACCTCCGAGCTCATTCACGCATATGCGCAACAGATCAGAAAATTATTCCTTGGGGGATCGCCTCAATTTTTGTTTTAATGGAATGCTTCAATTCAATCAAATTCCTTGGTTCCGTTTTGTATACTTCTAGCTTGACATAACCCCATAAAAAAAGTCTGGTGCAGACAGGTCAGGCGACCTTGCGGGCCACCAGAAAGTTTAGCTTCTGGATATTAATTTGTTTGGGAATTTTCGTTGGAGCTCCGCCATAACTAGTCTGGCATTTTTGTATAGTTGCTCCATCTTGCTAGAACTAAATGCTGCTGAAACGGATACGTCTTCGGCGCAGTTCTGGGCAAAAAAACTACTTCAACATCTTTAATCAACGATCGCCATTGACGCTTGACGGTAGCACGATTCGTGCGCTACCCTACATTAACACTTTATGGGAAATTTCTTCCAAGACTTTTTTTCGTTCTTCTTTTATACTAAAATTTTCAATTTGAAAAATATATATTTTTATATGAAGCAAAACACTTTCCAATATGAGAAAACTTTTTTACAAAAAAAAAAAAAAATCCTCTTAATCCACTTTTCGATATGAGTGAACTTTTCTACATAAAAAATTCCTCTTAATCCACTTTTCTTTATAAAAATGCTTTTGGACTACACAAATGCAATACTCACAGCAAATGGCTTGCACAAATTCTCTTAAGAAAATTTCTTAATCTTCCAGTAAAACGTAGCACTCTTTCCAGACACATGCAAATGACGCTTCGAAAATTGGAAATTTTATCAGCAGAAAATAAGAATTTCTTACAAGACAGTTTTAATACAAATTGCTACATATTGTGGGTTAAACGTGGAGGATAATTCTAAAAGCCTCAGTCTTCCCTGCTTTTTCTCAAATTCGCTAAACAAAGTTTTAATATTGCCTCAAAAACCTGGTTATTTCAATAGGTTTTTGCTTGCTCTATTCTGGGTCTCCTATCAAATTCATCACTTTTTGTGATAGTTAAGGGTAGTTAAGGTCCATCTGAACAACATAACTTAGCGATACACTTTATCAAGTCGCGGCCAGTGTACAGCATGAACAGTTCATGCTGTCGACATCTTAACTCTAGTGAGTCCATACATTTTTCTCTTGAAGACTTTTGGATGAGGTTCATCTGCTTGTGTTATGAAAAACACAAGTTGTATAGAAAGGCAGGATAAGTATCTAGAACAGTTGGGTTTTTGTTCGTCTAGGGTAAGCTTTGCTATAAAATCGCTTACTAAGCCCGAAGTTGCATTGTTTGTCAGCAATATTTTTACATAAAATTCGGAATCCGAAGTACATACAATTAACAAATTTTTCGTTGTCATGATTCCACATCGTTCTAAAGGAGCCATTTGTAAATAATTACAATGCTCGAGAAGACTGCAGTAACGTTTTGTAGTTTTCGGCTGATGATGTTCTCCACATCGGTAGCGTACGCCAAAAGCATATGAATTTTTTGAATATGGTTGAACAAATAAGTAAAAATTCTGGTAGAAGTGATTATAATCGCAGCAATTATTCGGCAGTTATGGTATATATTCCACCGCTACATAGCGTACCAAGCGAGTAGCATTATTGTCCGTTGAAAGAAATAACTTTACTTAGTTCTCGTTTACCACCAGACCCTATTTTGCTGATCCCTTGCCTATGCTTGAGAAGGATGCAGTAACATCTCGCGGTTTTCTATGGCTTTTTGTTAAAATGGCCAAGTCGTTACACGTGGAGCCATTTCTCAAAATACTGTCATCTTCTCTAAATACCCGTTTGGTGTAAAAAAAGCTCACTAAAGCTATTGCCTGTCTTTACTGAAAACTTCGTGTCAGCTTGCGTCGTTCTCCAAAGATGTACTCGTATAAGATTCACAGGAATTCCAAACTCTGCCATGGATGTCATGCAGTTTTTGCCGTATCGTCCCAACGAAGGCAGTTTATAATCAACGAAAAGACGGTACATATCGATCTGTTTTTTTTGGGTCTTTTCCAGAATTTGCTGTAGTGTGAATATCTAGTCTAATCAATCAGGTCAGCTATAATCGAATGAGATCTTTCACATATGACTGATATCGCGATAATTTTTACATGCAATTTTTATAAGTTTATTTTTATGAATATATATATAGATTATATATATATAGGTATATAGATTATATAAAAGTATTGTGTTACTGACTGACTGACTGATCGTTGTCCAGGATATGCGACAAAGGATAGAACCACGGATATTGGGGTCTGTTTACCTCCCATAGAGTAGGCTCGAGATAAGAATGGATTTTTTCAAGACCAGACAAATCTGGTGCTATCGCCAAGCTCAAATAGCCGGATATAGAATCATGAAAATTGAACAAAAATCAGAAAATCAAAAACCAGGAATCATAGCCCAGCTCAAACTGCTAGAGGTGTAATTACGGAAATAGAGTGTACAAATTCATCTGCCAGCCAATCCTAGCACATGGATTTATATAAATTCGTGCTTTTAGGGGACAGAAATTGTGCCAAGGAGGGCGGAAATTGTGCCTGTTACTGGAATCACCAATATTAACGTAAACATTAGTATAAGGAGTTAGGCGCGATAAAAATAGACTTTTCTTTAGAGTTAAGTTATGAAATTGTTTGCGATTCTGCGTTGAGCTAAGCGCGCGATGAAGAGGATAGGAATAAAATGGTGAATTAAGGAGTCAAAAATAACAAGTCCCATAAGAAAACTACTGTATGCAAAAATATTAGTGCCGTAATCGCGCAAGGTTAGAAGGTACTTTAAATGTCGTATTTTTAAGGTATGAAGAATGAAGAAAGGTACCGCCGCCTGGAGGCAAATGGTAGAAACTGATGTCGTGAAATTTGAAATATATACTCTATCATGGAACACAATGAGAAGAAGAAAATGTGACAAACATTTAACCGGACTATATCTGAAAACTGAAGCTGAAAAGAACAAACATAAGGGAAACATTTTTCTTGCGGCCTGCGTATGTTTTAATAACGGATTTCTACAAAAATTGCGATTTCAGACAAAAACCATAGACGAGAAAGAACTACGATAAAACGATGTTATCTTCTATATCAAAGTGCTGCAATAAGCTGTATTGTCCAAAATTTAAATTATTGGGAGCACATCTGGATGTGGGACAAAGAAAAATTGCCCCTTCTTAATTAAACCGCTGAGGGCAAAATGGTGGTAATTGACAAAGAAACTCCCCTGGCGGTGCTAAATAAATTGCAAAGGAATTTAATTACTTAATTAATTTTGAATTATTACTTAAAAATGTAGAATCACGCGTACGAAGTAGAGGACATTTGCTGGTATACTCGTATAGTCAAAACATCACAAACGAAAAGTGTTAACTTTATTTTCTCAGTGTACTGTTATGAAAGGAAATAGCGTTGCCAATTTCAATTCTTAATGCGATCATTATTCCCATTATGTGTGTTGTTATTCAACAGAAATCGAGGTGTACTCGTATTAAGGTAATGATAAAATGCTCCGACTTCACAAGCTGTGTCTACATAGTCCTGCCATATGTTCTGTTACACAATTTCCAGCGCTTATCGTTCAAAACTTCTTGCGGGAATAGAACCGTTAACTTTTTTTTTCAGAACACATGCACTGATTAGTGAAGAATACTAGTCAGTTTGGTTTCAGTTTGCAATCTATTAACATGGAGTGGGGCGTTAAAGAGAATCGAATCGGCGTAATAGCGTTGCATAAGTGCGGAAAGAGTGCTGGCCAAATTTTCGAGTTGCTAAAACCACTCGGAATATCAAGAATGTTCGTTTATCGTGCTATTGCTCGATTCGGCGAATTGTCTGGAGTAGAAAACAGGCCAAAAAGTGGTCGTCCGCGCGTTGTCCGTACGAGTGCGGTAGTAAAGGCAGTGCGTGAAAGAATTCGGAGAAATCCCCTTAGAAAGCAGAAAATCATGTCCAAGGAATTGGATTTATCAACCAGATCTATGTCTAGGCTGATTCGGGATGATCTGCATATGAAAGCCTATCGTCGGTCCACGGGGCATCTTCTAACTCCTCAGCTAAAAAAAATTAGGCTGGAAAGATGCAAGCGACTTTTGCAGTGGCACGCGGACAATGGCCATGAAAATATTCTGTTTACGGATGAGAAAATTTTTACCGTGGAAGAAGTTTTCAACAAACAAAATGACAAGATTTATGCCACTTCATCTAAGGAAGCGAAAAAAGTTGTTCCAAGGGTTCAACGTGGCCATCATCCCTCTTCCGTAATGGTTTGGTGGGGGGTCTCCCACCATGGTGTCACATCCCTCCATTTCTGTGAAAAGGGCGTAAAAACTAATGCAAAGGTTTACCAAAAAGATGTGTTAGAGGGTGTTGTGAAGGGTTTGACCAATACCCTTTTCAATGGACGTAGATGGATCTTCCAACAGGACTCTGCTCCTGCGCACAAAGCTAAAACCACGAAGGAGTGGCTCAGAGTCAATGTTCCTGGCTTTATAGCAGCAGAAGATTGGCCATCAGGGAGTCCAGATCTCAATCCACTGGATTATGCTTTGTGGTCAGAATTGGAGAATATGGCTTGCAAGACTCCCCACAGAAATTATTTTTAATAACCAATATTGTCTTCTAATAAATGAAATAATTTTGAATACAATATGAATATTGGTTTTTTTTATCGCGTTTTATATTTGTAACAGAACATATGGCAGGACTAGGTATATAACCCTAAATCATTGAAACCGAACAAAAGTGCCCAAATCAATGTTCATTTTTAAATTTAAAGCATATTTGAATTTGCATAAAATGATGGCGGTATTTCAAACGAATTCTTCTTATTTATTTTCTATTTTATAAATTGAATAGCTTAATTTCGGGGTGGGGCCTGAAAATTACAACTCTTGCCAATATTTATGAATAAAGAACAAATTTATTAGGCATCGTGCACAAAAAACTTTTTGTTTCACATTAAAATACAAGAAATTTCAATGTTTTTTTTTTCAAATTAAAAAAAAATTAAACGTTAACAAATAACATGCTATAATATAAAGTATTTACATCATAAACAAATCAGTTCAGCTTGACTGTCCATTGCTAACTCTTCATGCCAAATGAATAGAGATATTAATATGATCCTCCAGATATTTTATTAGCGAGTTATTAACTTAGATCGGGAGGGAGGGGAGCAAGTAATGAAATACGTAATTATAGGTTTAAAGATTTCAATGAATTTAAGTAGGTAGAGATGATGAAGGAGGTTAGTTGGTAGCTGCTACAAAAGTGGATAGGTAGGTAGGTTGGTAAGCAGTAGTGAGTGGTGGCGTTATTGCTGCTGATTCAAACTCTCCCCCTTCGTGTGTTCGCTTCCACATCGAGGTTGATGAAACAAAACTTGATATATGAATTTCAGTGGATAACGCCCTCTTGTTTACATAACTTTCTTTATAACGCTTTCAGCATCAACTGATAATAAATGAAAATGTTAACCAATCGTAGAGCCCTGAACGGAAATGCCTCAGAGACGCCTGGTTTATGGCTTGATTTATACGATAGAAGACTGCAAAAAGAAAAAAAAAAATAACTCTTTATATAGTTAAGACGTAAGAGGAGGAGGAGGAGGGGAGAAACCCCTCAAACAAATCAACTAATAAATAAATAAATTTAATTGCCGTGTTTATGGCATGTATGTGTATGTATGTATATGTATATGTGTCTATGTTTGTCTGTATGTGTCGGTTATAAACAACTAAACAAATTAATGTTAAATAACTAATAAAATCTAGAGTGGGTGTTGAAATTTAATTGAAAATAAAGCTTTTTTTCCATTTGTAGGTAAATTAGACGACGCCAAGGAAAGGAATTAAAAGCTAAGACACATCTTTAAAAATAGCCAGAGCCGTTCTGGGTGTTGATTTCATGTTTGCTCGTTGATTCACCACTTCAAATCCTCTAAAACTAATAATAATAAACTTTTTTTTTTCTATTTAGTAGTCTCCAACATAATAGGGAGGAAGAAGCCAGTGCTTTAAAGTTGGTTATTTTATTGAACATCTCATGTCAAAATTTACCGCAACATCATATGTTGTGGAACTTTATTGCATAGACTTGTCAAAATCTTGTTTAGTGGTCAAGAAACTAAACCCTCAAAGTGCCTGACATAACGTTTTGTAGCAACGTCAAGTACCAACATGTATTACCAGCAGACAAAGCAAATATCTCAGCCGGAAGTTTATTGTTTGTTGTTGCAAGGAATGTAAGAAAAAAAAAAGTTTTTTTTTGACACTCTTCTACAAAATTAGTTCCAAGAAAGCGTCACAACGCTCTCTCCCCCTATCGCATTAATCTTGCGTTAGACTTCTCAAAGTTAAGCCTTTGCTTTCTTTTCATTCTTTCACCTTCAAACACTTGTAATAATCGTTCAAATTTCTGAAGGTTGTTCAGGCCACAGTTAAATATGTTTCGATTTGTTTTTTTCCTCTTAATTTTTACATAACAAATATAAGAAATTTCACAAAAATACCCATACAATCAAGAAGCGAAGCAAATGATTAAAAGGAAATCTTTTAAAGAATTCGAAAATTTCTGTGTAACAAAATGTTGAAACACTTTTTAAACATTTCAACTGAACAACGAATGAAATTTTGTGCGTAGGCGCCAAAATCTTTTACAACTTGTATTTGGAGTCAAGTTATTTGATTAACAACACCAAACGCCAAATACCGAACAACAGCAACGGTACCAACTGAAATCAACTTAGCTCTCTAAGACTCAATACGACCCAAGTCGAGTCGACTTCATACCACACCAACATTCAGCATTGGCTTCAAACAACATCTTTGACATGTGTTTCTTTGTTGTTGCTATTGTTGCGGTGGTAACAACTATAATTTTACTCTCAATTGCTTGAAAATTCCCCCGTTTTCCCAATTGATTCGAAGAGAGCAAAGCTAGCTTAGGATACCCTACATTTCGTAGTAGAACTGGAACAATAAAATGAGTTGATAAAGTTGAAAGTTAAAGTTTTTCTGGTTACACTGCCCCTAAATACGCATAATTTGTTGGCATTTTCCAAAATCTCAATATTATTTCGAATACGGTTGAGGTAGCTTAGGATACCCATTATTTCGTAGTAGAATTAATACAATAGGTGGAGTTGTTGAAGTTGAGCTTTGTAACCGTGTAAAGAGTGCATTCTGGTTACACAGTTTCTGAAAAACGTATATTTTTTTTGGCGTTTTCCAAAATGTCAATACTTGAATACCTTAGATTTCGTAGTAGAACTGATACAATAAAAGGAGTTGATCAAGTTGTCTTTTGTAACCGTGGACCCAGTGAATTTTGGTTACACATCCCCCAAATGGCATTTTCCAAAATCTCAATACTGTTTGGGATACGTCTGAGGTAGCTTAGAACACTCTACATTCCGTAGTAGAATTGATACAATAGAGGGAGTTGTTAAAGTTGACCTTTTTAACCGTGAAAAGGGTGCATTCTGGTTCACAATTTCTGAAAAACGTATAAGTTTTTTGCTGTTTTCTAAAATTTCAATACTTAGGATACCTTACATTTCGTAGTAGAGCTGATACAATAAAAAAAAGCTGATCAAGTTGTCTTTTGTAACCGTGGAAACAGTGAATTTTGGTTTCACATCCCCTAAATACGCATAATTTGTTGGTATTTTTCAAAATCTCAATACTGTTTGGGATACGTCGGAGGTAGCTTAGGATACTCCACATTCCGTAGTAGAATTGATAAAACAGGGAGAGTTGTTAAGGTCGAATTTTGCAGCTGTAAAAAGAGGTCATTCTGGTTACACTGCCCCTAAATACGCATAATTTTTTGGCATTTTCCAAAATTTCAGTACTGTTTGGGATCTGTGGATTCCAGATTTCGGCACTGTTTTCTGAAATTGAAGATCGTCTCGACATATGATCATATATATATAACGATTAGCATTTTACATAGTCAGACTATGCGGCCTAAAGTTGCAGTTGGTATACGGGTAAGATTTGATTATGCATGTGTTCATCTGCGAGTCATAGCTAATGAGATATAATTATTACATTATCGAGATATTATTTCGATAGTAAAAAAACAAATTGCTTTGCATCCAATGAAAGAGGTATGGATGACCGTTTTGCATTCTATTTTTAGACTCTCTCAACTGGACCTATAATTTATCGACGATTCCGAATGTCACAGTTTGAGAAGCACTTACTGGACTTGTCGATTACTCGACTACACAAAGTATTCGTCCGGTAGATAGAAGTGATCTCTGTTCAAATAATAGGGATGTAATCCGCGATCGTGCGAACGATAGTCATGTGTACTAACCATCGCACCACGGTCAGACATGACAGTAACGTTTAGTTAATATTGAATTGACAAGAAAATAGTTTCGTCCATTTTTGGTCCATGATAAATTAAAAATTTTTTTTTCAGACATTCATTATTTTTACATGGAGACTTCATTTAGATTGGTTGGAATGATCCGATGTACGTAATTTGTTGCCCGGTAATTTGTTGCCATTTTGAAGGTAACTACTTTATGCCTCTCTCATAGAAGCCCTCGTCCATATTGGTAGAAAATTGGGTCAAATATGCACTCCCTTGCTCGATAATTTGTTGCCATTTTGAAGGTAACTCTTTTATGCCTCTCTTATAGAAGCCCTAGTGCGTATTTACAGAAAATTGGGACAGTCGATTTTCACGAGCTTTTCTTGAGCAGAATTTTTCACAAGCAAAATTATTCGCTATAGGCAGGAACAGTTAGTTATCACCTAGTATCAGGTTCAGACTGTAGGGTGCATGCATAAGAACCTCTCAACCAAGCTTTAGGAAATTCTGGCCAGTCACTGTCGATGTTTGTGTCCTGGTGTTGTCCTGACCGAACACAATTCCTATCCTATTGGTTAAAGTTGGCCGCTTCTGGGCGATTTCTTCCTTCAGGCGGCCCAATTGTTGACAGTACAGATTCGGATTAAAAATTCGGACATAGGGGAGCAGCTCATAGTAGATGATTCTCTGCCAATCTTAGCAACCACAACCACAGAGCAACCACACAGCAAAACATTTTGGATCACTATTTCTGGTTTGGCCACCGTTTGCGCTTTCTCACCGTAATTCGACTACGACCGATTGCGCTTGACGTTACCGTAAGTGACTTTTGATCACAATTCGCTTTAGAAATAGGTTGATTGTATTGCGATTCTACTTCGTAAATGAAAATTCGGTCTATGAGATTTTTTTTTTTGCGTTAATTCATGTGGCGCCCTTACATCGAGTTTCTTTTTGAATCCAGACTTATTAAAGTGGTTATAAACTGGTTTTTGTGCAATGTTTAGCTCCTAAGCAATCGAAACAGTGTTCACATGACGATCAGACTTGACGATTTCTATTATTCTATCAACGCTTTCTGCAATTGATCTTTTAGAGCGTGGTGCATCTTTGATATCAGAATTACCGGAACGGGGCCAATTTAACCATGGTTGTGCCTGAATTGTTGTTACAATATCAGGACCATAAATACTACTCAAATAGTCAGCCACCTAGCGTGCATTTTTGCAAAATATGGTATATATTCTCTTCGCTGGAGTCAGTTTTAGTCAAGCAATCGTATCTTTCGTACGCCATCTGGCGTAATTCGATCGCAATTGTACTTAGATTACTAAAGCCATCTATAGGAAAAATAGTGTATATCTGTTATCTTAAATGTTTTCATCATGCGGCCAAAGTTAACCAGGTATCAGAGAAAGAGCTGTTTTTAAAGTACATTAAGATACTAACTTCGATAATAATGTTTTAGGGATAAATCTATGTGAGCCTTATTTACTTAGATGTCAAGTAGAAAAGACATTCTTATAGACGGCAAGTATAAAATAATCCTAAGCGCTCCGGTGTTTTGGGCTGATTCCTCAATTCGTCACACCAAATCGGACAGGATTTATCTTTTTAATTCGTCACACCTAGTTTTAGCAGCATTCTTCCAACGCAGTTTTAATCGTCGCTTTCTGCGCTACTCATCGAGGTTGTTGTCCAAGATTTTTTGTCTTAGAGTATTTGGGTCCACTTATTTGTCATGAACCAACCAATGCAATCGCTATATTTTAATCCCATCACCCAATTCGTATGTAGTTTATACAGCTCATTTTTCATACGACGGCGAAATTGCTCATTAACGATGATACTCCTATATTTTTCGGCTAATTTTTCTCTAGAGGATTCGCAGAATTGATTCATAAGTTTGTATGATAATCCATAATTCTGGGCCACACAGCGCCAACGTGTGGTACATTTGAATTTTTATTCGTTGATTGTGGACGTTGTCTTTAAATCGCATGTTAAGCTCATAATAACATCTGCTTTTAAGCTTTACTCTTTTTCTAATTGCCTGGTTGACATAATCAGTTTTATTCGTTGAGGAATTGGAATTTTTCAGTGCCTCTTTTATATTCGATATTTTGCCATGAACTAAGACAGTTATTGATGACGCACTTCCTCTATCAGGAAGGAAAATATCCATAATTCAAATAGTATTGTTGAGGCAGAGCATACATTTTCTTCCAAAAAGTGAAATTTCGAATCGTTTTCGGATTAATTTGTATTTTGAATATGTGTTTATAAAATATATTGTTGTGAAAGGGTTGAAATCATAACTTTGAATTGACCTCATATCATACTGTAATATTTTTAATGATTAATCAATAACATGTGTACATAATAATAATAATAATTTTTTTTAATTGTTTGGTTTTGGTTCCACAAGTGTATCGAACAATTAGTATGGTTTTTCAGTATCGATTTTTTGCCGATTTTCCAACATACGTAATCACCAAAATGCCAATTTTTTTAAATTTGTAGACTTTTCGTCAAATTTATTTGGCACCCTTGAATCCGCCCAAAAATAGAAATCATATTACTGAATATATAATTTTCATGTGTAGTACTGTTTACAAAAAGTAAGACCAGTTTTTATATTTTTTCAAAACTATTTCATCGTTGCTTGCCAAAAAGTCGCATTCGGTGTGGTCTTTACAGCGTGGATTCTCGTTATATCGTTTTAACCAACTCAAAACGGCATTCAAGGTGCATCCTTCTAAGTTTAAGAAGTAAGTGGATGTCACACGGTACTAAATGAGGCCAATATGGTAGTTACTGGGTGAAATTAGTTGAATTTTCGGCCCAAAACTCATCCATGGTTATAAATCGGCGCTAAAATGCAGCTTTATTGCGGTGAAACATCGCCAAACACTCCACTGAAACATCTTTACAACGCTTTTTTTGCTCTATTGAGAGCAAATGTGGCACTCATCTTGCGCACAACTTTCTCATCTTCAAATCTTCAGTCAATATACGATGTATAGCACTTTTTGAATTGCCTATCATTTCAGGTAGCTTACGCACTTAAAGCCGACGATCATCCAATATCACTTTGTGGGTTTTTTTGACCGTGCCTGTCGTGGACACTTGGTCGGTGTTCGTTTTAGCAGCTCGTTTAAACTCTGCTACCCAATATATAACAGCAGGCTCCCACAGAGTAAAATATTGCTTGGATTGAGACTTTTCAAATGAAAATATTGAATTGCAAAACGGTGACCAATTTTTTACAAATTCACTGAGATCGTTTGCTTTTGATGGCTCAAATAAAAATACTAAACAACGTGACGCCTTGAAGCTTAAAAAATATGTTTTATAAGGTCGCTACTTTCCACCAAAATATTTTTTTCAAACTACTGGTAAACTACGTCAGCTCGGCTAGTTTTGGAAACGCCTTAGGAAATATTAAAATTAAGTAACATTCACAAAGGTAGCAACACTTTCTGCAGGTGTTAACAAAGTAAGTAACAAATTTATTCAAATTATTTGCTTGAAATATTTACAATTGCAATATTGTACGGATTATATTATTGAAATTCTGAAAAAAAACGTCATCACCAGTGACGTTGAGACGACAAAATTTCATAAATAATATTTAGCACGTGCCATTTTACATAGGGAGACGATTGGCTAATGGAAATTCCACGACGCTTAAACAATTTGATCTGGGAAAAGTATTTCTAAATCAGTCTGCCATTATTATAATACCAAATTACATTCTCCACTCAAATTAAAGACTGATTATTTTTTCACATATGTAAGACTAATTCTACATCCTGCATAACTCTTTGTCCTACTGTATAGATAAAGATATACAAATTGATTGGCACCTGTCTTAAATGTAGATTAAATTCTTTTGAAAAACAAAAAATTGTAACGATTAACTTTATAAATGTAGTCATTTCATTTTCATTTCATATTCTCTATTTCTATTGTTAACGAACTGACAATTAATAATTGCTTAGAGTTTGAAGCCTCCCTGTGATTCTTATCGTCTGGCATAACGCACCTCTAAGTCTATCTATACCCACCATCGATCATTTCCTTACCCAACATTTCAAATATTTACCTACAAATTCAACAACAAAATACATTTATCTTCCGACTTGGATTATGAGAATGGACGGATGGATGGATGGATGTTGGCTGGCTGACTGCTGCCTGGTTGGTTGCTTGAATCCATACATGATGGTTGGAAGTTGCGCCTGTGTGTTGAAAACAAAACTGATCGTTTATGTCTATGAAAATTTCCTTCAAATCTCGAAATTGTAAGCGATTTTTTATTTAGCATGAGTTTTCTGTTTAGGCGATTTAAAGTGGCGCACAACAAAGCAAAATATTCACAGTGGAAAAAAACTCGTCTTCCTACACACGTTTTTACTTAAGTAAATCGTATCTTTGCCAGGCATTACGATTTGCAAAAACGCAAAACCTCCTATGTTGTATCGCGCATAGAGGAGTTAAGCTATGATAGCGGAAGAGTGGGTTTGGACCACTCGCGCATATGCCAACGAGTATGTTAAGACACTGCTTGTTGATCATGGATGTCTGATCGCGTTTTCTATATCGGCGTCAAAATTCACATCAACAGCAGCTGTAACAAAGCAACAAGAATGAACAGCCAGCAAACAACGACAATGACAACTAAGTACATTGTAGTACAGTGGGTTGAAATTTTCAGGGGGGGAAAAACGGCCAAGCGATTGGAAGAACTGTTCAACATGGTTGTTATTTTTTAGCTAGCTTTAAGAGGAAGTTATATTGACAAACAACTCTGAAAGGTTAAGCCATATTTGTCGAAAGTTCTAAAACATTTGCTGGTTTTTACCGATAGCGTTAAATTCCATTTCGAATTTGTCAGTTTTATCTGATAATGCGAACTCAGGCTTTTATGGTTTTGCATAAAGGGCGATCAAATAAGAGCTATACACTTTTAATTTGGAAGAAGAATTAAATTCAATATAATTGTTGTTATTTTAAACGTTCACAAATTATTTTCATCTAAAATTGATTTCTTGTAAACGACTGCCTCTGAATTTTTTAAATTTTGAAGAATAATAATTTTTAACCACTTTCCCATATAAATCATCACTTATTTCACCAAAAACTCGAATCCAAAAACAAAAAACAAAAGCAAATATTTTGCATAAATTCAAAAAGAATAGTTCAACGAAATTAAGTAGCATTCACAATGGTAGCAACCCTTTCGTTAGGCAGTCACAACAACAAATTTGTTCGAAATGTTTACAATTGAAATATTGGATGGTTTATAAAGGGTGTCCCAACAAGAACGCAAGATTTAAATTTGGTGCCAATTCGAAGTGTCCTTGTTTAAAATTTCAACAATTGTTTTTGTTTGCTAGTAGGAGGTACGAGGTTAGTAAAAATGGAACGCTACATGAATGAACTACGCATTCTCATTGTGAAATTGTTTTGCCAAAATGGTGAAAGTTTTGCGGCTACAGTTCGCAAATTGTGATCAATTTGGGGTCACGATAATTTTCCAAAAGAGTGAACTGTAAAAAGATTAATGAATAAATTTGACAAAACTGGGTCTGTTAGTGATGTAAAGACAACAACGCGCTTTCGAGCAGGTCGATCGACCAAAAATGTCGCAGCTGTACGTGATGGTGTCGCTCAAACTCCATTCACCTCAATTCGACACCGGGCTCAGCAAATTGGTATCTCCAAATCCACTATGTAGCGAATTTTGACGAAAGATTTGCATCTTCCTGCATACAAAGTTCAATTGACTCAGGAACTGAAGCCGGCTGACCATGGACAGCGAAGAGAGTTCGTTAACTGGGTATTGGAGAGACAACATGAAAATGCTGATTTTGCCGATAAAATCATCTTCAGTGACGAGACCCTTTTCCATCTTGATGGCTTCATCAATAGGCAGAATTGTCGCATTTGGGGCGAAGAAAATCCTCGAGTGATTCACGCGAAGCAAATGCATCCTCAACGTGTCACTGTGTGGTGTGGATTTTGGGCTGGAGGAATCATTGGACCTTTTTTTATGAAAATGTGGCATGTCAAGCGCAAACAGTCAGTGGTGTTCGGTATCGTGAAATGATAACCAGTTTTTTCGTGCCTAGAATTGAAGAAGTGAATGTGGAGGGCATGTGGTTTCAACAAGACGGCGCCACATGTCATACAGCCAGAGAAACAATTGAATTCAATTTAAATCTTGCGTTCTTGTTGGGACACCCTTTATTATTGAAATTCGAAAAAAGCGCCATCTAGTTCCCATTATAGCTACCATTATATTGCACGGTTTTAGGAGCCATTTAAGCATTTTGTATGGAAGTTATGGAGGAGGGAGAGTTATTCAGTTCATTTTTTTTTTAAATTCTATCAGTCAAATTCAGATTTTATCACGACTATAATTTAAGTTACTGCCCTCTACCAATTACGAATTACAGGGCGAAAATACAATTTCAATAGACTGATTGATTTGTACTCGTATGATTAGTGAGGCAGAGTCGTCCATTTTCATTTTCAGAATTAAGCTTATTAAGTGCACGATGTGTGACAAATTTGACGCAATCCAATATGAGTTTGTGAGTTTAATTGAACATAATGTAACTGAATTTGGTTGAATTTAAAATTCAACTTAATTCAATGTAATTCAACGTAATTCAGTATAATTCAATTTGATTCAAATTAATTCAGTGTTATTTAATGTATTTCAACGTAACTACGCCAAAAAGTTGGAATGGTCTGAACATGTTGAAAGAGAAGGGAAATAAAGAAATCGAAAAGGACTATGAAGAAATCGAGAAGGCTAAGGAAGTGTTCGAGAAAGTCTAGGAAGTGTACGAGAAGACCAAAGAAGTGTCTGTGAAGGTCAAGGAAATGTTCGAGAAGCCCAAAGAAGTCCCGGAGAAGCCTAAAGAATTTCGAAAGGCCACACCAATTTCTGCTAAGACTACACTCGCTAAAGCTATAGTCGCCGCAAAAGCTACGTTGACCAAAGCTACGTCCGCAAAATCAGCAATTGCAAAAGCAAATGCAATTGTAAAGAAACTGTATTAAGTTTTGTGTAAAAAATGAATTTAAATGTGCAAGGACATTTTACATGTTGACTGTGGCGTTTGGCGCAGAACACAAGTTCAATTGTGGTATAATCGGTTTAAGGAAGGGCGAGAAGATGTCAATGACGATGCTCGTCCTGGACCGAAAAAAAACACGTCAAGTTCGGTCAAATGCGAAGAGTTTGCTCACTGTTTTCTTCGATTGCAATGGCGTGGTGCATCATGAATTCTTGCCACAGGGTCGTACGTCAATAAGGAATACTATCTTGAAGTTATGCGCCGTTTGCGCGAAGCAATTCGTCAGAAACGCACAGAATTGTGGAAAACCCAATCATGGATTTTGCACCATGATAACGCACCAGCTCACACATCGATGCTTGTGCGTGAGTTTTTGGCCAAAAATAAAACCGCAATCATGTCTCAACCACCGTATTCACCGGACTTGGCCCCCGCTGACTTTTTCCTCTTCCCAACAGTGAAGACACCGATGAAATGAAAGCGCTTTGCTACGATTGAGGAGATAAAAGAAAAATCGAAACAGAAGCTGTTCGCGATACCAAAAAGTGCGTTTTAGAAGTGTTTCGAGGACTTAAAGAAACGCTGGCACAAGTGTATTATATCTAAGGGAGACTACTTTAAAGGAAATAAAATAGAAATTGAGGAATAAATAAATACTTTTTGGAAAAAAAATTGAAAATATTGTTTTTTGACCAAACCTCATATATATACTTTGTATATAAATATATTGTTTATAATTTTTAAATCTGTCTATCTCTAAAGTCAGTCGTTATCAGACTTTGTATCTTACAAGTAATCTTTTTTTTTTGCCCACTGTACATGACGCTCACACATTTCCTATGACGGTTAAATTATGAGAGCATGCGCTGCATTTGCAGTAGCAGTAAATGAAGCTTCCCCATCATCTTGCCTCACATTACGACGGGATACCGTATGTAATGTCCAAAAAAAAACTTCTGTCCATAGATGACGATGGCCAGTTTGCCGGAATTGCCTGGCCTGGGCACTACTCAGTCACTCAGTCACTCACTCGCCCAATCACTTCAGACTGACAAAGAAATGAAAACATTTAACGACAGCTTTTCAAATTCCCCTCTGGTAAAAGAAAAGAAATACGTTTGTCTGTTTGTTTGGCCATCAGAGCCACAGAGTGTTGTTCGCATCAATAATATTTTGGCCTAACAGGAGTAGGAAATACAACAAATGGATGGATGGCAAAGTTAAGGTAGACACTTCAAACTGACAAAATATTTAAATTTCAAAATGATTGAAGAGAGTTCGCTTATGCCCTCAAGTTTCGTTTTCCTTTTTTCGTTCGCAATAGCAAAGTTAGCGCCAATATAAACACTTTATTCGCGCCAAACAAACCGGTCATCGTTTAGACATTTAGACATATTATAATTTCCTCAATTTTATTTACAATTTGTTTATTATAGAATAATTCACAGGGTGTTTGTTTAAAGAACGCAGCTACTTTGTTTAGAAATGGTCATTTGATTAGTTTAAAGTACATTTAAGCTGTCTTTAAGTGATTTCATCACGTTTCTTTCAGTGGCAAATAAATCAATTGTCTTCTATATGGAAATTGTTTCTCTTTTTCTTTTGCATTGATGACTGGCCGGTATCCACCCATAAGCCGATGAAGATTTTGTATACGTTGTTCGACCATTGACCACTTTTCAATAAGTTTATTTTAATTGCCGCCATAAAACATTTGTTGATCTTAAGATCAATAAGTTTGTGTCTGTGTGTGGGATATGGTACTCAAAGAAACCGGGTTTGACTGCTATGTATTTCTATTGCATTTTGTTCGAAGTTTAATATTTTATGTACGAAAGTCTTTTAACAACCGCCCCCGTATTATATAAATAATTTGAAAGACATTTCTGTTAAACTATTTTAGTAATGCAGTTAGATATCCGCTTTGTCTCAACAGCAATTAGGAGCTGGGGTAGGCTAGAGCTTCGTCCCCATGTGTGATATTTTTTTAATCATAGTAACTTTTACTCGCGTACAAAGAAAGGGTAAATATTAAATTGGGATAAGCACGTGGCTAAATTTACATATACAATTTTTGCAAGATGAATGACTGACTGCCCATACAGCTAACGTAATGATCATATAACGTGAACGCTTACTAAAACTGTCGGAAATTTCCATTTTTGGGAAATAAATAGGGGTAGAAAAGGGATAAAAAGTATATCGTTACCAAAACCAACGATGACCGAAGTTTTGATTACAAAATTAAGTGTGTACATTGATCGTAAGACGTACATGGATACTTAAAATGTCGAAAATTTCAATTTTTTAGGCGACAAAAAGGGGTAGAAAAGGGACAAAAAGCGTACCGTTAATGTTGTTAAAATTAGATGTGTACGTTGATCGTATGACGTGAGCGGATACTTAGAATTTCGAAAATTTCCTTTTTTGGAGGATAAAATGGGGTAGGAAGGGGACAAAAAGCATACCGTCACCAAGACCAAGCGACTGATGTTTTAATTACAAAATTAGGTCTGTATGTTGATCATATGACGTGAACGCGCATTAAGCATTTCAAAAATTTAAATTTTTATGGGTAAAATGGGATAGAAAAGGGACAAAAACTGTACCTTCACCAAGACTAAGCGACTGATGTATTGATAACAACAATTAAATGTGTACGTTTATCATATGACGTGAACGGAAACTTAGAATTTCAAATAAAAGAAAATGGAGTAGAAAAGGGACAAAAAGCATACCCTTACCAAGACCAAGCGACTGATTTCTTTGATTACATAATTAGGTCTGTATGTTGATATGTTCACGTCATATGAACGCATACTAAGCATTTCGAAAATGCCGATTTTTATGGAACAAAATGTGGCAGAAAAAGGACAATAAGCGTACCGTTTACAAGACCAAACAGCTTCGTGCATTTAGGGGAAAAACATGAAAGAACGGGGTACAAAACGGCCTGCCTTATAGCGCAGGCATGCAAGGCAAATAGATGTTTTGAAATTCATACATTTTGCAAGTAAGCAATTACAAAAGGGGACAAAAATGGTACCATGAATGGTTTGTTTTGGGCAATGGCTTAAGCTTTAGGTGGTAGCATAAGCTAAAATCATAAAAATAGGATTGTATATTTATCTACCAAAGTGATTTCGAACTGAAAAACAATTTTGTTTTTGTACATCGTACATTTAGGCGATAAAATAATGAAGAAATGGCACACGAACGCTACTATAACCCAAAATAAACGCCTGAAGCTGAGGTTTACAGAACAAGCATTATGTAAGCTGGAGATAATTGTTAAAATACATATTTTGAAATTCATATTTTCAGTCAATAAAACAGGAAGGAAAAGGGATAAAAATGGTACAACAATAAATAGTAATAAATGGTAAAACAATAAATTAGCAACGCGCAATCCATCTTCGCTATTGGGCACGCGACAAAGTGATTTTTCGAAACCTCAGTATTTAGAACATAAAATTAGGATTGAACATTAATCATTAATCAGTGTACGTGGGCGATAAGAAGAAAATTTTTTTAAATGCTTACTTTTATAAATCGAAACCGGAAAATAAGTGAAAGTAGCTTCATCATTAGTAGAACAATCAGCTAAAGACAGAATCATAAAATTTGGGATAAACCTTCATGTAAACGTCTGGGATAAACCTTCATTCGTCGTAATAAACGTCTGATGGTATCAAATTTTTGGAAATTCGTATTTTTAGTTGAAAAACTTTTATGAAATGGTCTAAACTACTACCATTGCCAACGGCAATTGAAATTATCAAAACTGGGGGTACGTTAAGAGATAAAATAGGGAATAAAGGGCTCAAATATAGTTCTGCCGACTGGAACAAATGGCAGAAATTAAAGTTATGAAAATCGGAATGCACTATAGTACTCAGGAGACGAAAAGGCGGCTTTAGAATTTTATTATTTTAGAAAATATGTGGAACAAGTCTTAGTCGCGAGTTTAAAACAAACTTTTACCATACTTAGTACACTTCATTTGGTTAGATCAGGGAGGAAATTTGTAAAAGGTTGGCAATATTGGCTCACATTTTTCGGATTAGTAAAGTTAAATAAAAAAAAAACACATGAAACTATGATTTCGATTAAACTATTATTTCATTATAATGCTCGGAACTTGCTATTAGATATGCATGCAATATAATGTCATTTAATTGATTGCCTCTGGATTGGTTGCACCAGTGGATCCTTTTAAGGTAGTTTTCGATTACTTTTTTGCACATTTCGGGCAGTATCTCGGCAATAACTTGACAAATGCTTTCAAATGCTTCAACATTTGGGGATTATCCGCTTAAAAGCGGTCTTTGACGTAGCCCCGCACAAAAGGTCTAAACGCGTCAATTCGCAAGACCTCCAGTGGCCAATTGTCGCAGCCAAAACGTTTTAACTATTTTTACGTGTTCTTCTGTTGTTAAGCGATATATATTCGTAAATGGCAAACTTTTTACTAAATAAATAACGCATTAGATGATAGGTATTTAACAGCTGACAGCCTTGCCAGATCGGCGGTTTTGAAACCACTGAATGGATACCCCTACATTTGAAAGCCCATTTGGAGGTAGATTTATATTTAAATTTTACGGTTTGAGTAGTACTAGATCTTAGTAGAGCTGCATTGTTCCCATTCACTAGTTTCCGTCTCAAAACTACCCACATTCGTCCCCGAAACAGTTTGGAGTTTAAAAAACCACATAGCATTGCTAACTGGTCCATATGAAATTTATTTAAAATGATTTAATTTATTTAAAACGATCGCATTAACTTTAAAACTAACAAGTGATCGCTATTTGTGATCACTCGTTTATCTTGACCATACAAAGTTCGCGAGTACCTCACCCGGCACATAAAGTTCCTGGGCACATTCGTACACAGCGTACACAACAAATTCACTTTGTCGACTTGTATGTTAATTCTGAAATCTCCACAGATGGCAGGCGGTGGTGGTGGCGGTGATGGTGGTGGTATTATCTTAATCGTGGGTGTTTTACTGGTGCCATGTTTCTACTTGTCGGCCTGTCTGTCATTTCAGTCAGTATTAATTGGTTGTCGGTGGTTGAAAGCGCTTTTTTTTCTCTCGCTCTCCATTCCATCTACTTACAAGTGGTTCACATGTACGTACATTTTTTTTCTTTTTTATGGAGACATAAAACTAGATGTGATTTAGTTGTTTCGATCTTAACTTCAATAATTGATCAAAGTATTCAATTACATACGTTGTTATAATAACGATTTATTATTTGAGAAGACTTAAAAGCGAAACCAATAAAGCAACATGTGAAAAATACAACTTATACATTGTTGTGTTTTGTAGATTTTATATCACACAAAAACAAGAGAAGAAATCTTGTGGTTTTGACAAGTGATTAATTATACGCCTCCAACGTGATCACTTGACGGCTTAGAGATAGTGTAGGGATGGAAGTTGGTAGCCGTATGCAAAGAAGATCAATTATTTAGCCGGAATTTGTTTGTGTTATAGAAACCCTACTTTTAAGTGATTATTTTCACTTGAAGATTAATGGGTCTATTACGGAAGGCAACCAAACTTCAGTTGCGTTGCCAGTTGCCAAATTTGCATTACGGTTGTCAACTGATGGCAACCTCAGTTGCCTTAACATGTGTTTTGCGTCAACTAGTTAGTTGTGGTTGCTGCTGTGTGGTGTAGAGAAAAAATTTAGTATATAAAAAAGGTAAGTGCATTTTTTAAATAAATTAGTGATAATATCAACATAAATGTGTGTTTTTGTGTAATTGTAGGCTTCCATGATGGTTAAAATTACAAGCAAACAACAATTTGAAATGTTAATTGCTCAAATGGAAGCTAACCCAAATTTAGCACGAGGAATCCGGCTGTTTGGGGAAACTAAACTACTTTTAATAGAGGAGGTATTGCACTTGATCGAGTGGCTTTTTTGAAACCAGGTTTTAATGTTTCTACTAAGTATTCAACGGCATCTTTTGGAAGACGAAAATATGCCTTAAAACTAAGAAAATCAGTTGATTACTGAGAATTATTTTAAACACAAAAAAACATCTACTTACAGTGCATTTGGCAATTCTAATGGATTCGAATGGTCTCTCAAACGTCTTCTAATTGATGCCACGTCCTGAACATCGTTTTCTTGATCAAAAAAAGTTCAACAGAGCTAATCATCGTATATAATTGTATGCACTTTTTGTTTGTTTACAATATTTTCAGTTGCCGAAATGGCAAAACACTATTATCGACGGCAACTACCAACAGTTGCCATACATAATACCAATTATTATTTTGGTGGCGTTGCCAGCTGACAACGCAACTGAAGTTTGGTTGCCTTCCGTAATAGACCCATAACATTTAATCAACTGAGTATATCAAATGAACATGAATGAAGATTCGAGATCTTTAAAAAATGCAATGCGCATTGGTTTTATATAGATTATACGAGTAAATTACACTTATTTGCTACCGTTCAAAGTTTGACACAATTTTACGTTTACTGAACGAAATCAAGTACATTTTTAGAAAAGCCATTGTAACCAAAGAACAAACCATCTTAATACAATTTTTTTTGGTTTCAAACGTAAAGTTAAATAAAACAGACACATAAATCTATGATTTCGATGAAACGTTTATTTCATTGTAATGCTTGCACCCTGCCGTTATGCACGAAATACAATGTCACTTAAATGAATGCCTCTGGATTGGTTGTGGCAGTGGATCCTTTTGAGGTAGTTTTCGACCATTTTTCGCACATTTCGGGCGGTATCTCGGCGACTACTTGATGAATGTTGGTTTTCAATTGCTTCAACGTTTGCGGATTATCCGCGTAAAGCCGGTCTTTGGCGTAGCTCCACAAAAAAGTCTAACGGCGTGAAATCACATGATCTTGGTGGCTAATTGAAGTTGCCAAGACGTGAAATTATGCTTTCTGGAAACTTCTCATGCAATAAAGCCATAGTCGGCCGTGTTGTGTCATTCGCGGCACCGTCGTATTGTAACCACAAGTCGGCCAAAAAAGTCGGTTATCTATCATACGGTCATGGCACTCTGAATTGAAATTCGGATTATCCGCCTCACTTTGCGTACATTGTGAAGATGCGCAGGTCTGACCATATCTGTAACGCTTCCAGTCTCTGCAAATTTCTTTATAATTGTACAGTAGATCGATTATTACGACCATAATCCCCCAGTAACGCACAAAAGGTGTCCACGTTTGAATCACCACTTTCTTCATTCGGTTGTTAAACGATCCATATTCGATTCCATGTTCCATAATAAATAACACTTCAGATGACAGGTATTTAACAGCCTTGCTAGTTCTGCGATTTTGAAACCACTGAATGAATAACCCTGTATGGCACATTTAACATTTAACAAAACCTAGTCTAAGCTAAAATTGTCGTTGAAATTGTCGGTTCGATTTGTTCTGTTGTAGACCATACATTTTTAACTCCTTGTACGAGAAAGGCTGAAAAGTAATCAGTGTGGACAGAAAACTGCATTACTGATATCACATCGGTATGTTCTTGCTACCATTATCTGTCATCTGCATAATTAGTGCAATTTGACAATAAATGCAGTCGTATTTTCAAAAACTAAAGCGGCCGATATTGTTAAATTCGAATTAGCTTGTAATTATGGATCATCTACGAGTACGTCATCGACATCGACTATACGACTATAACAATTTTCTTCACTCTCTCAACATTTTCATCGGTTGTTGACGTGCTGGGGTGCCCTGAGCGAGCGTCGTCATTCACATCTTCTCGACCTTCTGTGAAAAGCTTGTACTACTTGTAAACAGAATATAATAGAATAGAATGTAAATGTTTTTTGACTCAGAATACTCTCAACCTACTCGTATGTCACTGTCAACATTTCAAGTGTTTTTGAGCACTTAATTCCATGTTTTACACAAAATTTGATGCAACTTCTTTGACCCATTTTTCTCGATAGCAGAAAATCGCCGAATACGCAAAAAACTTGTCTTATTTATGCCTCTCACAAACAAACTACACATGCTATATGGATGAAACTGTCAACATGTCTTCGAGACGAGTGTACATAAAAAAATAATATTCGAAAGTCGAATGTACGCAGCCCGCGAGATTTTAAAAATTCATCTTATTTTTTGAACACACCTCGTAAAATATTGGACAGCTGCATTTAAATACAAGCGCTAGGGCATTTTCGATGATAATTTGTTTACTTTGGTATTGTCGTCCCCTCTTTCTTCTTCCAAAGCTAGATTTTCAAAAAAATCCCCACATAAGAAGATTGTATACTCCAAATTTATTATTTTAGCATCAATCGTACTATTTTGTCCCTCCTCTTCTCAGTTTATCATGTACAGGATGAATTTCTCGTAGGCACTGTGTGATGCTTCTTTAATTTTATGATTTTAATTTCAGTTATTTGTTCTTGGCGATGGCACCCCTGTACGTACTGTCTCATTTTTTAATGTACAAATTACCAAACATCGATTATTTTTCCGTCAAGGTTTTTTTTTTTCATTTGAATATACAGATACGAATAATTTATATGATTTGAAATAAAGTTATTGATTTTTCTTAATGTAGCAACATTCACTAGCCACTCCGTAGTATCTTCAAGCTTAGCAAATATAAATTACTTTCAAGTATCTGCTACTGTCTACGCATAATTGAAATCTTTACATTAACTCAAATTGGAATTTCTATTCCTCGACAATTTTCCACTGCGAGGGCACTCTTCCTGCCCATTTTTATGATTTTGTCTAAAATCACCATTTAAGTACAGTGACGCGAATGTTTTTAGTCCACACATATTCGACTTGCCCCGTTTTGAGATTTGAGAAGGCACAAAAAAGTTTCGGAAACATTTATGATGAAACAACACTTTTTTTTTACAAATGCGGCTTTTTTTCCATAACTCTACCACCTAACCGTTGCAATAAAATACGTAATATTCGCCGTTGATGATTATTTCTTTCTGAAGATAATTAATTAAAATAATCTTTGACGCATCCCAAAAGACAGACGCCATTACCTTGCCTGCAGATGGAATCGTCTTCGCTTTCTTTGGACACGATTTTCCCATTCCAGTCAACTGCTTTGACTATTCCTTCGTCTCAGGTGTGAAGTTACGGACCGATGTCTCATCATGGTTATAAATTGATGCAAAAATTCATTTTTATTGCAATGAAACATCGCCAAACACTCTACTGAAACATCTGGTCGATTTTCTTAATCATGTCTGACGTGGACACCTCTATTAGTCGACCACTACGGTATTCATCTTGGCAGCTTGTACGGTCTCGTTTAAACTCTGTTACGACGTAAACGAAAGAGCAGACTACCCCCCGAGTAGAATCTAGTTCGGCTTTAATATTGGCTGGACTAAGGCCTTTCAAATGGAAATATTGAATTACATAATGGTGAATAATTTTTTTTTTTCATGTTTGCAAATTCACTGAGATCTTTTATTTTTGATGGCTTAAATAAAAATACTAAACAATGTGGCTACCTGAAACTTAAAACATGTGTTTTATAAGGTTTCTACTTTTCGCCAAAATAATTTTTTTTTAACTGTTGACTATCTATCTATACGTTCTGTTCTGCTAGTTTTGGGGACGTCTTTGTATAGCACATGAACTTTCGATTTGGTCGACAATTTTGGCATGATATATGGCCCCCTCAAGACTCGCCCCAAAAGTCTTAAATTTTTTCCAACAACGTTATCGTGAAGAGGTCTTTCTGTTGACGTGCAGGATCTTTATGATTCCGATTCGATGTTTACGGATCAGTTCATAACTGGTGGTGAGGCAGCCATGTGATTTTATTCTTCTTGTCAAAATTGATATTGCTGCTCTGGGGTTCCAGCGCGTAGACTGGACGCCCTCCCGGAAATCATCCTTATGAAATGCTTTGAAGATTGGAATGGGTCTTGCGTTGGTACAAATGAAGGGCGCTTTGAGGGCAACCAAATTAATTTTCATAAATAAATGAAAAAATTTTGAGTTTTATTTAACATTTTCTGACAACATCTGCATTGATAAATTAGACCCAAACATCTATCCAACGATATGTAATACATATCAGTAGAGAGGAATCATTTACGAGAAAAAGGTAGCTCATTTTAAATTTTCGGGATTCCGCCAATTAATCATATAATAGTAGCTTGGATTGCCGACTTGCCATGAAGTCATGAAGGCGTCATTAGTAGAACTTAACAGCCAATTTATGCCACTTTATGAAGTTTTAATGACGGTAGCCATTATAATCTCTCCTTCTTTTTCTTTCTCCACAATTAATATGTTATAAAATTTTGTCACAATTTTTCTGTAATTTCATACCACGATAGTCCTTATAATAATTAACTTCCTCTTCAAACTGTGAATTTCCACGAACTTCATTGTAAGAATTCTTGTGAACAATTTATGAATGCATAAAATCGACTGGAATCTATTATGAAAATTACCATAAACGCCAATCAAGCGAACGGAACATAAAACTAGCTTTAGGAATCCCCTTCTCAAGCTGAAATGTAATTAGATTAGATCTTATCTGGAAAGGAGGGGGAACAAATGCTTCAAAGAAAAATTTCTTCCAACGAGCGACAATAATCGTTTCTTCTCAGAATCGAAGAGAATTTATGAGATTTTAGTGCTGTAACCTTGATAGAACGCATGAACATAACATTGACACCTTGTCAGATTAATGGGGAAGTTGAGGTTTTTCTTATCAAAGAATTGAATTAATTCAAATTTAAATTCTTATACAATTCTTCTAAGCTTAAAGTGTCACATGTAGAGAGATGGCAGCAAGGGGACTGCTGCCCGTCTGTCATTTGCCACGAGAGTAGGAACAAAAGGTGTCACACTTCTCTTTACTGGCGCGAGTTGAAGATCTTGATGATCTTCTCAAGCGGATTATGGTTATTAGCTATTAGGCGCAGAAATTGTATGCCGCTCTTAGAGAGAGAGAGAGACTCAATAAATTTGACATTTTTTGTAAGTTATAGGCGTAAAGCGGCTGCACGTCGAGTTGGAATGTCTCAGCTTAGTTTAAAGCTTAGCTTGAAGTTTTTTGTTATTGAGAACCAGGCACTGGAATGGATACTTTGGGTACTTTACTGTTGTTTTGAAAAAAAAAAAAAAAACAAAACAGAAAAAGTAGAAAAAAACCAACAGAGACAGCCCAATATGGTAAACACAACAAAAATGTGACTGCAGTTGCTATCAACTAAGGCCGGGCTTATGACGACAATGATGATGATAACTATGACTACTTTAGATGGCGGCGGTGGCAGCTGTCAACGCAGTTGTCGTCTTGGCAGAGGCCGTTGCTGCCATCATCGCCATGATGATGGTGATGATGATCATGGAAATGTGGAGATTTCGTTTTTGTCTCGAGATTATCATGTTTGTCAAGTGCCAGTCGTCATCGCTCGTACCAGTATCTTGTCCGGATTTATATGGTCTAGGCTAATTTTGGCATATACCACATTGTTTTGTTAGAACAATTGAACGACGACGTCCGACTGGGCGCAAATGTCTTTGTCAGCGTCGTCATCATCAGTTATCGATTGATTGTTCGAGTTTTCAGTCCTGCTATTGACTCGTAACACTTGTTAGGTGTTAGATATCACAACATTTGTAAACGCTTCTTTCTTCTTCCACACAAAAAGGCTGCTAGAGTTATCAGCACAAAGTGTTACCAAAGTGTTAAGAGTAAATATTTGACAACGTATCGTATAAGGATAAAAGGGTCGAATCGTGTGTAACATGTATGGTCGCCTTTCCTGCCATTTATTGCTAGTGGTGGGGTGCGTTTGCATTTGTGTGTTAATAAATCAAACAACAAGATCAATAACATTTTTATTTGTTTGTTTGTTTGTTTTCTCTTGCAGTTTACGACAAGATTGTGATATATATTAACAATTGACCGGACCGATCGAACCTTCAACGCGTTTCATTTTTGGAAATTCCGTCAGCCAAGTGGCCACAGCAACCATCACAAAAACACCAAAATCAACATCAACCATCGAGTGTTTTTTTTTCGACAATATGAATTGGCTGAGTTTGTGTTTAGTAACGGCGCTATTGTGCCTGACCCAAGTGGCGTCATTGTCGTTGGATCCAGGTAAGTGAAACCGCAGAATAAAAAAAAAAAAAAACAAAAATAATCGAAATAAAGAAAATCTCAGCAAGATACTTAAAAGATCACACATTGAACCCATTCTGGCATATATGTACAAATAAAATATGTGTAGACAATCTTATAAGCACATACAGTGAAGGACAATAGAATAGAATAAGCCTCAAAATTATCTTAGAATATGAAAAAAGGGATATAATATGCAATTATTGAAAATACGTTGTCAGGCATCGGAAATGATCGTTATTTATGTTATTTCATACCAAGAAGTCAGATTAATAAATCCTCTTCCTTAAGGAGAATTTTTCCATTAAAATATATTCAGGGGTATACGAATGGGTTAAATTTTAAATGAATTTTGTGAAAAAGCATTGAAACTCAAAAAATTCAGGAATGAATACGATCATCGGTCTTTCTGATACAGGTTGACAAATCCGAGGCTGCTTTTTATTTTATTATATATTAATTATTATTTATTATTTTATTATTATTTTATTATTTATTAACTTTGGACAAATCATTTTATAATATGAAGTCATTATAGAAATTTCAGAATTTCAGAAATATCAGAAGACTGACTAATCACAACGTCACTGGTGGCGCTTTTTTCGAATTTCAATAATATAATCCGTACAATATTTCAGTTGCAAATATTTCAAACAAATACTTCGAAAAAATTTGTTGCTTACTTTGTCAGCGCCTGCTGAAAGTGTTGCTACCATTGTGAATGTTACTTAATTACAATATTTCCTAGGCCGGTCTTAAAACTAGCCGACCTGACGTATAGATGGTGAAATTAATTACAAAAAAAAATTATTTTTCTGAAAGCAGCAACCTTATAAAACATATGATTTGCATTTCAACGCGTTGTTTAGCATTTTTCTTTGAGCCATCAAAACTAAACGATCTCAGTGAATTTGTAAACATGGAAAAATTAATCACCATTATGTAATGCAATATTTTCATTTGAAAAGTGCCAGTTTAGCCAATATTAAAGCCCAGCAAAATTTTACTCTGGAGGTGTCTGCTTCTTCGTTTACGACTGTTAAATATTGAGTAGCAGAGTTTAAACGAGGTCGTACTATGAGCTGCCAAAACGAACACCATTGTTGTCGACCAATTAAGGCGTCCACATCAGATACGATTAAGAAAATCCACAAAATGGTATTGGATGATCGTCGGCTTAAAGTGCGTAAGCTAGCTGAAATGACAGGCATTTCAAAAAGTGATATACTCGAACATCGTATGATGACCGAAAATTTGAAGATGAGAAAGCTGTGCACAAGATGAGTGCCGCGTTTGCTTCTAATACAGCAAAAAACAGCGTTGTGAATATGTTTTGGTAGAGTATTTGGCGATGACATGGCGTTTGTTTTCTGTGATGCGCGTGGGATAATTTTTATTGAGTATTCTCAAAAGGGAAAAACCATCAACGACGAATATTATGCTAATTAATTGCAGTATTGAGGTGATGAAATTATGGAAAAAAGGTCGTATTTGGTGAAAAAGAAAGTGCTGTTTCATCGAGACAATCCTTTAGTTTACACACCCACTATTGCGATGGTCAAAGTTAATGAATTAAAGTTCAAATTGCTTCTTCACGCAACTTATTTGCCGGATTTAGATTTATCGGACTATTTTCTATTCCTAAGCTTAACTCGGCGGTAAAAAATTTGCCAACAATGTAGATGTAGAGTCTGCAGTTGATGCCTATTTTAAGGAATTTGACAGCTTTTACAATAAACAGAGTATAGAAGCTACTGAATATCGCTGGAAAAGGTGTATCGAGCTAAAAGGGGATTACGTTGAAAAATAAAAAAGATGTTTCCCAACTTTCTGGGTCTTCTTTGTTAGGTCGGCTAGTTTTGATACCGCCCTGGTACATATAACTTCACTCAAAGTCCTTTTGCATGGGGGCAGAAATTGTGCTAGGTTCCAGAAGCGGCGTGGTAAATAATTCATTTCCTACCAAATATTGACCAGCTTCAACACGCATTAAGAGAGACAAAATTAGGACCTGGTGGATCGTTCTGCTTTAAAATTATAGGGTGTAATAAAAAGAAATCTATTATTTGTCTGATATTAAAGGCTTTATTTACCTTCGGTAGAATGATCCAATTGAGATTGAATAATCACCGTTTTGTTCCACAACTTGATGCCACTTGATGCCAGAAAATTCCATTATGCCTCTCTCTTAGATCCCGTCACCATTATTGGCAAAAAAAAAACGGGATAGTTGATTTTCACAAGCCTCTCTTGAGACGAATTTTGCACCAGCAAACATATTCGGAACAGGTGCTAATTGCTTAGCGTCAGGTGTAGACAATAAGGCGAATGTATAAGAACCTCCCAGCCAAGTTCTCGAAGCTTCTGGCGATTCACTATCGATGTGTGTGGAAAAACCATTTCTGGACGATTGACGATTTCTTCACAAAGTCCAATTGTTAAAGATGTAAGATGTATGTACAAGTACGAATTATGAGTTTAGATTATTAGCTGATCCAGATTGAGTCATTAGATGATTCTCTGCCAATCCTGGTTATCCTAGCTTGACCATCATTTAAGCCTACTCACCGCTTTTTATTTAATATTATCGTAATTGATTCATTTGTCATTACCGGACACCATCTGCTGCAGAAATGGGACGATTTTGTTGCGTTTCATCAGCGATTTGCACACGGAGACTTGGTCTTTGAAGTATTTTTTTTTTT
>JAHXMU010000557.1:0-32272 GCA_019455685.1 Philornis downsi
GGTCTTTGACGTAGTCCCACAAAAAAGTCTAACGGCGTCAAATCGCATGATCTTGGTGACCAATTGACGTCGCCAAATTGTGAAATTACGGTCTCTGGCAACTTCTCATGTGACAAAGTCACAATCGGTCGTATTAAATCAAGTTTGAATCAACACTTTTGTAGTAAGTTTTAACCATTTATCCGGTTGTTAAATGGCAAACCTATCACTAAATAAATAACACTTCAGATGGCAGGTATTTAGCAGCTGAAAGCCTTGTCAGGCCAGCGGTTTTGAAACCACTAAATAGATAATTAAGCAAAAATGAAGCAAAAAAGTGACTTAGAATTACTTTTTCATATCAATGTACGAATAGCATTGATATTTATTCCATAAAGTACGAAATGGAGCAACAATAAAAACATTGGAGTACATAGTTTTTGAAGCAATATATGCAGAACTTTTTGTTATATTGATTCCAACTGGAAATTAATTTTTAACAGACTAATAACAATTGATATTGAATTTTGAATAACTTAGTTTTGTTTATCTTTGTACCATTCTATTCTATTTTATCATATTTTCTAAGGTTGTATCTTTGATAAATTTAGATCAAGAAATGTGTTGATCATATAAAAATTTTAAAAGTATCTTTAAGTTTTATCGAAATTTAGAAAGAAGTAGGTGGGTAAGAATATCATTATCATACCTTAAGAACACCAAAATTGAGGACACCGATAATCTGCCGGCAAAACTATATAAGATCGATGTCGATTAGCTGATAGTGGCCATTCACCAATCTGTTCCTAAACATGACCTGGTCCAACTAATGTATATCCTATGATTGAAATCTAAACATAAACATGTTCTTTACCACAACCATGTATAGGTATAAGCTTCTGGCGAATGTTACATACGACAAACTAAGATCTGTCATACAGGTTTAGATCTACTTGAGGAACCCACGGCTGTGTGGTGTGTAAGATTGCACATTGTTCGTGAGAAATTTGTAGCCGTCGTCGGTATTTACTCGGGGGCAACTCATTTCTCATCGTAGTGTGTAACATACAGATCCCAGTTACGTGTTGCTCATGAGTGGTGAGTTGTGTAGTTAGACACTATCGTGGGTAGTGTGCACATGCTGTAACTCATTCCTCAAGGGTAGTGTGTAAGCGACCGTTTCTCATTTTCCAAGGCGATGTGTGTTGGTTACTCATTACTCACAAAATGTGCACTTTGATCGTAGGTATCAACCATCGCGCTACAGTCAGCCATAATAACTTGTTTATATTCCGCACATCAAAAATAAACCGCAAAATCAACATTTTCGGCATCTGAAGAACAGATTTACAGACTTAAAGTAGGTATTATGAAGTTGACACAATCGAAGTGGAAAAAGTATTTCGGAAATTAGCACAAAGAACATATTTTGAAAAGCAATAAAAAATTTGTTTACCCCAAAATCAAAAGAAAGCCCTCGTATATGAATATATCAGTGACGCCAGTCACCTTTTGTTACATCGATTTTTGCATTGAACAATTCACTGTACATTGAGACTATGCAGTTAGCACAAAATTGTCATATATCATTGGGAAATAAGACCAGGGATCAGGCAGCGAATCGATAAACCATTCCGTTTCATACCATTCCAATGAAAAGTTATCTGAGGAGACCTAATAAATTAACTATAAACAAGACGAAGACGATCATGTAATCAATATAAAGTTTTTTCAATCAATACACTTGTCTGACGGGTAGTCCATGCCCTGTATGGATAAGATAAAGGGTTATAAAACCGTCCCCCGTATATAAAGACTGCGATGTGTATGTGGAAAAGTAGTAGTAGTAGTAGCAGGTAATTGATGATAGTTTTGCAATGAAATCTTTCATCGCTTTGTACTTATTAATGGTTCTCGCTTTGGCGGCCATTTTGCCCGATGGAACCGCAAAGGATATGGAAGGGCGTATTACCAATGGTGAATTAGCTGCGGCTGGACAATTTCCCTACCAGGTTGGGTTGAGCTTAACATTCGGCCAAAAATCTGGTTGGTGTGGTGGCACTTTGATATCAAATCGTTGGATTTTAACCGCTGCACATTGTACCGATGGGGCTGATGGCGTTACTGTATACCTCGGAACGCTGGACATCAAGAATAGCAACGAAAAGGGTCAACAAAGGATTTACACTTCCAAGTCCAATATTATCATTCACGAAAAATGGGATTCCGAGACGGTCAATAATGATATTTCTCTTATCAAATTGCCCGTTGCCATTGAATTCAATGAGCGCATTCAACCTGCAACATTGCCCAAGAAGACTGGTGCATACTCGACCTATGAAGGCGAGTTGGTGTGGGCTTCTGGTTGGGGTAAAGAAAACGATACCTCCCTTACTGTTACACAGTTCCTTCGTTTCATTGAAGTTCCAATCTTAAAGCAGAGTACTTGCAAGATCTACTATCTTGGTCAGGTAACGGACAAAATGATTTGCATTAGCGGCAAGGAAGGCAAATCCACCTGCAACGGTGATTCTGGTGGCCCGCTGGTATACAAGGATAATGGTGTGAACTATGTTATTGGTGCTACCTCGTTCGGTATTAAATTGGGCTGCGAAAAAGGTTGGCCTGGCGTGTTCACACGTGTCACTTCATACATGGACTGGATTGAGGAGAAAACTGGTATAGTCAATAAGTAATTGAAATGAATTATATTGTTAATTTATTTATGAGTCACAAATATTTGAAATAAAATATTTCATTTAAACAAAGAAAAGAAAGAAAGAAAACATTGATCTTTGTAAAATGTAATCTGGCAAATAAAGTATGGGGAATTAGTCAATAAAACACAAATTACTTATTATTCATTCAAATTCGCCCTCAAAGCAGACATCTGCTGAAATGACCCACCTATCTCGACAAATGTCCCGATTATTAAAACATATTTGAAATACATTTTCTGGAAAAAGAGTTTAGTTTTCGTCGAGAATTCACTTTCATGTCTTCTACCGACTCGAAGTGGTAATTTGAGTTTTAGAAAGCGAAAAAATCATCCAAAGCCATATCATATTTTGGCCAGAAATGCATTCACAATGATAGCATTATAAGATGGTTCAAAATTCATGAGTTTCTTTCCACAAGCCTGGCTTTTGTCGACTAATTTTCTCTCTCAAACGCCACATATTTCTTTATTTGTCACCTGACCATCTGGCCAGAATTTCGAGTGCAAAATTTCGATAATCATACATAACAGTCAAAATTACCTTGACTCTTGATCGACTTTGACTTGGGTTTTTCGGTTTCTGCTCAATTTAAAGACGCAATTCCAAAGTTTGTTGACTGGTTTCCATGTCAAACTCGTAAAATCATCGTCCCATCGCTGCTTTTTAGGAAATAGGGTTGGAGTTGTTGAAGAAAATGGAGGTGTATCGGAATTAGTCGAGCGGCGACGGATTTCATACCCAAATAATCTTCCTTCATTTCGTCAATGCTGACTTCAGTTGAAAACAGAGCGCCATAAATCTTCCACCACATATTGAGTGCTTTTGAACATACTGCACTACTCATATGCACGCGATCAGCGATCCGGCATACGAAATTCGAATTGCAATACAAAATTTGGACACATTTTTTGTTCGATATTATTTGCATTCATTATAAAAATTACAAAAGCTCACTTGAGACAAACTGACACAATCGAATACTATAAACATTCTAAATGACCGATCCGTCTCAAATGCCGCTTCAATAGAAACAAAAGGAATGTTCACAATCATTGGATACTGTTAAAGTGTAAGAGAAAGCCTTTGACTTGCTATCTTAGAAAAGTAATCTACCGATTGGTTATAAAATATAGAACTTTGTTACAGTTTATGTTCGTTATTTGTATGAAGGGTTTTAAAATGTGTAAAGTTTTTGCACGTCTCCTCAGTTTTATTAATCACCTCCAAAAAGGAGTTTGTGCATAACTTTAGCTCGAGAGCATCCCTCAAAGTGCTTCGTTGTTTCGGCTTGATTATAGCAAATAAAGTTTACTTATAGGAACAACACTTCTCCACTATGAGGGCGCGCTATTTGGAAAAAATATAAAAGAACTTAACATATTTTGGTTTTTCTTGGAAATATGCATTAGTAATGTATGCGCAAAAGTTTATAATTTAAATAGTTATATTGATATCATTTTTCTGAGCAATATGAAGATGTCTCTCTAAAGTGGAATAAACCTTTTTCTGTAACTGTATATAAAATACCAGGTTATTCATTTTTCGATTTCAAAAGTAAAGTTAAATAAAATACCCATAAAGCTATGATTTCGACGAATCTTTTATTTCATTATAATGCTTGGACCTTGCTATTGTGTGTACAATACAATGCCATTTAAATAAATGATCGCATTTGAATTAGTTGCAGCAGTGGATTATTTTGAAGCAGTTTTCGATCACTTTTTCGAACATTTCGGGCGGTATCTCAGCGATAATTTCACGAATGTTGGTTTTCAAATACTCCAACGTTTTGGGAATATCAGCATAAACACGATCTTTGACGTAGCAACACAAAAAAAATCTAACGGGGTCAAAACGCGTGATCTTGGTGGCCAATTGATGTCGGTAAAACGTGAAATTACGCTTTTTGGAAACTTCCCATGTAATAAAGCCAACATCGGTTGTGTTATGTGGCTCGTGGTACCGTCTTGTTAAAACCACATATCATTCAGTTCATAATCTTCAATTTCATAGCGCTCAGAATTAAAATTCGCCACACTTTCAGCAACATAAGCGATATTTTCGGCAGTGCGTACATTGCGATGAAGTACAAGCCTGACAACATTTGTAACGCTTTCCAATCACTTCAAATTTCTTTATAATCTTGCCAATTCCTTGCACAGTAGATCGTGTAAAATGCAGTTGCGAGATGCAATGCTAGTGTGTAAATCTGATTTGGTCTGAAGATTTACTTTGGAACTTAGGTTCCGGGAGAGAGATTGGAGGTTTTGTGGAAGAACTACGGTTCTTAGCGGGATGTGTATACTTACGAGGGGGTGTCGTAATTGAGATGAGGAAAAGATAACGGTGAACTTACATTATTTCGGGTTTTATTCGTATGTTGATAGCGGCTGGCGAAGTGGTCTGGTTGGCGGCTGGCGGTTGCAAAAGATCAAGTATCCCGCTGATTTCAACCAAGAGACCTCCGTGCCTCGCTTGGTTGTCATATGGGCGTAACAAAATAGGGGTTTTTATCGTTACATGGTTGTTTGAAGGGGCCCTTACACAGGCAAATAAATAGTTAATTTGTGCAATTTACAATATTTATAATTCAGTGCAATTCCACTCAATTCAGTGTAACTTGATATAATGCAATTTTGATTCAAAACAATACAATTTAATTAAAAGCAATTCAATTCAAAAATTCAATTTAATTCATAATTTTAGAATTCGTAATTTACTTTACTTTATGAAGTTCATTTTTCAAATTTATACTTTAATTTACTTTACGCAATTTATTTTTCAATTCTTGGGAAGGAAGGATTAACTGCGTTCAACAGATCGAATTTGACGACCATAATCAAATCGTAATGCACGAAAAGTGCCCACGTTTCAATCACTACTTTTGCAGTACACGTTGTTCGGTTGTTAAACGATCTATATTCGTGGATGGCAAACCTTTCATAAAATAAATAACACTTCAAATGACAGGTATTTAACAGCCTGTATTTTTGTATTTGCCTGACCAGCGGTTTTCAAACCACTGAATGGATACATGGTTATCTATAGTTATCTCTTCTCATCTTCGTATCATCATCTATTTTCTTCAGATCTTCATAACTGCAATAGTTTGTGAGATTCAATAGTTAATAGTTGCTGCAATAAGGGCTTAGAGAGTCGATTAATTGAATTGAAAATATAATTATACGAATTTAAGATAAAGCTTCGGCTTTTGATTTCTTAGGCGTTCTTATATACGAGTATATGTAAGAAAAATCCCTATATTTGTGTGGATTTTCATGAAATCATCATTTCAACATTCGACTATCGTTCGCACGATCTCAGGTTCAATCTCGCAAACAGCTACCTATGACTATTTGAGCGGCGCACAGTGGGTGGGATTGCTTCACACATTTTTGTGCAATAAATATAAGGAGTTGTCGTAGAGTCTTGAAATTCGGCATAGAGCGTTTTATGACGTAAAGTAGCAAAAATATAAAGTTTCATCCAAATCGACCACGCCCATCTGCCACCGCCCATACAACTCAAAATGAAATTTTCGTATACATTTTTTTCTGTTAGGTAGAAATTCTTGTAACTTGGCATGGATCATCTGTACTACGAAAACAAAATTTTTGGAAAGTTTTATCTAAATCGGCCACGCCCACCGACCACCGCCCTTACAACTCAAAATGAAATTTTCGTATAAATTTTATTCTGTTAGGTAGAAATTTTTGTAACTTGGCATGGATCATCTGTACTTTGGAAACAAAAATTTTGGAAAGTTTCATCCAAATCGGCCACGCCCATCGCCTATATTACTCAGAAAAAATAACCATTTCACCCACTACCCGCCTGACTTATTTTCTGTAAAAATATTTAGTAGGATTGCCTAAAATAAAATAATTAGTTACATGTGTAAGGAAACTTATTTACTTATTCATCTATAATTTCTTTTACAATATCATCTAATTCCCAATGTTGTTTACGAGGTTGACGCCTTATTGTGACTTTTTTCATAAAATTTATAACTTTGTTCAGCAGTATAAAATATTATAAGGATTTTTTTCTATAAATCGCAATAATATACTCCCTTCCTTCATTTTATTGCAGTCAGAGCATGGAGGTTGCCGGAGCTAATCTTTTTTTCATCCAAGGAAAACTTAGAACACTGAAATTTCTGGGGCTTTTTTTTAAATTTAAATAGTTTCGAAACTATTTATGCTATCCAGTTGTCTTTTTTTCTTAAAGAATCACAAAATACCATATTTTTAGAACATCATGACATAAAATAGTTAAACGAACAACAAATATGCATATACAGGCCCTTAAGTTGCATTAAAATCTTAGTCGTTTTGGGCTTTACTTCTCCCAAGCATTTTTAAGTAATTATTTTGCGATAAAAAATTATTTTTTTCAAAAAAGCAATGATGAGTTTCTCTTAACTAAACAATTCCGTACAAAATTGCATCATTACATTTTTAATATTTTACAGTCGAAAAATAGACTTTTTGCACTTAGAATCTCACTGTGCGGCGGTCTAGCGAACACTTCGAGAAATCAAGTAATCGACTGTGACGTTCGGAATCGTCCTTAAACTGTAGGTGTCGTTGAGTGAGTGAGTCTAAAAGTGGGACGTTGATTAAATTAAGTTATCAAGTTGTCCATTTCCAGGTATGGAATCAAAAAGTCTGTTACAAATGAATTAAGTTACTTATCTGAATCCGTATAAACCATGTTTAATGGCCGCATTTTTAAATAACAGTTTTAAATAACTTTTTGTACTTTACATTTGTACAGCATTTGGATTTTCAATATGTTTACGGTAGATATCCGACAGCATTTGGGTTTCCAATATGTTTACGACAGATATCCGATGTCCTACTGTGTCCAAAAAGTCAAATTAGTTTTCATTTTTAATAATACGAGTATATAGAATCTGAGAAATATTGTACTTGGGCAGGCATCTGTGCTTTTACATCATAATTAAAAGTTAATGTTTGAGCTGTACTTAGTTTTGATTCTCACTGAACAAGTTCAGTAGGAAAGAAATGTTTATAAGTGACATAAACAGCTCAAAGAAAGCCGAGAACGAATTCAAAGCGAAGAACGCCATGGCCCAACATCAACCTCTACCGATGAAAATGTTAGCCAACAAAGATTTGGTGATTAAAAAACCCTCGATTAAGACGACGTTCACGTTTCAAATGGATCAATTAACTCCATTTAAAGCATATTTAGGCACCGCATGCGTCAAATCTTGGTTGGTACCAGAAACGCTCAATTTTTTCGAAAAGAAAGAAAGAAAAAAGAGATTATTTCTGGCTACTATCATGTTATAAAATATATTATTATGGAATATGGGATTTGAATCTATGCTTTTGATCCGAAAACTACCAACTTATCGAGGGACTATTCTAAGAAAACATCGAAAAGATCACGCCAAAGTCGCTGAAAATCAAAGTTATCGTGACAGTTTTCCTCGATTATCGTAGTATTGAACATAATGGGTTTTTTTCTGCAGAGCCAAATTTTCAAAAAGTAAGTTTCTTTGGGCATTATGCTGCTTTGGCATTAAACTGTTTCACAAAAAATACAGACAGCTGTTGGTTATTTCATCACGATAATACGCCATTTTACACTGCATTGCCTCTTCATGATTTTTCCCCCAAAAATTCAACTAACATCTCTACACAATCGCAGCATTTGCCAGATTTAGCATACGGTGGCTTCTGACTGTTTTTCAAACTCAAAAGACTGCACAGCGGATAACGTTTTAGGTCTGCTAAAGTGATTCAACGATAATTGCAAATGAAGGCGACTGCTAGAAGACTGGAAAACAAATTGATATAAGTATACTATATCCGGGAGGAATACTTTGAAGTCGAATAAATACATTTGGATAAAAAACAACTATTAAAAAAAAAATCACTGGCCTTACTTTTTGAGCACGTGTCTCTGCTTGAAGGACTGCTAAGAACTTTCTCGCCAAAATCAAAAATACTGGCAAACTTATGGAAAAGGCATAACCAAAGCTTACCACTTTTCGTTATTTCACCGAGAATGGGGATAGTGACTTTATTCCAATTTAAACTCAGCTTTGATCACGGATATATTTATGTTGAAATGTGGTTTAACTTGTCAGCAAATTCCATAACATTTCAAAGTCTCTTGACAACTACGTACCTGCTTATGAAATCATATACGAGGTGTGTTCAAAAAATAAGTTGAATTTTCGAATTTCGCAGGCTCCGTACATTCGACTCTCGATTATTATTATTTTTTATGTTGGTACACTCGTTTCGAAGATATGTTGACGGTTTTGTCCCTACAGCATGTTTAGTTTGTTTGTGAGAGGTATAAATAAGTGTTTTGTGTGTTCGGCGATTTTCTGCTATCGAAAAAATGGATCAAAGAAGTTGTATCAAATTTTGTGTAAAAAATGGAATTAAGTGCTCAACTTGAAATGTTGACAGTGGCATACGGGGAGAGTACTCTGAGTCAAAAATATGTTTTCAAGTGGTACAAGCTTTTCACAGAAGGTCGAGAAGATGTGAATGACGACTCTCGCTCTGGGCGCTCCAGCACATCCACAACCAATGAAAATGTTGAGAAAGTGAATAAAATTGTAATGGAGAATCGTCGAATCACAATTAGAGAAGTTGCTGAGGATGTCGTCATATCGGTTGGCTCATACCATGCAATCTTTTCGGAAATGTTGGGCATGAACCGTGTGGCAGCGAAGTTCGTTCCAAAATTGCTGAATTTTGACCAAAAACAACGTCGTCATGAGCAACGCTCAGGAATTGTTGAATGACGTCAACGATGATCCAGATTTGTTTAAAAGGGTCATAACTGGTGACGAATCATGGATATATGGTTATGATATCGAAACCAAAGCCCAATCGTCCCAATGGAAGAGTCCAGCGGAGCCAAGACCAAGAAAAAGTACGCCAAGTTCGATCAAATGTCAAGGTTTTGCTCACTGTTTTCTTCGATTACCATGGCGTAGTGCATCAGGAGTTCTTACCACAATGTCGTACCGTAAATAAGGAGTATTACCTTGATGTTATGCGCCGTTTGCGTGAAACAATACGAAAAAGACGCCCGGAATTGTGGAAAAAAAATTCATGACTTTTGCATCATGATAATGCACCTGCTCAATCATCTTTGCTTGTAAGAGATTATTTGGCCAAAAACAACATCGTCATCATGCCTCAGCCACTGTATTCACCAGATTTGGTCCCCTGCGATTCTTTCCTGTTCCCAAGATTGAAGAGACCCATGAAAGGACTGAGTTTTGCGACGATTGAGGAGATAAAAACCGAATTGCCGAACACGCAAACAAACTAAACATGCTATATGGATAAAACCGTCAACATATCTTCGAGACGAGTGTACCAACATAAAAAAAAGTAATAATAATCGAAAGTCGAATGTACGTAGCCCGCGAAATTTGAAAATTCATCTTAGTTTTTGAACACACCTCGCACAATTGGCTGTTAACATATTTAACAAGGACATCGCCATTTGGTACACTCCCGCTAAAGTGATCGGACATTCTATGTGCAGATTATTAAATCGTGCTTCATTAAAACTTAAAGATTTCCGTTTCATCGTTTTCTTTTGAGATTTCATTGCCAACAACATACTACTGAATACGGAATTGTCTACTTAACAAAAACTGCCTATCAAATGAAATCTAATCTTATGACTCCTGAAAATTGGTCAAGTGTAACTAATATTACTACTCTTACTGCAATGCATACATAGTTTCACATCGAAGAAAAGATGCACCAACTTCCTAAATCTCAAAGAAATATAATCCACGCTCAATCAGCCAACAGCGGCAAACGCCATGCAACGAATATGCCAACTGATAGAGTTATTAGCCGACACTCCAAGCAATTGCATTTGTTGTGCTGAATGAATGGGTGGTGATCTGCTTTTGAAAGTCAGTGAAATGTTACGAAATTGACTTATTTATCTGTTTTCACTTATTAACACATTCGTAAATATACGAGTACATAATTATGCAGATATGAATTATATGCATAAATATTATAACCATTGTAGGATTTGCAAATACTCAGTTTTTTGGTCTTCTGGCACATCTCCTTAGAAATGATAAAGTATATTTCTGGTGGTTTCCATTAAACTTATTTGTTATCATCTTCTGTTCGTTGTAGCCTATGATAGATGTAAATGACATTTTCCTTCTTTACAACAATTTGGCAAGATGTAGATTTGTGTTTTCAGAAAGTCATACTTACTTGTTACTTGTTAGATATTCATACTTTTCATACTTCATACAGTCTTTTCATGTTAGATGTTCTGGAGAACTGAATATTACTTTTATTGTTCATTCCGGCCTTCAATATTTAAGATTTAAAGCGATCTTTGGGTTTGTCAAATAGTTTTTCAATAATCTAACACGTAAAGTTTAAACATAAAAAAACTAGCCGATCCAGCAAGGAAGACAACAAAAAAGTTGGGAAAATTTTTCTCTATTTTTCCACTTAATCCTCTTTTAGCAGCGATATTTAATAGCTTATATACCTTGCTTATAGTAAGAACTGTCAAACTGCTTAAAACAGCCATCAACCGCGGACTCCACCTCTTCATTGTTGGCAAATCGTTTACCACCGAGCCATTTTTTTAAGTTTGGAAATAGAGAATAGTCCCAGGGAGCTAAATTTGTTGAATAAGGTGCGTGATGAAGCAATTCGCACTTTAATTCATTAATTTTGGACATCGCAATAGTGGATGTATGAACTGGAGCATTGTCTTGATAAAACAAAATTTTCTTTTTCGGCAAATGCGGTCTTTTTTCCATAATTTCATCGTCTAAATGCTGCAAACAATTAGCATAGTATTCGGCATCAATGGTTTTTCCTTTCTGAAGATAATCAATAAAAATAATCCCATGCGTATCCCAAAAAAACAGACGCCATGAACTTGCCCGCAGATGGAACCGTCTGCGCCTTCTTTGGGCATGATTCTCCCACTCCAGTCTTCTGCTTTGACTGTTTCTTTGTCCTAGATGTGAAGTGGTGGACCCATGCCTCATCCATGGTTATAAATCAATGCAAAAATTCGGCTTTGATGCGGAGAAACATCGCCAAACACTCAACTGAAACATGTTCACAACCCTGCTCTATTTGCTTGAAAGGAAGCGCGGCATCCATTTTGCGCGCAGCTTTCTCATCTTCAAATATACGATGTTAATATATAATGTATAGCAATTTTCGAAACGCTTATTATTACAGCTAACTCACGCACCTTCACCCGAGATCATTTAATACCATCTATTGAAAGGAAGCTCACAGCTTTCTCATCTTCAAATCTTCGGTCAATATACAATTTATAGCAATATTTGAAATGCTTATCATTACAGCTAGCTCACGCACCTTCACCGGAGATCATTTAATACCATCTATTGAAAGGAAGCGCGGCACCCACTTTGTGCACAGCTTTCTCATCTTTAAATTTTCGGTCAATATGCAATGTATACCACTTTTCGAAATGCCTATCATTTCAGCTGGCTCACGCACCTTCACCCGAAGATCATCCAATACCATTTAGCATATTTTCTTAACCTCAATTAATCGACCACTACGATGTTTGTCTTGACTGGTCGTACGGCCTCGTTTAAAATCTGCTGCTCAATATTTTACAGTCATAAATGAAGGAGCAGACTCCCCAAGAGTAGAATTTAGCTCGGTTTTAATGTTGATTGGACTGAGAACTTTCAAATGGAAATATTGAATTTAAAAACGATGATGAATTTTTTCCCATATTTACAAATTCACAGAGATCATATAATTTTGATGGCTCAAATATAAATACTAATACAACGTGGCGCCTTGAAATTTAAAACAGATGTATGTTTTATAAGGTTGGCACTTTTCACCAAAAGAATTTCTTTTCAAACTACTACTGGCACCATCTATACGTCAGATCGATTAGTTTTATAACCACACTCGTATTCCAATATTTCGACTGACTTCGTCAGTTATCATCAGGGAAAAATGATTCTGTACAAAATACAAAAACAATTAAGTAATACATTTTGTAAAATTATTACCTTTATTGAAAATAAAGACAAGAAACAGCTGCGTTTCTGTGCCGTTACCTTGATTGCTGTGTATTAAACTTTTTTCGTCTGTGTTGTTTTACTATGTGGCTGTAAGTTTGCGACACTCCTTCCACGCCTTCTTTTTGTTCTTGTCTCCTCAGTTGGCACTTTATAGTGTGTAACATCTCGAGAGTGTAACGTCAAGTTTGGCATAAAAGTGCGAACTTCTTCCATAATGCATAATACGCAACAATATTTTCTATTCTTTTTAGGGATCTTAATGTAATATAATTATTATTAAATTTGTAACGAAATATAACCAGAATTTTGATTTATGTTGACATATGTGAATCAAAGATCGCGCAACTGTAGAATGCGATAATTATTGGGTGACCAAAAACAATTCGCGAATGATCACATCAACTGATTTCGATTGCTTTAATTGAATTTTAGTTGGGACAACTTCTTCTCGTAACTTGTTTGGTTTCGACATCAAAATTTTCAGTTATGTCGCTGCAAACACCATCATTTCGGTTACGACAGCAGAATTTGAAATCAATAAAGATGTCATAACCGAATTTTTTAAAATTCCGATTACGGTAAACAAATTTGGCATTAATTCAACTGCAGCAACTGAATTTTTATTACAAAAAGCGAATCTATTTTGGATGTGGATTCAAGTCAATCGAATTCGATTCAATTTATTGTTACGAGCTGTCCCATCACTGGGGATCGGCATCGACTTCAATTAATGCGATTGGGCCGAGCTCTGCGCGAGAAACACCCACAATGCGCGGAGAGATACGAAAAAGTGCTTCATCAGCATGACAACCCTCGGCCTCACGTAGCCAAGTCCGTTAAAACCTACCTGGAAACGCTAAAATGGGAAGTCTTACCTCATCCGCCATATTCTGCAAATATTACTTGTTCCGTTCGATGGCACACGGTCTGGCTGACCAGCAGTTTTACTCACATGACGACATCAAGGAATGACTAGATTTGTGGATAGCCTCAAAAGATGAACAGTTTCCCCGGGAATAAATTCGAGCTTTGCCAGAAAGATGGGGAAAAGGAGTAGCTAACGATAGGCAACACTTTCAATGAATCATTTGTAAACATGTTTTCATAATAAAGTTGATTTTTTGTAAAAAAAAAAAAAAAACAGCAAGAACTTAGTTGTGCACTAGTACAAATTTGTAGCTTCGGATGAGTACATTAAACTATGGGAATATGTTTGCTTGGAAATTAGGCCAAGAGATACTCTTACAGTTTAATGACCAAATCCTGGGATTCCAAACAGCGAAACAAGGTTATCGACATTTTGTGGGATTTTGTTTCTTTATTTTCTCTAGTGTTTCCGTGGTCATTTTATATAAGATGAGCGAATCCAGTTTTCGGGCTGCCAACGACTACTAGAATAAAAAGCATATTCTTTAAATTATGTAGACTCATCATCTTAAGCCGAAAGTAATAATGAATGAATATGAATAATGAGCTATATGAAGCGTATACAGGATATTAGTGTGAACAAACACATCAAAACTCTGCGATTGCGTTGGCTGGATCATGTTACGTAGATGTATCAAAATGTTCCAGTACGAAAAACAAATATGTTCCTTAAACCATGTGAATCCATCATCTTTAGCGGAAAGTGTTAATGCCTCAGGAATTATGAGCTGTATGAGTCATATACAGACATTGATGTGAATAAGCGCATCAAAATACTGCGATTACGGTGACTGTGTCATACTATGTGAATGGATCGAATTGCTTCAGCACAAAAAGTCGTTGGCAGTGGACTTTATCGGTCAATGACCATCGTTTCACTTAGTCCAAATGTAAATCTTTTAATTGTTATCTCTAACTAACCATTTGTTTGCCTAAACTGAGTCCTAACTGTAGTATGTCGACAGTCTGTTCCCGTCTGTCTGTTTTCGCAATTCAAGAAAATTTAAATATATGCATATTTTAACGCTTCGATATAATTTAATAACTACTTTTTCAAATAGTTGCTTTTGCTTCTAACATTACGATACGATACTGACTGCGTTTGCTTGCTGTTGTGTATATAATTAAGCGAATTATAACATAAATGATAGTGCCTACATAACGTAAATTGCTTAAATACAATTCAATTACCAATTGCAGTGCTTTGATAGAGTGTGCGATAACATTATCCAGTAGAAGATTCAGCATAGAATTCTCCATCCTCATTTCTGGGGTAGAATTTTAAGAACCACTCTGTGTAGAGTGGATCAATAATGACTTGTGATGAAATACTTACTAACCGCGTTAAGTGATATCCAAATTTCATTATGAATGATAAATTTCAACCAACTGTCCGGTGCCATTAAATTAACTAGCGAATTTGCAGCACTTTTGGGGTGGTGCCTGCGGTGTGGCGTTGTGTGAAAACAGTGAGAAAAACAGCATTGTTTTCTCATAATTACTCAATGGCCAGGCGCAACACGCAAAATTATATACATACGTACATTTGTATGTCCATAGCATGTTACCAGCCAGCCACATTATTGCATGGGTTTGACCGATTGTGGCACACTCTGCGGACGATGTGGTCGCTTTGGCGATTACTGTCTACTGCCACTTGTCGATGATGCAACATGTCGAACGCGCTTAATTCACCAAATGGAATGGAAAAGCCGCATAGTTAATGTGCCAACAATACGAGAAGTTAATTAAGAAAGCACACACACCTCGGAGCATACGCGCAGGGCTTATAGTGGACAGACAAACAGACCACAGTGAAATTTTATAAAAGCAAATGCCACAGGTTGGTGGCGCTTTAGTCGCTTGAAAACGCGCGTGCTTAACATTCATTAAGTAAAATTTGAACATAACGAAAATAAAAGTAAACCCGAAACAGTAAACTAACAAGTGCCTTATGTGGACAGTGATTAACGCTTCAGAATGAGTTTGTGATGTAGATGATGATAGAAAACATTTAAAGTGAAACAATTGAAATCACCGCCACATTTAAGTTGACGTAAACAAATTGTCATCAGCTGTTAACTTCCCATCCCCCATCCGCTGAGGTTGTCATGCCGCAAAGTGTCCTGCTACTGCTAACGTTTGTCTTCTATTATCATGCGACATTCCTCACCCAATGCACCTTAGGCATAGAATGGAATCATGTGAAGCCAATGTATTTGGTGGCCATGAATTCAATGCCTCTGCCTATGTCCAACAATGACAACGACTTTGAAAAAGAGCCCTTGGTGCTAAATCTGGAAAAGCAACCAATGGCCGAAGGAGAAATCACAAAGGAGGCCATGAATCGTATATTCGGAGGCAATGAAGCTACCAAGCACTCATTTCCCTATCAGGTGGGTTTTTTGCTGCAGCGTCCCAAGGGCCTGTACTGGTGTGGTGGCTCACTGATCTCAACAGAATTTGTACTAACAGCGGCGCATTGTGTGGATATGTAGGTTTGGATGCTATCATATAACCAAAAAAGAAAAGAGAATACAATAGAAAAAGAGAAGAAAACACATTTAGTTAGAAAAAATATCGCGTAATCCTTTTTCCTGTAAAATATGGGAAAATGCAAATATGAAATATCAATTTAAAGTTACAGGAGTATTAGATATTAACTGAAACGGGAATATGAATAACGAAAAAAACATAAAATGTGGGGACGGATGGACCCCATAAAAGTGTTTTTGTGTTACACATTCAGTGCAACAGTGAATTTTTGCATCTCAACAGAATAGAACCAATACAAAAATTCACATCATATGAACTGAATTACATATGTGATCACTAGGAAAGAGGCCGACTGTGGCCCAAAGCTTAGTACGCGCGACTATCGTTTGCATGATCGCAGGTTCAACCCCGCAGCCACCTATCCGTATTTTAGCGACCCTCACCCCGATGTGCCTGACAAACACTTTGAGTAGTCAAGTAATCAGCAAGTACAATTTAACAGTGACGGTCAAAATTTGTCGTTAAATTGAAGGTCCCGCTGAATGAGTCTAAAAATAGAATTCGTGTAAGCTCACTGAATATGAATAGCTCTCCCATGTCTCATTCATGAGATGTTAGGGGATTTTCTTCTTTTTTCTAGGAAATAGGAGTTGAAGCCTTATTTCAACACATTTTTCGTCCATCCCACCTTCTAAATTCGTTTACAACTTACGATAACGTTTCAAAATTCAGATTTAAAAAGAAATACATATTTCTAAATATTGAGAAAGTTTACTTTTTCGCTGTTATTGTTTATGTTCTTAAGATGAATGTTGTCATTTCAAAAGTTATAGCAGTTTTTTGGAGGAAACTCAATAGCAGAAAACAATAAATTCCGAGTTAAGTCGTTTGTCCTTGTAAGCATAGACATGTACTCTCACTGAGTGGCCCTTAAATGGCATCTCTTTAGTTCTCGTTAGAAACAGTTGCCATTACAGTATTACAGTTTAAGAAATATAACTACAATTCTTTTATAATATTGCCTCAGCGCAAGATTGTCTTTGGCCAGAGGCTAGAGGCAACAGAAACCATTCATGTAATACTACCATAACATATATTAAAATTAAAATATGTAATAATAGGAGAGATAAAAAGAGCTATGTTAGAAGCATTTCCAAACCATCTATCAATTAGTTTTTCAATTGGACTTTAAAAGCTGATAAAAGTGAAGTTTCTTTCAAGTATACTGGCAATTGATTATACTCAAAAGGTCCAGCAAATGTAACACGTTGTTTGATCAACTCTAACCAACAAAACACGACATTTAAATCCATTGCTTGACTTATTGATCTTTGGGTTTATGATATATTTCTATGAAAAGATGTTGTAACAGCTCCAATTCCATATATTGATTTGTGGACATAGAGCAGAAGTTGTTGCTTGTAAAGGGTGGCGCATAAGTAACGTTAACGGCGACTATATTGAATGAGTTCTTGTGCATCATTTGGTTTTAACTCCTGAACCAATTGCATCTTCTATGGCAAAAGATGTAACATTTGTAAAATTCTTTGCAAAGACAGCCTAGACATCTCTAACTACCGAGAACGTCGCCTGGTGGAATTTTCGGGGTTTTCCTCAATACTTGCTTGCACTCGAGCAATGGTCACATCCATTTCGAACTGCACGAAGTCTTCCAGCATGCGGAAGATCACAGACAGCCCCTTGTTGCCCAAAACCCTGAACCAATCTGTAAATTGTTGGAGCGGTAAGAGCTTTCGAACATGAAAGAAATTTCGATATGATCTGGTTAATCGAATGTTGACTTTTGATCATAAGGTAAAGAAAAAAAAAAAAGTATTATCAAACATTGATGGTAGTGCTTTATATAAATAATTTACGATGGTGATTGGAATGATTCATCAGCGTCTTCAAGAGTAGTGGTTTGAATTTGAGATTTACGCTTATACGGATTATGTGTAGCAGCTTCCAATAGTAATTTATTCGCTTCCTCTTCATCATGTATAATTTCTTTTCTTTCTTTCTTCTTTTAGTGTAAACTCTTCCTCCGGCAGCATACACGGCTCGATATCCAACAGTTCGCAATGTTTTTGCATAACTTAAAAGCTTTAGGGTCTCCCTGCTTAGGGTCTTTAGGGTCTCCCTGGCAGCATTTTGCTTCAACTTAGGTTTTATTGACATAATTTTCTCTTTTGACTTCTTTGAATTCATTTTTCACTTTCAAAGTGAAATTGAACAACTTTGGTTCTTTGTTCTGTGCTGAGCCTTTCCATCATAAATTTTCCAAGTATTATTTAGTATTTAATTCTGTAAAGAGACGAAAAGACAGACTTAAACAAAAAATGTATTCACTGATCAAATCTTAGTGTTACTTATGCGCCATCCTATATAATCCCTTAACAGGTAAAGCATTTGTGACACATTCTTTATATAAGGAATATGTACTGATTCTGGTAGTTAGATTAAACACACTTTTTAACGATTTATTCTGTACCGATTGTCGAACTTTTAGACAAGTGGTGGACTTACTTGCATACACGAAAGAAAGACATGTCAAATGGGAGTGTATCAGAGACTGATACAGCATTAGCTTTAGCTTTACATTTAATTTGTTTTTTAATTTGTACAAAATTCTAGATCCTGACGACATTTTGGACTTTAAGTCCATGATGTATTTATCCCACGACAGATTATAGTTAAGACACACTCCTAAATAAAGCACGCTTTCTGGTTCTTCTATCACGTTAAAACCAACATGTACGATTACATTTGTATCATTAATAGAAAGTTTTGGTCTAAATTTCACGACTTTGGTTTTGCTTGCATTCAAAACTAGTTTATTCACCCTTAGATATTCACATAAAATCGCAGCATCACATTCTATTTGTGTTTGTAGTACTAAAGAATAATTATAATTATAAAGTAAGCATATGTCGTCTGCAAACATGTATAATTTGCCTTTGAAACCTAATTTTGACAAGTCATCAACATAATTTAAATAATAAAAGCCCTAATGCACTACCTTGCGGAACACCACAAATTACAACATGTTTATGGCTTTGACTCTGTCCAACGTGCACGAAATGATGTCTATTTTTTAAATAGTTTTCAAACAATCGCTGTGTTTCACAAGAAAATCTGATGGATTAGATGTTTCTTTGGACACTATCAGCAATATTTGAAACCGAGTGACTTAAAAGTGTGTGCCTCAAAGAGGTCAAAGTTGACATTTGTCTACCAAATGGGTTTGCTGACGATAAATATTTGTCAACAGTAGATAAGCTAATACATAAAATTACTAGGCGAAGTGAAAATTAAGTAAAAACAAAAATTGCTCATTTTTATAACCTCGCCCTCAGGGATGGGAACGTGTATCATTTGATATGAAAGCCAGTGCAACGAAAATAGATGGAATTTATGAGTCCTTCTGGTACTGCCCATACAAATAGATTAAAAAAAATTTACTACAAGAAATTCAATTATCATAAAAGTCTATTTACAGAAATTTATGTTGATTTTGGCTGAGTATCGCCATTATTAAAATTTTGTATTAAGTATATGCAGGATTATCCATTTTTTGGTTTCAAAAGTAAAATTAAATAAAACAAATGTAAACTGTTATTTCTTTATAATACCTGGACCTTGAAATACGATGTCATTTAAATGGCATCTGTATCCTTTTGAGGTAGTTTTTGATCATTTTTACGCACATTTCGCACATTGGGCATTGTCTCCGTAAATACGGTCTTTGACGTAGCCCCACAACAAAAAAAGTCTAACGGCATCAAATCGAATGATCTTGGTGGCGAATTGACGTCGTCAAATCGTGAAATTATGTTTTCTGTCAGTTTCTCATACAATAAAGCCAAAATCAAATGTGTTAAATCACGTTTGAATCAGCACTTTTGTTGCAAGTTTTAATTATTTTTGCACGTTCTTTGGTTAAAAGATCCATATTGGTAAATGGCAAACCTTTCACTAAATAAATAACACTTCAGATGACCGATATTTAACAGCTGATAGCGTTGCCAGACCAGTGGTTTTAAAACCACTAAATGGGTAATCAGTTATTGTTACGAAAATGTGTAATTTAGAATGTTTTCTAGGAGCAATCGTGAAAATGGGTAGATCTATGCGAGCGAAACTATTTTTAGGTTATCCAAATACTAAAAGCGTTCAAGATCTATATTTAGACTTAAGGCAATCCAAAAAAAATTTAATTTAAAATCATCAAATATACTATAACCAATTCCCGATTATTTTCATAACTTTTGACACAATAATGTTAATATTCCAGAATAGGGCTAACCGGAGCGAAATAATTTTTTTAAGTGGTTATTTGAAAATACCTGTTTTAGAAAATTTCCATGTGATTTCTTGCAAAAAACTCGGTAAACCTATTCTTTAAGTGCAATTGGTAGCAGTAAGTAATTTTATTACTTATAAATACATACTTAACTATAATTGTACCTCTCACCCTCACCAATCTGCATAAATATGAGACAGTTTCTTCTCACGGCTGATAAATTTTCATGAACTTGTGTGACCAAAACCAAAGTAACTTTTTTCACTTATAATTTAATAGGTGATTTAATTGGATCTACGACATTTACAAGAGCTTCCAGGTGGGCCATCTCAAATAAAATGAGCACCTTATAAAGGGAGGCGCATAAGTAACGTTAACGGTGACTAACGCATTCAATAGTATTCTTATGCATCATTTGGTTTTAACTCGTGAACCAATTGAATCTTATGTAGGAAAAGATGTAACATATGTAAAATCTTTGCAAACACCGCCTAGACATCTCTAAATTGTTGGAGCGCTAGGAGCATTTCGAACATGAGCATTTCGAAAATTTCGATATGATCTGAATAATCGAATGCTGGCTTTCAAAGTGAAATTGAAAAACTTTGGTTCTTTGTTCTGTGCTGAAACTTTCCATCATAAATTTCCCAAGTATTATTTCGTATCTAATTCTGTAAAGAGACGAAAAAAAAGACTTGAACAAAAAATCTATTCACTAATCAAATCTTAGCGTTACTTATGCGCCACCCTATATAATCAGCATAGTAAGCAGGTTCGACTGAAATCGTGCCACATTTTTTAAGACAAACTTTTACTAAAATATGCACAAAGCACATACTTTTTATTCGAATTTTTTTTGCACTATTTTAGGATAGTAAGCTGTAGATGCTGTCATCTATTCTGTAATTAGGAAAATGCCTCATTGCTTCCAATTCGATACAATTTTTGTTGGTTACATGCAATGATCATTCTACTACTCTGATTTAACACTCTAATGAATACAGCAATTGAGTTAGAACAGTGTAAGGGAATAAATTATGTTCTTGAAAGGTTCGCCTAGGCAGTAAAAATGGTCAGATTATACTTACGCTTTCTGGTAACTCCTTCATGAATGACATTATGTCCATCTCCAAAACCTATCATGCAGTATTGGAGAGCATACGAAGTGTATTCAAAAAATAAGGCGAATTTTTAAATTTCGCGGGCTACGTGCATTCGACTTTCGATTATTATTATTTTTTTTATGTTGGTACATTCGTCTCGAAGATATGATGACGATTTTATTCATATAGCGTTTAGTTTGTTTGTGAGAGGCATAAATAAGACAAGTGTGTTGCTTATTAGGTGATTTTCTGCTATCGAAAAAAATGGATCAAAGAAGTTGCATCAAATTTTGTAAAAAATGGAATTAAGTGCTCAAAAACACTTGAAATGCTGACAGTGGCATGAGGTGAGAGTACTCTGGTACAAACTTTTCGCAGAAGGTCGAGAAGATGTGAATGACGATGCTCGCTCTGGATGCCCCAGCACATCAACAACCGATGAAAATATTGAGAAAGTGAATAAAATTGTTATGGAGAATCGTCGAATCACAATTAGAGAAGTTGCTAAGGATGTCGGCATATCGGTTGGCTTATACCATGCAATCTTTTCGGAAATTTTGGGCATAAAACCTGTGGCAGCGAAATTCGTTCCAAAATTGCTGAATTTTGACTAAAAACAACGTCGCATGAGCATCGCTCAACAATTGTTGAATGACGTCAACGATGCTCCAGATTTGCTTAAAAGGGCCATAACTGGGGACGAGTCATGTGTATATGGTTATGACATCGAAACCAAAGCCCAATCGTCCCAATGGAAGAGTCCAGGAGAGTCAAGACCAAAACAAGTACGCCAAGTTTGATCAAGGTTTTTGCGTAGTGCATCAGGAGTTCTTACCACAAGGTCGTACGGTAAATAAGGAATATTACCTTGAAGTTATGCTCCGTTTGCGTGAAGTAATACGAAAAAAAAAACACCCGGAATTATGGAAAAAAAATGCATGGCTTTTGCATCATGATAATGCACCTCATCATCTCATCTCATCTTTGCCCATATTTGTTACCACCGTTATCATGCCTCAGCCTCGTTATTCACCAGATTTGGCCCCCTGCGACTTTTTCCTGTTCCCAAGATTGAAGAGACCGATGTAAGTAGGGCGTTTTGCGACGATTGAGGACATAAAAACCGAATCGCTGAGAGAGCTCAAGGACATACCAAAAGGTGCATATCAGAACTGCTTCGAGGATCGGGAAAAATTATGGCACAAGTGTCAAAGGGGGACTACTTTGAAAGAGATAAAATAGAAATTGATGAATAAATAAATATTTTTTGAGAAAAATGGAAATTCACCTTATTTTTTGAGCACATTTCGTAAAAAATCTTAATAAACGACTAATTAGGCATTGCTTGTTGTAGAACATGTTCCGTGGAACACAAAAGAAATATGAATGCCTTGGAAAATGGGATCTGTAGCCTGTTAAGGGTACATATTACATATTTACTCCTACCATGAATATACCTATAGTTTGTGTCGAAATGTTTCCCCCCTTTTAATCCCGATAGTGGTATATGAATAACGATAAGAATGGATCTAGTTAAATTAAATTTTGGTATTTTGGTTTTCATATAAGAATTGCAAAAAAAAAAGAGAATATAATGTGGCCTCAAGCAAGAAAAACACTCTATAAGATTGTCTAGTAATCTCCCTTTGAGATGAACTCTCTTTACTATGCAAATTTACTGAATTATGACATGCATTTCAGAACTTATTTACCTAACAGATTCGAAAGAATTTCTATGCAGTATGTTCGTGTTCTACTTTTGATTTATGTTACCAGTTGATTTTGGGAAAAACTCTAACAAAACTGATCGATTATAGAACCAAAAATGCAAACTTGAAAAAATGTCTCAATGGTAAAAGACTTGCCAACAATGAAGAAGTGGAGTCTGCGGTTGATGGCTATTTTAAGGAGTCTGACAATTCTTACTATGGACAGGGTATATCTCCGGAAGGAATGTATCGAGCTAATAGGAGATTGTATTGAAAAATAAAAAAAAGTTTTTCCCAACTTTTTTGTGTCTTCTTTGTTAGGTCGGCCAATTTTGGAACCGCCTTCATAATACACAGAAGTGACTTTACCGATTTGGCGCAAAAGTGTTGTTTGTTCTCTTGTTCTATTTTATGCTCTTTAATAGAATTTTACAGTTTGCAATATAAATCAGTACAATATTAATTAAATTTCTCTTCTTTGGTTTCTTGCTAAGGGCTTCGCGAGCTTTGGTTTTTCTGGGGGCTCATGATATAAAAAATGCCGAAGAGCCAGGACAAATTCGTATGATGGTTTATCACAAAGATTTTTTCGTTTTTCCCACTTGGAATCCCCGCAGGCTGAAAGATGACATCGCTTTGGTGCACTTGCCGAAACAGGTGAAATACAATGGTAGGTTTATTGCGGCTTACACTCATATTAAGAAGGGCAATTTGGCTTTTTCAGACAAAAAGAAAAATAAAATAAAAAAATAACATTACAGAAATCTATCGTAGAAATCGCATACAAAATCGTAACTGATCATAGATTTTAAAAGGATTAGAAAACAATGCATGCTCATAACACATTTCATTAAAAAAATTGTGTGAAATACATTGATTTTTAAGGGAAAATTAGTTAAAAATCTGTGTTAAAATCAGAAGTGGTAGAATTTTATAGAAGAATTAGACACGTAAAATTGAATAGGCATCAAACCATCACCCGGTCCGAAACTTATGTCTCCTCCGCTCTCCTCAGAGTCGTGAGCTTTGTTCGACTTGGTTCGTTTTCCGAGTGAAAAATTCTCCGAAATATATTTTTTGTATTTTTCAATATTCACTCAGTGCCTTTGAAAAGAGTGTAATTTTTGATGGCTGCTTCCCGCATCTATAAATTTCCACAGAATACTGTTTTTAATTAACGAATATATGGCAAAAAGTTACTCAAAACATTGAAAAGGTACAAGGTGTCCATCCGGAAGGTATACTACTTTGTTTTGCTTCCATTTTGGTAAACATTAGTCTTGACAGCTCATATTTGGCAGTCATGAAGTAGAGACGTGGCAAATTTATTATGTAAAAATATTCGATAAACTAAGTTGTTTTAATCGTTAAAACATTTTATCAAAATCAATCATCGATTACTGTGACGATGAGAAAGTTACGTGAAATTTTTGGGAGAAACAACGTGTCAACAAGACGCACTATTTATTGTATAGTAAATGATTTCGAAGAAAGAGGGTCTGTAGCTGAAAGGTCCAAGCATGGGCCACAACGTACTGCAAGATCGGCTGAAAAAATTACTGCTGCTCAAGAAAGTCTTCAAAACCTCATCCTCAACCATCAACCTCTATTCGACGCCGTGCTCCGGAGCTTGGTCTTCAAAGAACAACTTTGGCCACAATTTCGCACAAGGATTTGCATTTGTTTCCATTTAAGATTCAGTTGACACAAAAGCTTCTTCCACAAGACCATTTACGCCGCCGTACATATGCCATTAGGACGTTACAGCCTCGCCCTGCGAGACCTCTTTCCACAACAAGCTATTTCAAGAAATGGTGATGTTGATTGGTCTCCACGGTCGCCTGATTTGACTGCTCCGGACTTCTTTTTGTGGAGATACTTGAAAAGCAAGGTTTATGCAAACAAACGAGAAACGCTTGAGCAACTCAAACAAAATATTCGTAGTGAAATTAATGATATACCGCGTGAAATGTGTGAGAATGTAATGAAAAATGTGCTCGAAAGGGATCGCATTGTGAGGCTAACAGAGACGGACATTTACATAATTATTGGCATTAAATAAAACATTTATCAATATAAGATCCATTCTCTTTCATTTAATCAGAAATTATAAATAAATAAAGTAGTAAACCTTCCCGACGGACACCCTGAATCTGTTCCCTGCATCGACTGTGGCACGCTAGTTTGTACTCGCGACTAACATGTCCATGATCATGGCTTTTAGCGACATTACGACTACGTTTCTTCTTTATTTCTTTCTTTCAGCGGTGGTCACCTCGACATTTGTCGACGACATTTCTAGTAGCTCAGTAACCAACAAGTCAAGCAAATGCTTCTCAAATTAACTTTCGAAATCTTTCTTTAACTGACGATCCATTTCAATTAGTCTAAAAATAGGCTGCTTGTAAGTCTTCTGAATGTGAAAAGCCCTCCTATATTCCACTTGTGAGATGCCAGAGAATTCATTTGTGCATCTTTTGTCATAATTGGATTTAGTCTTTTTATAGTCAGATTTTTTTGCGGTCGACAGTATCGTTGATAATTAAGTTGGCATATCAAAAACATCTTTTTTCATGCATAATATGTTGACTTAGTCGATTTTTTAGTATTTTTCAACAAATACAAATACCATAATTAATGCAGATTCTTAAGAACACACATGAGTTGGGATGACTCTTTCCAGCATAATAAACTGCCAGTGTCTATTACATTTAATTAACAAACAAACGTTATAGTTTTTGAGAAAAATTAACGAATAAATGGTAAATCATTGAACAAATCTGCTAAATTATAATTTTTCAAAATAGCGGTTTAATACTGTTATGCTTAAGTTTTCTTTTCTATTGGACCGATTTCATCCAGCGATTTCCACACCGTCACCCCAGTGTTAACTCATCGCCAGATTAGTGATCGTATCAAAATTAATCTCTTTCCATACATAATTTATCGATTTAGACCGTTAATACGATAACAAATTTGTATTCTTTACAATTATTCACTATTATTCACTATTACTATGCCTGCCTCACTATTATTCATGCCTGCGAAAACAACTATTAGCTACAATCATAACTACCATTGTAACTACCACTGTACATTTTTAAAAACGCGTAAATGATGATTTTTTTTTTTTTTTTTGGGAAAAACAAAACTATAACGCTTCCAGTCTCTTCGACTTTCTTTATAATCTTGCTAATTCCTTCCACAGTAGGTCGATTATAATGACCACAAACACCCGATAATACACGAAAAATGCCCACGTTTGAATCACCACTTTTGTGGTAAGTTTTGACTATTTTTACGCGTTCTTCGTATTCGTAAATGGCAAACTTTTCACTAAATAAATAACACTTTAGATGACAGGTATTTAGCAGCTGGCAGCATTGCCAGATTGGCGGTTTTGAAACCACTTAAAACCCTGTATTTATAATAGTTATTTCCAAATTTGCATATTTCTGTGTTTCGTTGTTTCCGTATTTCTTCGTCTCTATGATTCTACATTTATACACGAGTATTTCTATTTATCTATTTGGCTATGATGTTTTAATATTTCTATGTTTCCATATTACCATCTTCCAATGTTTCTAATTTTCCGCGTTTCTATACTTGTATTTTTATGTTTCTATTTTTTCATATTTCTATTTTCCTGCATTTCTGCAATATTCTTATAAACTTTAAAGCTTTTACGCAAATAATTTCAAACTGATTGTATACTTTGGCGTAGGATAACCGAAAGTATTGAATTCATGGACAAAAATATAAATAAGTCTTTTGCATTTTAACCGTGACACCTCCAAAACTTGCGTATCATCTTCAACGGGAATAGAGTTTGGGCAAAATTGCAGCTTAAAGTGTGCAAATTTTGAATGGTGAACAACTATTTGCTAAATTTGAATAACAAGTTCGAGTTAACTTTGGCTCAAGTTTTTCGTGTTCTATTGACAGTGACTCGTCCTTTTGTACAATCAAAGTTCTCGAAATTAATATATTTTAACTTCCGCGTCGTTGGATTGAAATCAAAGGCGTTTTTTTAACTTTCCTTTTTCGTAACATCTTGCTTAAGACTGATGTTGTCTAATTGCTACAGTTCATGTGAAATTATGTGATTCGAGATATATATCTTGTTCATTACAAAAACCGAAATTTATAGCAAAATCGGTTCAATGTTATTACAAAAATTTTCAAGTTTAAAATAATTCGGTTCAAGTGTGTTGACTCGGAAATCTCTACGAAGCATTGAGACAATATCATAATTCATTATTAATCTGTTGGCTATAAAGCTTTTACGCACTGCATTTCCATGTTTCATTTCTATCTATGCTTCTATTTCCCAATATTTCAATTATTCTATATTTCAATTTCACAACTTTGATTACTTGAAAGCGTGTTTCATGCCCAATAAACGTCTTTGCTTCAGACAGAATACTCCCGATACAATTACCCCGTCGAGATTACGAATACCGAACGTTCGAGGACAAACTGGGCATTGCCTCTGGTTGGGGTCGTTATGCCGCCGGTGTCCATGCCATAAGCAATGTCCTGCGCTACGTGCAGCTGCGAATAGTCAATGGTCAGTCGTGTAAGAGTAATTTTCCACTTTCCTACCGCTCCACCAACATCTGCACAAGCGGCCGATATCAAAAATCCACTTGCAACGGTGACTCAGGCGGACCGCTAGTGCTACAACGGCGAACGTCAAAGAAACGTGTCCTGGTAGGCATCACATCATTTGGCAGTATATTTGGTTGTGACCGCGGCTATCCTGCGGCCTTTACCAAGGTTGCTTCCTATTTGGACTGGATCAGTGATATTACTGGCATCGATCCCAATGAGGACACATCGAAAGCCATGCGTTTCAGGAAAATAGTGAAGAGTTATTATTCCAAGTCCAAGAAGAATAAATACAACAAGAATGCTTTGAGACTGCGTCCCTCACATGGCCACATAGATAGCAATTCTGAATCCGAAGAAATTGGTGTCATCAACACAACAAACCGTAAGTATCCGGATGCGGAAGTCTTAGACATGTATTTAATTTAATCCACACAAGACCATAAATATTTATTGTTAACGCATTTTACACTCGAATTAAATAATAAAAAAATATTAATCGTTCATGTACAAAACATCTTCGCTCTTACGAAGATATTTATATACTCATAGCATATTTTTGTTTTTAAATTGCAATAATAAATCAAAAATTGTTATGTGACCATTTAATGTTGTTCGTTTGATTACAATGAATGATTTCAAGAACCGAAAGCGGCATAAATAAAAAAATATTTATTGTTTTATTGCATTATGACGGCCTTAATAAAAGCTTCTTTTAACAAATTTATATATTTATGATGTGTTTATTGCATTGCGTACAACATTTTCATCGATTAGATAAACTATAGCTATAAACAAAAGATAGGTAAATAAAAACTTCCCTACCGCGCAGTGAATAACTAATCTTTTCGTTTCCTACATTGGGGGCGGCTATGTGAGGACAAAGGGGGGCATATCGCCTTTTAAAAAGATTATGGTTGTCAGCACCGGCATATTAGCGGTAGTAAAGCGTACAAAGTTGCAAAGTTCTTAACAGCTAAGGGATCTAATGAGCAATCTGTACTTTTTTACATTTAATGCTGGATTTGTTATCAAACAGGATGTTAAAATTTCGGGTTGATTTTGGTTAAGACAATTTGATGACACAAATCATTAACATTAAAAATTTTAATTTGCGAAAATTGTTAAAAATAAAAGTGAGAATTATATCCCATAGTTTTTATATTCAATATTTTCTCCACCAAATGTCTAAAAATTGTGTACAATGACGCTTAAGTTTATAATCGGAAATCCCACGTTTATGCTGATCTGTGTACATTTGATAGAAGCAACAAATTATTGAATAACAGAATTCGAACGCAATGGTTCACACACTTTTTGCAGAAGATCACCATATTCCACGATTCAACGAAAAGTAAAAGATATTATTTTTTTTTCTGCAGAAAATGCTGGGCAATTAAAACGACCCAACCGACAGAATAAGCTTTCGTTATGAAATTCATCTTTAAGACAAATTTCTTCAAAATACCCCATTTTATGCGGGGGTGATGCCCCTGTTACACCTGATGGGTGTTACGCACCTTAGAACTCAAGCTAGCCTGTATTTCAACTTTATTTACATGAAAATTCACCTTGACAGGACAAGTCGTCTAAAGATAAAATATTTATTTCCTCCTTCTTCTAATTGCCCACTGTGCGTGATTAGCTCACACGACCACCTTGCATATGGTTGAAATCTTTTTTTGAGCCATGGTCACTTCGATGTGCTGACACCAATTAGCGGTATAATCAGCAAATGTAGTAAAAGCATCTTAAATTAACATTCAGAGTCTTTATTAAACGGTAGGTCGCTTCCTGTGAAAGTCTAAATGTAAGAAACCCTTCCATATTACATTTATGACAAAATACGGAATTTGTTTTTTCACCATAGGATTTTACCAATGCTTTTTTTTTTTTTTGTAGCAATTACTCGTATAAGCATTCATCTCAGATCCGGATCTTCATAAAAAGCATATCTCTCCATCCGTCCACTTGTCTGTTCAACAAACGTTAAACGTTAAAAATCGCTCCGCTTTTAAATCGTATTCATAGGCAGATTTACAGCGAAATTATTCAAAAGCCGGCCAACAGAGTTTTAGTCGCCCTCTTCTGTGCCGTCCATCGAGTTCGTTGTCGACAGCTTTTCGTGCTGGAGCATTTCGATTCATCAGCACAATATGATTCAACCAACGCAATCGCTGTATATTGATGCGCCTGATCCCGTCAATGTCAATGTCGTCAATGTCTCATACAGTTCATTGTTCACGCGCCGTCGATACTCTACTTTGTCGATGATGGGTCCATATATTTTCTGAAGTAGTTTCCTCTCAAAGACTTCCAGTACTGATTCATCAATTTGTCTCATAATCCAGGATTCTGCGGCATACAAAAAGACAGATTTTTGTTTGTCGAGAGAAGGCTTTAGCGTTGAGTCGCTGACTTAGTCCATGATAACATCTGTTAGCAAGCAGTACTTCTTTTTTGCCACCATGCTGATATCACTCGTTTTGTTTACAGCGAAACCAAAGTCTATGAATTCATTCACCAATCAAAAATTATAGTTGTCAACGCTCACATAGCATATCGAGAAATAGAATCCTTGTTCGTTGAAACAAATAACTTTGTTTTGCTCTCCTTAATATGAGAGCAATCGGGCCACCGCTCCTAGCAAAAACATATTTTAGGTATTAGATAGTAATCCAATAAAAAAAATCCTTGCTTCTCATGAATGAGACATTATATTTTTATACTCGCCCAACGGAACATACAATTTAACGACGATTCCGCCACAGTTTAAGAAGCACTTACAAAACTTGTCGATTATTCGACAAATCACTTCTAGTTCTCATAGGTGATCATAGCAACTTCAGTCATTTGGTTTTGATAATAGTATGCTAATTACCGTTTTTATCCCGTTTTGTCATCAAAAAAATGAGAATTTACGAAACTTATTGTTCAAATTTTACCATCTCACAACAATTTTAATTCTAACAAATAGATAAGCTCGTTTATATATACTGAATTTATTATAAATTTGTCGTTTAATTATATTAAATGTAATTAAAATGTATATAATCAATGTTATACGCGTTATAGTTAGTTTAATAAAAAAGGTGCCCGCTTATGTTATAGGAAAAAATAGAACCAACCAGATGAAAAAGGATCAACTTTCTCCAAAAAGTACTAAACACGACCACTTTTCTCTAAATAGAAAGTACCATGACAAAAAAAAATGCAATAATGTTATTCTGGCAATACTGCTATTTGTCTATAGCTTTAGGGCTGCATGATTATTTTGTTGACTCCGTAAACTATGCTACATATTTGGATAGCGGTTACGGTTTGTTCACATACACCAGCATAGGGCACTTAGTTTTCAATTAAGAGATTTTAGGCAAAAGAAAATTAAATAGAAATGTTTTTGAAAACAAACATAATGATTAATTGGTAAAACGTAAAGTGATTTTTCTTAGACTATTCTGAATATTTTGAGCAAAATCAATTGTAGAGATCGCACTTTAAAAGAAAATATTTGTTTGCTTTATTTAGCAAATCCTGGAAAAGCCATATTTTTCCATGATTTTCAAAAAAAAAAAACGCTATTATGAAAATTTGTTTTAGCTTAAGGCTGTTTCTCTGCTGACTTTTCATGATGAAACTCCATATAAAAAAATGGTCATAAAATTTGAAATTAAATTTTTCCTCCAGACAGTACTACGTTTTTTTACGCCAACCCTTTTTTGTTGATTTCCAACAGTGAAGTTTGAATAATGTACATTTTTACTTTGCTATCTGTTCGAAAATACATCTACCCACATAAACTAGAAAATGAAATAGTAATAAAAACATAAATTTTTTGTACAACTATTACAACTATTATTTTTTTTACAACTTTAGAACAGGACCCGACATTTCCGAATATATTCAGGTTCAAAAATAAGATATAAAAAATGCAATGAAGTGGACCGACGCAAAATTAGAGGGGAACCAAAACTTCGGCCTAGCTGAAGCTTACATGTCCTGCATCCTCTTCCCACAAATAACGTAACAAATTTGTCTGTATTTCATATTCATATTGCTTAAAAATTTTTCAATAGTTTTAGGACGGTCTCGTAAATGCACATTAATGAGTGTTATTCCTTCCCACTGCTGTCACATCCTCAGCAGTGAGAGAAATGATCAAAGCAAACATGCAAGTAAACATTAATCACAGTATATTGCTTTTAATTAATGCGTAAATGGTAAAGCTATCAGGAAAAGTTTAACAACAGCGCATATTTCAAGAGTTAGGTTAGCCCTTGCACCGGCAACTTTTTCTACTAATCCAGCAGCTAAAATTTTGATCGAGCTGTCAAATTGCAACACAC
>JAHXMU010000557.1:37272-60873 GCA_019455685.1 Philornis downsi
AAATGCTAGTTTAGGAGTCGACCTATTTTAGCCCAACTCCATTGCATTGGATGCAACCATCTACTTCTTACTTTTGGCGATTGTGCTAACGACACTTCGAGTCGTAGAGATATGGGCAAATCTATTAATGCTTTATAAACCGAATCGTGACTCTACGGCATGTCCAGTTTACTGCATCCAAAAATAGGAATGCATTTAAGCTCGATGAAGGAGGGAAGATTAAAAGAGACCGAGTACGCAAAGGAAACATGTTTTTTTATAAGACAGAGAAGTTTGTCCATGGATTTCTGAAGAATCTTATCCAGACGGATTAGTACCTTAATTGCCTTTCTGGTTTCAGCTCCTGCTCTCTGCACTAAAAAGCTATTGTCGACATCACAAGCCTAGAATGTAATCACTCGTTCAACCATTCTGTTTCCCGAAAAATGTTCCTCTTTTTGGTGATTTTCTTCATCTGATTTGTGACTATTAACTTCATTGGTCAGAACTGCACATACATACATCACAGCAGAAATAAACCTCCGAGCCATTTTTACAACAGAAAACTACGTTGAATATTAATTCCTTAGCAATGTTGTAAATTCTTTAAGGAGAAAATTCATTAAAGCCTCTAAAGTCGACAATTTATGATTCGGTGTAATTTATTGTTAATATATAAATGAATATATGAAATTTTAAGTCTTGGATTTCTAATACTTATGCTAAAAAGAAGGGACATTGATAGTATGTCAACAATTTATATTTGTCTTTGCTATTGAACTTTGTTGCTTGCAGTCAATGGCTGTTCCCTCGGTGCTTGTGAGGCGACAGCTGAGGAACTAATAATTGTCTTTATATTGGATAATGGAGTCTCCAAGTGGCAGTAACCTTCATCCATGTCATCGGAAGGTGGTGTGTCTGTTGCTATGTGTTTTTCCTCCATGCTGCTGTTGAGCTTTTCTATAAATTCCTCCAAAGAAATCTTTTTCAAGGCAGGCCTACGGCCAATTACTTTTTTGATTTTAGCTCTCCTTTTCTTTATTAAAGCCTTATTGGTGGCAAAACAGTCTTGGAATGCGATTGCTCGACGAAACTTTCTACCACCCATAGAATATTCGCCGCGTGTTGAACTCTCTTCATCAATATTGTCTGACGTCTCCTCGAAAATCGTCTCCAAATTGGAGGGTTTAAAATTTGTCAGCTTTTTGTTCATATAGATTTTCATAACTTGGGCAGGCGTTAAACTATTAAAGTCTTTGTGTACAGAGCTGATGCGCTTGGTGGGCTTCATTATGGTCCTTCGTTTAGTGCCAACCAACGAGTTGTCTTTCGATGCTCGTGAAGGCAGTTGGCGTCTTTCAGAAAAAGTCAAACTCCTTTTACGAGCCAAAACTCTGCTACAGCTGACGTCTGCATTGGCGTCGACATCATCATCTGCTTCCTGCAAACTGTTGTCACCAGCCTCCGGATTACTAGAACTATTATGATATGCACTGCATTGGTTTTCCACCGATACATTGAGTAAGCGCTGGAACATTTGCGGGGAGGACGCCATTGCTACTCCTATTGTTGGGCTGTAGTTGTGTATACTGCAACAATGTTCGGAACACATTTAAAATTTGCTTAACCACTTACTCGAAAATGCTTCTATTTACCGATATTCGTTTCCTAATTCCAGAAGATTTTGTTGAAAATTTAAGTTAGCGATTCCGTAAACAATTCCTTCCATTATTTGTCACAAAACAACAACGCTCTTTTAGGGAAGTTTTGGCATTTGTGTTGTTGAGGTTGCCAGAGCTAGTTTCCCGCTTCGGGTTTTCCTAGCTGAATTTTTATCACTACCTGCTGCTTTCGTATGCACACAAATGTGGACGCAGAACGAATGAATATTTTAACCAAATGTTTGAATGCGTTTGTTTTCTATCAAGTGGATTATAACAATTTCGAGGAAAAAAAGGGATCAGCTGAAACCCATCTGAATGATTTCTTTTGTTCAGTCATTGACAACCCTGTACACCTTATTGTGAATTGGACACGGGAAGTATTGTCAACGCTGCACTTTTTATTCAGAGGTTTCTCATTATAGTCGCGTCTTCTATAGAGGTTTCTGTTACATGAGTTTTGCGTAACGAAAAAAACTAGTGTCGTTAAAACAACAGTTTTAATTGAACAGACGTTCTTTGTTTATAAATATGAAACACGTAAAAAAACAGTATCTGTGAAATAGGAATCCATGAGACATTGTTTCCTCGTGAACAAATTTAGCGACGTTGCTAACTTTTTTGCTTTGATTTCCAACACTGTAATCGAAAGAACAAATGTTTTACGTCATATTACCTTCGATAAAATATTTTTCATATTGGATGCGTCTTGTTGATAATTTATACTCGATATACGCTAACGCGAATAAATATCGACGCGAAGCCAAATGGGGACAAGTGTAAAAAAAAGGTAGCAGAAAAGTAAGAAAAATAACAAGACGTCCGAATCATTATTATTATTACTTTTTTTTTAAATAAGGACAATTTCAATATCAGACAGTAAATGTAAATTGAGAAAAATGTACACAGAAACACTATGTAAATAAATAAAAAATGGCTGCAAAGAAATGACACACTTGAAGTGCTGCCAAATTTTTTTTTTTGCTAAACGGCGATGCGATTTCTTGGCATCTTATACCGGTATCCTATAAAGGATACCAAAAATGCAAGCATTGTAAAATTGTGTTTTGCTTTGTTGCAGTTTTGTTTCACAATCTTACAAATATATCATCGAAAATATCATATCGTAAAAACGAAAGCTATTTCGATCTCAATGTTGGAAAACAACACTGACTTTTCGCGATAAAACTCCGAATGATCGTAAATTTTCCACCACATAGCAAGGCCAAGCTATTTTGTTGGTTTCCAATACTGAAATCGAAACAGCTTATATTTTTACACCGCAACATGTTCATTAATACATTCTCAAACTTGTAAAATGAACCAGAAACGCACAATTTTACAATTTTGCAAATATACTCTCGAGCATATTTTGGCGTAAAAATAGAATTTGTTCCGATTTTAGTGTTGGAAGCCAAAACAGAAAAAGCTAGCAATGCCGCTAAATTTTTTCACTAGCAAACAATGTCGCGTGGAATTGTTTCCTCGTGAAGAGAACATAGTACCCAAGTTAGTTAAGATTTCTCTCGCAAAAACACAGCAAAACTTTAGCTTCAAATTTCACCTACCACTCAACAGCTGATTATTGTAAGGAAAACCAGTGATGAATTGGTAGCTGTTTTAGCTACACATTTCAAAATGAAGGTAGCTGTAGCAAATAAAACAGCGCTGCTGCTATCATAGCCCAACAATTTTTGTCGAAATGGTTTTTTTAAGCTTTTAGACTAGCTTTTGAGTTATTGATTTATGAATCTGAAAAATAAATTTTCTGTATGCATTGCTTTTGTTATAGTATGCTGAGGTAACAGTCATTTGTCGTTCGACGTCGAGGGCAAGGACTTGCCAGCGGCATTAGCGATGTCGAACTCATTTTTTCGTGTTCTTATCTATACGGCGCTCTACGTTAGGAACAACTCTTACTGACTATGACGAAAATTGGCGCAGAGAAAGGAACATTTTCCACAAGGAAACTCAATTATCGAAATACATTTTCTATAATATTTGGTCGATCGTAATTCCTATTTGTGGACAAATGGCAAACCAAACTGAATCCAAATCAATTATCAACTGTCTAATTGGCTGTTGCTGTAAAAACTGGTTCTCAATCGAAACTAAGCCTTTAAATGAATATTCATTAAGCTAGGTACTATGTCCTTTTCACAAGGAAAAAATTCCACGAGACGTTGTTTGCTCGTGCTCGTTCAATATTAATTTCCAACACTGAAATCGGCTGGTGTTTGTAGATCATGATATGTTCGACAATTGACGAGTATTTGTAGAATTTTTAAGCTGCCTCTCTTTATTACAAGTTCATTGTCAAGTTCACAAATGTATTATCGAACATAGCGACGTAAAAATGTATCTTATTTCGAGTTCAATGTTGGAAATCAATAAAAAGTGTATTGACGTTGTCACTTAAGAAAATTTTTTTCGTCGAGAAATTTTGCTTCAAATTCCACGACAATTTTTTTTATACAAAGTTTCACCGTGAAAAGTCAGAGTAGTGCCTCTTACTATGACTATGATTATGAAATTTAGACAAATGAAAGTCTCACGAAGAAAAACACAATTATTGAAATAAATTTGTTTATGATGTATGCCCGATCGTACTTCTTATTTATGACGAAATGGCAAAGCAACAAATCAAATGTCCGCTTTCAAATTGGCTATCGCGAGAAAAAGTGCTGCCCATCCGAAACTATGCCTTCAGGTGAATACCGAAATTTATGAAACTGAAAAGCGTCTTATTTGTCTTGAGAACCAACCTAGTTTTTACAAATGACACCGGGACAAAAATATCTGTTTTCCATATATTCGTAATGTATTTTCACTTTCTAAAGCTATCTGTTTATACTCAAAAGCCGTATAAAATTATTTTTACTCAGATCTGTACAATAACGTTTAGACAATTATTTTCCGTTCCATCTAGATTAGATACAAATTTTATATAGAATTATACCATTGACAGAAATAGACTAAATGAAAGGAGTTATAGAAAGAGCCGCTACCTGTGTTGCTGGTCAGTTTTTCACTTAGGGCTTAATTAACATATGGCAGTTTTATAATAAATTATATTTGTTTATATTATATCTATGGTATTTGACATAGCGACTACATGTCGTAATGTCCGATTAATCGTCTACGATATTCCAAATAAGAACAAGAACCGACATGCGCGGTATGATAAGCGTCCGAAGGTAGGTATATAAACGGGAAACTAGTTCAAATGACCATCAGTGATTTATTAGGAATCATGAAAGTCTTTGTAGTTTTCGCCCTAGCGTTGACTTGCGCATCTGCTGCCACCATCTACGACGTACCCGTATTTCCCCGCGATTTGGTCGTTGAAGATGGCATTGACGGTCGCATCACCAACGGAGCTGCTGCCACCGCTGGCCAATTCCCATACCAAGCCGGTTTGTCCTTGATGACTGCAGCAGGCTCCTTCTGGTGTGGTGGTTCTTTGATTGGCAATACCTGGGTATTGACAGCTGCTCATTGCACTGATGGTGTCACTTCCGGTACAGTTTACTTAGGCAGCACAACCCGCACAGTGGCTAAGGTTTCTCATGCCTTCACCTCTAGCGCTATTCACCAACATGCCAGCTACAACTCCAAGACTTTGGCCAACGATATTTCTTTGATCAAAATCCCCTCTGTCTCCTATACCACCGACATTAAGGCCATTAAATTGCCCGCTATTGCCTCATCTTACTCTACTTATGCTGGTAGCTATGCGATTGCTTCCGGCTGGGGCCGTACTGCTGACAGTAAGTTGAAATAATTTCTCAAGGAAAGACAACTATGAATGTACTGAATTTATATTGAATTTAAATTTTCCAGCCAACTCTGTTTCCAGCTCTTTGAACTATGTTCGCCTTCAAGTTGTTGCCAACTCCGTTTGCTCTGCCACCTATGGCACATCTGTTGTCACACCCAAGACCATCTGTGTTTCCACTCCTGGTGGAAAGTCCACTTGCCAAGGTGATTCCGGCGGACCATTGGCTTTGGAATCCCCTCAGCTTTTGATTGGTGTTACCTCTTTCGTCTCCAATTCTGGTTGCAAGTCTGGTGCTCCAGCTGGCTTTATTCGCGTTACCAGCTACTTGGATTGGATTAAGGGCAAAACTGGTATTTCGTACTAAAAGCTTATGTTCCGCAATATCAAAATAAATCTGAAGCAACATAATGTAGAATCCATGTTTATTATTTAATTGAACTGCGGTTTAGATGTTTTTATTCGTGATTCGTTATTAGATTAAAACTTTTTAGTTAACTAATAAGTCAGCATATTGTTGATGTAAAAGTTGTTAGTAATACAAGGAACTGGCCGGGATTTTAGTTAAGGATGCCCAATATATTTTTGCATAACAAAATGCATGACCTGAATGCATGTAGTTAAGTGCAAATTAAGTTATGGGGCTCAAAGTTGAAATTTCTTACAAAACGTCGAAAAAATACCGAGAATTGTTAATTTAAAAATTCCGCTTAAAGGGATTGTTGAAATTCCTTATAATGACGTCGTTTATATAACGCGATCTGTTATTTAGTTTGTTTACAGTGCTCGATTTTGTCAGTTCATCTGAGTTTTTGAGTTTTATAGGAATGTCAAGATGTGGCCGAAGACTTGGCATCTATGTCTTCAACTGAAGTTAACATCGATAAAGTGAAGGAAATGCTTAATCAAAATTGTCATTTAAGTTTTAGAAATATAACTGATCAACTTTCTGTGTCTAAGGAATCTATTCGTACCAGTTTACAAGATTGTTTGTTTGTGAAACGCATTACTTCTCGAGTAGTTCCAAAAGGCGTGAATTTTCTTCAAAAACCCAAATGTGTATAGGTCACTTAAGATATGCTACAACGAGTCACATCTAGGCCCACATTCATTAAACGAATTATAACTGATGAGTTAACAAATTTCGTAATGGTGCCTAACAACTAAAATTAAACTGAAAAAAACACGCAAAAATAGATTAAAACTCAAAGTAATGTTAAGTGTTTTTGATTATAGTGGTTTTGTTCTCTCGAATTTCTTGCCAAAAGGTCGAAAGGTGAATAAAGAATATTATCTGGGCCTTGAGCCAAATTAGTCGAAAAGACAGGTTTTTGAAAAGAAAATATATGAACGAATTTCTGACTAGAAACTCAACAAATATCATTCACCACATTCACCTTTTATGGATTTGGTTGACTTTTTAATCTTTCCAAAACTCAAGTTACCACTTTACGGTACCCATTTTCAGCAGATGGAAGACATGAAACAGCATTCAAGGCAAGAACTAAAGTCCTTTTTGTAATATGTGTTTGAAATAAGTTTTGATGATTGGATTTGCGTTATTATACATAAGTGCATTATAATGAAAATGGTGGAATTTGAAGACGATACAATAAATTTGAATGAATAAAAAATATCTTGTGTTTTATTGACCAATTCAAGATTGTGTGAAATTTAACAGGGAGTACTTCCATAGAACGCTCAAAGACTCTGTTTAAAATATTGAAGGGTATTTATTTTAACAATTGTGAAAAAAATCAACTAAAATTAATAACTATCTGGTTAGAATGTTCTACAAATTTATGGCAGATAACAGATCTTATTAGGGATTGCTGAAGACGCAAATCGTCTGTTACCATTTCATTTTTTAGTAAACAATTCGTGTTTTTAGTGAAATACGAACTAAAATTATCAGTTGCACATATGAATATCATTTATCAAAATTTTGAAACAAAATAAAAAAACATTGAGGACCCATTGCATTAGGTATATTATATCCAGTATATTATAGTGTTGTAGAAAAGAATCTATAGGAGAGGTTTTCAAAAATGAGAATATTTATCCTTTCACCTCCAATTCCGAAATAAGGGCATATTTCTTTAAAGAAAAGACGAGAGGGATTTCCAAAAGTGAAAATTAGTTATACACGAGAATATCAGTATTGTATTTTAGAACGTTTTATGTAAAAAATTTAACATTTTGAAGTACATTTTAATTTTGTTTTGAGATAGAACTAAAACGACGTATGAAAATTGGATATGGAAAATTCTTGCCTTCAGCAATCTCTGGTAAAATTCTTTACGCTATAAATTTGCTAAAAATCTTAAATCAATATGTTTTCATTCGAGTGATTTTTATTGAGTTAGTGGTAGTTCTTTAAAGAAAGACGAAAGAAATATTCCACGAAAAAAATATCTATTAAGCTTGACTGAAAATATATTCTTACCAGAAGTAACTCAATGCAATGTATTTATTTATTTTGTATAGGTAGTTTATTTCGGGCAACATCAAACGGTATTTGGAAAGCTTTGTCCTCATTTAAAATAAATGCTTAGCCAAAGAGTTATTGACATTTTCGGAGTGTAACTACACTCAGTTGGTGAGACCATTTAGTGATCGAATTATCCACCACCAAAGAAAAAACCTAAATTTTATATATATCATTCTTATAAAATGACATAAGTTGGAAATGATTCTTTCCAATAGTTTTAGATGACCACCATATAGCTATCAGGCAAAGAATAAAATAAGCGGTCTATTATATACGCTAGTTTTTATATATGAAAGTGCATATAATTTGATACGACAAAAGAGTAATACTCGGAAGGAGACGTTTAACATTTTCCTTTGATTAAATGTGTTTCCTGACTTTGTAAATTGATTGCGAGACGTTTGTCTGCAAATGGGCTGTATCGACCTACCACATCTGGTACCCCATACACCAGGTAATCCATTTTTCGGTTTCAAAAGTTAAGTTACATAAAACACACACATAAAGCTATGATATCCATGAAACTTTTATTTTATTATAGTGCTTGGACCGTGTCATTATGTCCGAATTACAATGTCATTTAAATGACCGCATCTGGATTGGTTGCAGCAGTGGATCCTTCTGAGATAGTTTTCGACCACTTTTTTGCACATTTCGGGCGGTACCTCAGCGATAACATGACGAATGTTGGTTTTCAAATGTTCCAACGTTTGGGGATGATCTGTGTAAACACGATCTTTGACGGAGCCCCACAAAAAAAGTTTAACGGCGTCAAATCGCTTGATCTTGGATCTTGGCCAAAACACGCTTTCTGGGAAGTTCTCATGCCATAAAGCCAAAATCGTTCGTGTTGTGTGGCTCGTGGCACCGTCTTGATGAAACCACATATCGTCCAGTTCCTAATCTTCGATTGCAGGCTAAAAAAAGTCGGTTATCATACAGCCATAGTGCTCTGAATTAAAATTCTTATTATCGGACCCACTTTTACTAACAGAACCGATATTTTCGGCAGTACGTACATTGCGATGATGCACAGGCCTGATCATATCTGCAACGGTTCCAGTTTCTTCAAATTTTCTTATAATCCTGCCAATTCTTTGCGCAGGAGGTCGATTATGACGACGATAATCACCCCGTAATGCACAAAAAGTGCCCACTGTTGAATCACAATTTTTGTAGTAAGCTTTAACTATTTGTACGCGTTCTTCGCTTATTAAATGATCCACTTTCGTGAACGGCAAACCTTTCACTAAATAAATAACACATCAGATGACAGGTATTTTACAGCTGACAGCCTTGTCAAACCGTCGGTTTTGAGACCACTAAATGGATAACCCTGTACTAATTGAGCAATGTATCGAAATTTTTCCCCAGTAACCGAAATTCCGGTCCTTTTATTTTCTCAGAAAGCTTTGGCAAAATTTGTAACGCATCTCTTTTGATACCTGCCATACAATTGGCAAATTTAACTCATATACTCGTTTCTGAGGCTCATACCTTTTATACAGTTGCACTAAATTCTACCAATGTACGGATTAGACGACACTGCTGGTACCTCCCATAAAAAACAGATTTTCCGGAATTCAATTTTTTTCCTATAACTTCTAATTGGTGGATTGCAGTAAACTATATTCTTGTTCACTGTATTAATTTGTAATGCTAAGAAAAACCTGAAAAAAGTCACCGGCAAATCACGGCTTTTTTAGTATCTCACAAACGAATAGAATAGATTTAACCCACGTTCATATACTGCAAGGCGTTGGATTGGATTCCGTCACATTTTGCACTTCACAAGGATAGTTCTGATAGTATCCTTCACAAGGATAGTTCTGCATTTTGCAATCCTTCTGATACTTCCCAAAAAAATTTAAAAAAGTTATTCATATGACCACGATGTTCGTGGTTAATTCTACACAAAGTGCCTAATTTAACTTTTAAATTCCTAGGCTCGTAGCTTTCATTCAACTGTACTAAAGCCAGCACAATTTAGCATGCATCAGGCAATTAGTTTAGGCAGTTCTGCTACTGAAAATTTACTGCATTGCCGCATCCCTTGGGACTTTCCCTCTGTATTTCCTAAAATACTGCAGTACCTAAATTCTAACCGGATACCAGCCTCTCTCTCTCCTTTTTTTCCTCTATCTCTCTCTTTCTCTCTATCTCTCTCTCTCTCTCTCTCTCTCTCTGGTAACTTCCAGAATGCAAATGAGCTACATCGCCAAATCCCTTCTGGTACCTGCCATACAAATTGGCTGATTTATCGAAATGTTATTTCCCCCTATGATTTCTAATCTATAGACTACAGTGACTTAAATTTATATTGCTTTGTAATGTTTTATAAAATTTGCAAAAATTCATCATACTTCCTGGTAAAAATTGCCTAATTTAACCCACATACTCGTATTCTTAGATTCAGTATACTCGTAATTTAGCACATATCAGATATTTAGTCAACGAATGATAATGACTTCCAATGTTGGTCGTAACCACATCGAACATGTTTCATCCCAAGTTTCCAATTTTTGACTACACGTTTGAACATTTCGATTGACGCGATTAATTAATGTTGGCTTCCAATTCCTAAATCGTGACTAACTTGTCCACGTAGAATTTCGACTTTATGTAGATGTGACCAATTCTCCGGACCGAGATTTGAAATTAGAGGTACTCCGAACTGTTCTCGCAATCATATCATGGTTACAGGGGCTATGTGGCAAATGGAGTCATCTTGGCGAAACGTCAAAGAATATTAAACAAAAATACGATGCCAGTTTTTCAATAGCTAGTTTCCAATAGGTATTTTATGATAGATCCATTTGAAATTTCCACTGGCAAATGTAGCTCTAAATAAATCACGCTATATACATACACATTGAGGTGTCTCAGTTGAGTTTTTGTCCTCTTTACAAAAGGAACGACAAAATTGAGTTGGTTTCTCCACAACTCAAGTAACGACAAAAGCAAAGAGTGAAAGTTCTGACGTAGTTTTCAAAAGAGTTTTTTGGAATTTTGGACAAAATACAGGGATGAAAATATTCCTGCATTAAAAGTCTCTAACAATGAACTCAATGGACAGAATTAAAGAACCAAAACTGCATAGTCCTTGTTTTTAAATCGATAACAAAACTTAGTACGACAAATTGAAGAAGGAGGGCAAGAGATCGAAATGCAACAATGGAAACTGCAGAAAATTAGCGCAAGAAACCAATAATGCGATCGTTGTTGAAAGTGATTTGAACAGGTCTGCATGTAACTAAATCCTCTTGCAATCTCGGCTCAACTTTCTCTCAAATAATTACAATTAATACAATTCAAAATTTAAGTCATTGCGTCGTATTTATTAATTCTTGTTAGTACGAAATTCCAGTGTTGTCCTTGATCCAGTCCAAGTAGCTAGTAACGCGAACAAAACCAGCAGGTGCACCGGATTCACAGCCTTCGTTAGAACCGAAAGAGGTAACACCAACTAGAACACCAGATGAGACCAAAGCCAAGGGGCCGCCAGAGTCACCGCCACAGGTAGATGTTCCCTTGGGAGTAGTGGTGCAAATATTTTTGCTAGTAATAATTAATGAACCATAGGTGTTGGAGCACACACTGTTCTCAATAACTTCAAGAGTAGCGTATTGCAATTTAGAGGTGACAGCTGTAGCAATATCGGAAATCAAACCCCAGCCGGAAGCAATGACACTTTGACCGGAATAAGTTGAGTAGGATGAAGAAATAGCGGGCAGAGCAATTTTGTTGATGTACGAGGTGAAAGTGACGGAGGGGATTTTAATCAAAGAGATGTCGTTTCTCAAGATTAAAGAGTTGTAGTTGGGGTGCTGAACGAAGCTGCTGCTGGAAACGGAGTAAGTCACTTTGGGGCTGGTGCGAATGGTGGACCCCAAGTAAACGCTGGCAGCAGAGGCTCTGTTTTGAATAAAAAGCAAACGTGGCAAAAAAAATTCTGATAAAGGATTCTATACAATTCCAAACTTACCCGCTAGTACAGTGGGCAGCGGTCAAAACCCAGGTGTTGCCGATCAAAGAACCACCACACCACCAGCTACCGCCAGAGCTGGAGAAGCTCAAACCAACTTGGTAGGGGAACTGCCCCTCAGCAGCGTCCTTGCCATTAGTAATTCGACCCTCAAGGTTAAGAATTGCTGGCAATTTACGTGGTTCAATGAATTTTTGTTCGGGCAAGAAAGTTGCAGCCGAAACATGGGCAAAGGCTAGAGCCAAAACAATGAAGACTTTCATGGTAATCGAAAGTATAACACTGGTAGTTGTTACTTGCACTTGTGGCCTATTTATACCCAAGCTAGCTATTCGTTATCGCTGATTTGATTTGTATTTGCCCTAACAGCAATCACTTTATAGTCCCGTATAGCTTTATGCATCGGAGGATTTCGTATATCAGACAATCTGTTCTGATAGTGTCATTCTTCCGAAAAACGTATATAAATGTGTTATTTTAAAGCACATAATTTATGTCTGCTTCTTTAGTAGTAAATAAATACCTATTGTGTTATTTTCGGGGGCATTTTTTTTTTTTTGCCCCTTCCAATACCGAAGGCCAAAGTTATGAGAGGAACACACGTTTATAGGACGAAGGCGGAAAAGTAATTGGCCTTAGCAAGAAAACACCATTGTTTCGTTAGAACTAAATTTATATCTCAACTTAAATTCATTTCTCAAATTTAACTTTTTTGGCGCAATTCGCTTAAACTAACAATTTTTATGTTTTCCATATAATATGAGAAGCAAATTCTCAGTAAAATTAAGTTATTTTTGCCACAGCAATTGCCTTCTTTTGTGCCACTGCGTTACCTTGCCAGAAAAAAACTTTTTTTCTTTACCAGATGCCATTGCCTTTGTTTCAAATCAGCGTTGAATTAGTGGACAAGCTCTACATATTAGGTTCGCAAATAAGTTATCTCTGTTTTTTATCTATAAAAATGAAATTTATTATGAAAACATGTTTACAAATGATTCATTGAAAGTATTGCCCATCGCTAACTACTACTTTTTCCCATCTTTCTGGCAAATCTCGAATTCCATCCCATTAAAACTGTTCATCTTTTGAGGCTATCCACGAATCTAGCCATTCCTTGATGCCGTCATATGAGTGGAACAGCTGGTCAGCCAGATCGGACGGCTCAATATCTGGAGAATATGGCGGATGGGGGCAAGACTTCCCATTTCAGCGTTTCCAGGTAGGTTTTAACGAGCTGGGCCACATGGGGCCGAGCGTTGTCATGCTGAATAATCACTTGTTTGTGCCTCTTCGCGTATTGCGAGCGTTTCTGATGCAGAGCTCGACTCAATCGCATTAATTGAAGTCGATACCGATCCTCAGTGATGGCTTCGATTGGTTTCAACGGCTCGTAATAAATAAAACCGACCTGGTCCCACCAAATACAGAGTAATGTCCCAATGTCCAATGTAAATGTCCCTTGCCTTCAACTCATAAGGAACCCAATTTCCTTGCTTTTGAATCATCCTTCCTTCACTTGAATGGTCGTCAACATTAAAGCGACGGAACCAATGTCAACAATTAGTTTTACTTAAAGCAGCATCTTTGTAAATGTTTTGAAGCTCTCGAGGTGCTTCAGCCGCCATTTTCATCGATTGGAAGAAGAAAATCAATACTTCCCACATATGACGATTATTTGGCACAAAATCATACATATTTACACAAACCAAAAGAATATAACGTCAAAAGAAAATCAGAATTGAGTCGAGGCAGTATGTTTACCATATGCTTAAGCTGGGCTCATGAATTTTAGGTTATAGCAGAATGGACTAGCACTTACAGCTATTGACAAACGGCAGGAATTTAGTTGTGCATCCAATAATAATTGATTTCTGCCGTTTTCAAGGCAAACAATGTGATTTGTATCCAGGAAAACCTGTTAAATTAATCTTACTTTTTTGCGGTCTCGACGATGATTATGAGGAAAGCTGCGACTGGCATCATTTTCAACAAAAGCCATATTTTATTTGCGTGCGCTTATAGTACGCGTTCTGTAGGCCAAAAATTGTAATATGTTGCTACAGTCTTGTCGACAGTTGAAAAAGAGTTGGGAAAAGTGGGTGTGGAACTAAATGATGACAAAATCAGATTATTTATTGCGACAAACAAAGAGTTTACTTGCTCAATCAACTCCGTTGAATGTTAACAGTTATATTTTTTAAATGAAGAATGGATTTGTTTAAAACTAACAAAGTTAATCTGGAAATTAGAGGAAAGCTATTGCTTACATATAATGCTACAATGATTTTAGCACGAGATTTAATGACAGAGCCTTCCCTCTTTCTCTACCAACAATAATCCAACTACACCTGTGACTAATCCTACGTGTTTTGTACATAGTTGAGACCTGGATTATGACACATATGGATGAATAAGTTTTGGGTAGGTTAGTGTGGCAGTCTGAATAGACAGACTCACTTAGACAACATAGTCCATTGTGATACCACGGAAACTAGAGATATGGCTGTCCCTAATTCCCTCCGTTGAACCATCCTTAGCGCCCCAAGAAAGTCTTAAGTCGGACAATATCTATATCGTCCAGATCTCCTAGGTCCCTAAAGAAATAAGAGCCCAGTGTTGATCCCCGCCTGTTCGCCAGGGCGGGGCAATTGCAGAGGAGATGTTCTATAGACTCCTCCTCCTCTTCATCCCACAGCTCCTGCAGAAATCACTAGTCGCAACCTTCAATCTTACTGTATGTCTTCCAATCAGACAGTGTCCCGTCATGACGGATACAAGTAATGAGACGCCGGGTCTTGATAGCAACAGCAGTTTGTGTGAACGCTTCAGATCTAGACGAGGCCACATCTGTTTGGATAGATTACAGCCTCGGACAGAGGCCCACCTGCCATTTGTTACTAAATATGCTCTATCTCGCAATACTAGCTTGCAAGTGACTAGAGGCATGTCCGCGGACTCTAACTCAGCTGGAGTCTGTAGTCTTGCCAGTTCGTCTGCTCTGCAGTTCCGCAGCATGTTCCTGTGGCCTGGCACAGACATAAGGTAAATGTTGAATTGCTGAGCCATCTCGTTAAGAGATCTGCGGCATTTCAGTGCTAATGTTGAGTTCAGGAAGACAGAATCCAGAGATTTAATAGCAGCTTGACTGTCAGAGAATATGTTAATCCCCACCGTGGTGAGGACGTTATGCTTCAGCCATTCTGTCACTCCCTTAATGGTCAAAATTTCGGACTGATAATCGCTACAGTGATCAGGTAGTCTTCTTGCTATACTTAGCCCTAAGTTTTTGGAATAGACTCCGAAAACTGCCCGATTATTTAATTTTGAATTTCTACATATCCATGTATCTTTATGTGGTATAAGTATATGGTACTTCTTGTCAAACAGTGGTTCAGCCAGAGCGTAGTCAATAGTGCCTGTTATGTCAGGCGCCATGCTCTCTTGGTCTTACTGCCGTAGCTGTGGCAGTCTGCATACTAATTATGTCCAGGGGTAGTAAATGCAAAATTACATTTAGTGCATCGGATGGGGTGGTGCCGAGCGCGTCTGCACAGTATGTGGACTTCTTAAGAGCCTTCGATCAGACGATAACTTCATACATTATCGATGTCACTACTGCAGTGTATAACCAGTGAACAATGCGAGGCTTTAATCCCCATTGTTACCCTGTTGTCCTCTTGCACGCATATAGCGCTTTTTTCGCCCTCTTCAGAATGTTGAGTTTGAAGTTCAGCTTCTTGTCCAATAACACACTAAGATATTTTGCACAGTTCACAAAAGGAATTTCAGTACCACCCAGGGAGATAGGATCCACAGGTGGAATCTTGTGTCTGCTGGTGAACAGAACCACTTCGGACTTGTTTGGATTTACGCCTCCCATACGGGACCAAAAGATTTTAGACCTATCAGCCTGTCTTCGTTTCTCCTCAAAACACTGGAGACATTAACATCTACTTTACGACGAGCATAGGCCGGAAGGTGCTGTCGGATAGACAACATGCTTACTGCCGATATAGAGCTGCTAAAGCCATGGAATCAGCGTATCAGCCACCGCTTGTAGCTCACCCGACGAAATCATGTCCGGTTCGGGTGACTTGAAGGATTCAAAACTTCTAATTGCCCGCGCTATTTTTGCGTTTGTTACGATTTCCCTGGCAACAGATGATGGTTAATTTCACGCAGTGTTGTCTGCGACAATTCCTTTTTGTGAAGTACCAGGAAAATGAGTATCCAAGAGCAACTCCAGTGATTCTTCACTGGATGTTGTCCAATCACCCTGCGGTTTCCTTAGATAACCTACCGTGCACAGTGTTGAGGCCAGTATTTTGCTTAGCCTTGCGGCTTCGGAAGTGTCTTCAACTTTGTTGCAGAATTCACTCCAGGTATTCCTCTTAGCCTTCTTCAGTGCATTCTTATATTCCTTAAGTTTCTCTTTGTAGTTATCCCAGTCCTGTGAAGTTCTTGTGGACTTAGTCCTGTTGAAGAATTTCCTACAGAATTTCTTTAGATCTACAAGTTGCTCACCACTTGTCTTGCCCTTAGGGCATGAAGCCTGCAGCGAGCCATTCAGAGCCTTTGTGACCTGTCTCACAGACCGCTCGATGCTCTCGATGTTTCGGGCATTAATGTCAGGTATCCTTGAAAAGTTCCTGTCAAATGCCTCCCTATACTTGTTCATGTCTGCTTTCGTGACATTTAGTGGAAAAATAGTCCTTTGAATCCTTTCCAGTCCACTCGGATAGAAGCTGACATAACGGTGATCTGAAAATCTATGATAATGTAAAACTTTCCTATCAGCTAGTTCCTCAGAAATAAGGGTAACATCCAACACCTCTTGTCTGTGAATATGAGTTCATCACCCCTATTACAAATTGTTAGGCCAGTACTTACAATATACTCAATAAGTGAAAAGTTGCGATGTCATTATGTCAGCCATTCTTGATGTGTGGTTTCAAATTATATTCAGGGGCACCTTATCTTATCATTGATAAGTCAAAAAATTGTTTTCATACGGTGTTGAGATATATTTTTGGTTTGATCGATCACTTACTTAGTATTTCATTGATTTATTTGTATGCTACGAAGATTATTTAGTTAAATTACTTAAATACTTAAAATAAAGTTTATTTTCAGCTCTCCAAATAGGATTAGCACATTCCATCGTAATGGTAAAATTATTCGTTGTTCAGTTTATAAAGTTATCGAATTCTAAAATTTAATTTCAACACAGACATTTTTTTTAACTCCGTTAATAATTTCAGTAATAGCTTTTTCTTCCAATTCGTAAATTTGAATTTGTGGGGATCTGCCAGGAATTTAGACTAAGAAACATGACTTTTATTTATATGCATTATAAAAATATTTAGTAGATATTTACAATTAGGTTAAATGATTGTGTTGCCAAATGTTAATATAACAAAGTTGGTTAAAAGAGGCTTATAGTTACGTTTCTGATTTTGCTTGTAAAAAAAAGTTGTCTGAATTTAAAATTTAAAGCAAAATCATAAAACAATATGGAAATTTCAGTCAAACGAACTGACTTACCTATACAATATAACTTTGCCCTACGTTTCTTTACGTATTATTATATTATGTAATAGTGCGAGCAATGATCGCTATGTTCTTATCTAAAAATATTCTGAATGAAAATGAACTGAATTTCGCAACCCTTCTGTTATCCCCCATACAAATGGACTTGCAAAATTCGAAGAAATTGTTCGTATGGCCACGACCTTTGTGGCTAATTCCATGCAAATTGCCTAATTTAACCTATAAATTCCTAGGCTCGTATTTTGCATTCAACCGTACTAAAGTCAGTACAATTTAACATGCATCAGGCAATTAGTTTAAGGATCTCTTCTACTGAAAATGAACTGCATTGCCGCATCCCTTGGTTTTTTCACTCTGTATATCCTCAAATATGATTGCAGTAGCTAAATTGTATAGCGATATAACGGATGCTAAAATTTGAAACAATTAATCTACCTTTCTTTCTCTTCCTTCTCTCTCTCTCTCTCTCGTGTAACTCCCAGGATAAAAATGAGCTGCATCGCCACATCGCTTCTAGTACCTGCCATACAAATTTATCGAAATGCTATTTCCCCCTATGATTTCTAATCCGTAAACCGCAGTACTTTAAATTTATATTGCGTTGTAATGTTTGATGAAATTTGCAAAAATTACACATACTTTCTTATACAAATTGCCTAATTTGACCCACTAAATACAGTATAATTTAGCACTCATCAGGCATAGGATGCCCGAAGGGAAGATATACTACTTTGTTTGTTTATAATTTGTGATTAAATGAAAGAGAATGGATCTTATATTGATAAATGTTTCATTTACTGTCGGCAATTATGAATATCAGATAAATGTCCACCTCTGTTAGCCTCACAAATGCGAGCCCATTTGAGCACATTTTTCATTAAATTCTCACACATTTCGCGCGGTATTTCATTAATTTCATCACGAATATTTTGTTTGAGTTGCTCAAAATTTTCTGGTTTGTTTGCATAAACCTTGCTCTTCAGATATCCCCACAAAAAGAAGTTCGGAGTAGTTAAATCAGGCGACCGTGGAGGCCAATCAACATCACCATTTCTTGAAATAACTTGTTGTGGAAAGAGGTGTCGCAGTAATTCAATTGTAATCCTGGCTGTATGTATGCGATGTGGCACCATCTTGTTGATACCACATGTTAATCAAGTTCAAAGCATGCAGTTGTGGCGTTCAAAAATTTTCAATCATATCACGATATCGCTCCCCATTGGCAGTTACCGTTACAACGTTTTCAATTTCAAAGAAGTGAAGTCCAATGTCCAGAATCGACTATTCTGTTTATTCACATATCCATTCAAATGAAAATGTGCCTCGTCACTCATGATTTTTTAATGAAAGTCGGGGTTGTCATGGGCGAGCTGTAACATCCCATTGGCATATGTACGGCGGCGTAAATGGTCTTGTGGAAGAAGCTGTTGTGTCAACTGAATCTTAAATGGATACAAATGCAAATCCTTGTTCAAAATTGTGGCCAAAGTTTGAACATTTTGATTGATGCGATTAATTAATGTTGGCTTCCAATTCCTAAATCGTGGCTAAATTGTCCACGTAGAATTTCGACTTTATGTAGATTTTACATTTAGAGTTACATGATTATGTGACCAATTCTCCGGATCGAGGTTTGAAATTAGAGGTACTCCGAACTGTTCTCGCAATCATATCATGGTTACAGGGGCTATGTGCCAAATGGAGTCATCTTGGCGAAACGTCAAAGAATATTAAAAAAAAATACGATGCCAGTTGTCCAATAGCTAGTTTCCAATAGGTATTTTATGATAGATCCATTTGAAATTCCCACTGGCAAATGTAGCTCTAAATAAATCACCCTATATACATACACATTGAGGTGTCTCAGTTGAGTTTTTGTCCTCTTTACAAAAGGAATGACAAAAGTGAGTTGGTTTCTCCACAACTCAAGTAACGACACAAGCGAAGAGTGAAAATTCTGACGTAGTTTTCAAAAGAATTTTCTGGAATTTTCGACAAAATACAGGGATGAAAATATTCCTGCATTAAAAGCCAATAACAATGAACTCAATGGACAGGATTAAATAACCAAAACTATGCAGCCTTGATTTTAAATCGGTAACAAAACTTGGTACGATGAATTGAAGCAGGAGGGCATGAGATCGAAATGCGACAATCGAAAGCGTAGAAAATTTGCGCATGAAACCAAAAAATGCGATCATTGTTGAAAGTGACTTTGAATAGGTCTCTATGTAACTAAATCCTTTTGTAATCCCGTCTCAACTTTCTCTCAAATAATTACAATTAATACAATTCAAAATTTAAGTCATTGCGTCGTATTTATTAATTCTTGTTAGTACGAAATTCCAGTGTTGTCCTTGATCCAGTCCAAGTAGCTGGTAACGCGAACAAAACCAGCAGGAGCACCGGATTGACAGCCTTCATTAGAAACGAAAGAGGTAACACCAACTTGAACACCAGATGAGACCAAAGCCAAGGGGCCACCAGAGTCACCGCTGCAGGTAGATGTGCTGCTGGGAGTAGTGGTGCAAATGGTTTTGCTAGTAATAACCAATGAGCCATAGGTGTTGGAGCACACACTGTTGTCAATAACTTCAAGAGTAGCGTATTGCAATTTGGAGGTGACCGCTGTAGCAGAATCTGAAATCAAACCCCAGCCGGAAGCAATGACACTTTGACCGGAATAGGTTGAGTAGGATGAAGAAATAGAGGGCAGAGCAATTTTGTTGATGTACGAGGTGAAAGTGACGGAGGGGATTTTGATCAAAGAGATGTCGTTTCTCAAGAGTAGAGAGTTGTAGTTGGGGTGTTGAACGAAGCTGCTGCTGGAAACAGAGTAAGTCACTTTAGGGCTGGTGCGAACGGTGGACCCCAAGTAAACGCTAGCAGCAGAGGCTCTGTTTTGAATAAAAAGCAAACGTGGCAGAGAAAATTCTGATAAAGCATTCTATACAATTCCAAACTTACCCGCTAGTACAGTGGGCAGCGGTCAAAACCCAGGTGTTGTCGATCAAAGAACCACCGCACCACCAACCACCGCCAGGGCTGGAGAAGCTCAAACCAACTTGGTAGGGGAACTGTCCCTCAGCAGCGTCCTTGCCATTAGTAATTCGACCCTCAAGGTTTAGAATTGCTGGCAATTTACGTGGTTCAATAAATTTTTGTTCGGGCAGGAAAGTTGCAGCCGAAACATGGACGAAGGCCAAAGCCAAAACAATGAAGACTTTCATGGTAATCGATTACTTGTATATCACTGATAGTTGTTAGATACACTTGTGGTCTATTTATACCCAAGCTAGCCATTCGTTATCGCTGATTTGATTTGTATTTGCCCTAACAGCAATCACTTTATAGTCCCGTATAGCTTTATGCATCGGAGGATTTCGTATATCAGAGAATCTGTTCTGATAGTGTCATTTTTCCGAAACCCGTATACAAAGGTGTTATTTTAAAGCACATAATTTATTTATTTTGTTGCCCCTTCCAATACCTAAAGCCAAAGATAAGAGAGAAACACACGTTTATAGGACGAAGGCGGAAAAGTAATTGGCCTTTGCAAAAAAACACCATTGTTCGGTTGGAATTAAATTTATATCTCAACTTAAATTCATTTCTCAAATTTAAATTTTTTTGTCGCAATGCCATATAATATGGCAAGCAAATTTTTAGTGAAATTCAGATATTTTTGCCACGGCGATTGCCTTCTTTTGTGCCAGTTGCGATATCTTGGTAGAAAATAACTTTCTTTGCTTTACCAGATGCCGTTGCCTTTGTTTCAAATCAGCGTCGAATTAGTGTGCAAGGTCTATATAATATTTGATGTCTGCCGTTTTAAAGGCAAACAATATGAGTTATATCAAGGGTAACCTGTTAAATTCATCTTACTCTTTTGCAGTCTTGATTTTTGTGACTAAATCCACTATTCGACGGAGTCTTAGTCTCTGGTGGGTTGCATTACATCTGTTTATTAAATGTGGATGTCAAACCCTTCTTTAAAATTTCCAGACATAACCATAAATGCATAACCACGTGTCCGTTATAAATGTTAAAAATATTTTCTTTTCACTCATCAGGTTTAAAAATTATTAGAACAAAGTTTTGCTTTTAAGTATAATTTTCTTTACATCCCATGAATGGGATATGACAGAGTTTTTCATTGGACTTTTAGACCCATTGATGTCACCTATTGACGTCAGCTTGCGAAACTTGTACAAGACGTGGTAACCAATCAACTACTCGAAGTATTCGTCAGTACATTGATGGACGGTTGCATCGGTGATTGTTCCCGCGACCACATGTGTTATAGTCGAGACTTACCGATTTTAACTGACGCTTTAAAATCGTATATAACATCTCAAACATACTTCGTTCTTATACGATCACGATCTACTGAGTACTTCTGTCAAAAACATAGGAAATCATTTTAAGATTTTTAGCAACCCCACATCAAAAAGTTTTTATGGAAAGTTTAACATTTTAATCACTGCAGTATTATGTTAGAGATAACTCAGTTGCTGTTTTACACCTAACTACATATAAGGTACATTTACAAAAAAAATCGGGTTTCGATTATTCGACCAAGCAAGAATTCGGCAAACCAGAGATTTCTCTATGAAACCAATTAAAAGGAGAAGCGTACAATTTTTGTAAGGAAAAATTATTATTATGAAAAACAGTAAGTAAGTAAGAGTATCTCAGTCACTGTATAAGCACATTAGTTTTATTGAAATATCTAGCTCTCAAACCATCGCATAGTAACCAAATCGGACAGATTAGTAATAATTTGCAACACAATATATGAGCCCATACGCAACATGCAGAAATTCTCGTTCATATACATAAATGAAATGCACGAATATCATATAAAATTACAAAATTTGTGAATAAGATTTCCATAGTAAGGAAACTGACAGTGTATATTCTCCAACGAATCCAAGATTGTACTTAGAAGTCACAACTTTTTGTAAGCTTCTTTAGGACGATTTTAGTAAGGTATGCAGACTCAAAAAACTACTACAGAATATTGATGAAAATTACAATACAAGCTGTGTTCAAAAAATAGTCGAAATTTTTAAATTTCGCGGGTTACTTACATTCGACTTTCCATTATTATTATTTTTTTCTTAGGTTGGTACATTCGTCTCGAGGATATGTTGACCGTTTTATCCATATAGCATGTTTAGTTTGTTTGTGAGAGGTATAAATAAGATAAGTGTTTTGTGTGTTCGGCGATTTTCTGCTATCGAAAAAATGGATCAAAGAAGTTACATCAAATTTTGTAAAAAATTGAATTAAGTGCTCAAAAGCGCTTAAAATGTTGACAGTGGAATACGGTGAGAGTACTCTGAGTCAAAAAATTGTTTACAAAAGTGGTACAATCTTTTCACAGAAGGTCGAGAAGATGTGAATGACGACGCTTGCTCTGGACGCCCCTGCACATCAACAACCGATGAAAATGTTGAGAAAGTGAAGAAAATTGTTATGGAGAATCGTCGAATCACAATTAGGGAAGTTACTGAGGATGTCGGCATATCGGTTGGCCCATGCCATGTAATCTTTTCGGAAATTTTGGGCATGAACTGTGTGGCAGCGAAGTTCGTTCCAAAATTGCTGAATTTTAATCAAAAACAACGTCATATGAGCATCGCTTAGGAATTGTTGAATGACGTCAACGATGATTCAGATTTTTTTAAAAGGATCATAACTGGTGACGAATCATGGATATATGGTTATGATATCGAAACCAAAGCCCAATCGTCCCAATGGAAGAGTCCAGTAGAGCCAAGACCAAAAAAAGCACGCCAGTTCGATCAAATGTCAAGGTTTTGCTCACTGTTTTCTTCGATTACCATGGCGTAGTGCATCAGGAGTTCTTACCACAATGTCGTACCGTAAATAAGGAGTATTACCTTGATGTTATGCGCCGTTTGCGTGAAACAATACGAAAAAGACGCCCGGAATTGTGGAAAAAAAATTCATGGCTTTTGCATCATGATAATGCACCTGCTCAATCATCTTTGCTTGTAAGAGATTATTTGGCCAAAAACAACATCGTCATCATGCCTCAGCCACTGTATTCACCAGATTTGGTCCCCTGCGATTCTTTCCTGTTCCCAAGATTGAAGAGACCCATGAAAGGACTGAGTTTTGCGACGAT
>JAHXMU010000557.1:65873-115917 GCA_019455685.1 Philornis downsi
ACTGAAATCCCTGATTGGTAGGCTGCAGTTACTTACATTTTTTTTTTTTATCAATTTTATTACATTTAGTTTCTCTAATTGAACGATTTGTGAAAAATCGGACTTCAGAAAGGTAAGCTTTTATTGCGCTTTAATTCAGAGTATTTTTTTTTTATACGAACCTGATGATTTACTACGCTCCTTCTGGCACCCATAAGCATCGCAAAACACATTGATTGGTTTAAAGGAACTATAAATAAAGCATATCGAAGCACAGCGGTTGCGTTTGTATCAGGGCGAATCATTGTTTGGGAATAGAGTCCCAATTTTACTAAGTACACGGGGTAGGCTCTTGGAATGTTGCTAACTTCGTATTGCTGTAGCAACCAAACGGCTAATGACAGCGCTGTCGTTTTCTGACAAGTGTCAGTCTGTTATGTTGTTTACAAGTCGTTTTAAATTGCAGTTAAAAAAGTGTTATTGCTTTGTATTTGGCTTGAAAATCGCAACCAGCCATTGTTATTGAGCTACGACATTTATGTGTGAATAAAATGTTTGTTTATCTCGGACCATTATATGTACCTATAGATGTTACAATGATATCGGTAGCATCAAAACACTCCATGGGAATGGATACCAAAAAACAGCAACAACGACAGAAATGGTTCGAAAAGTGAAGAACAGAATTTAACGTAATCCACGATAGCGCTGTTCAATTGGCGGAACCTTTCAATGTGTCTGCTCGTTGCATGGGATGCGTATTACAAAATGTATTATGACTGAACTCCTACAAAACACAAAAAGTGCAAGATTGAATACCTGCGCAAAAGACAGTTCGCCTAGCAAGAGCTAAGATATTAAAACACATGCATGTTTTTGATGAATTTGAAACTTTCATCCATTCTGATGAAAAAGTGTTTACTATTCAACAATATGTAAACAATCAAAACGATCGTGCATGGCTAGAGTGCAGATCAAAAGACAATTTAGTTCAGCTATGGTTTGGGCCGCAGGAAGCTCACCAATCGGTTTCATTGGGAATAGCAAATGTTAAGTCAACAAATGTATGCCGTGAAAAGATTTTAAACGATGCTTTGTTACCTTGAGCTTGTAAAGAGTTTGGTAATCACTATCATAAATGTCCCCTTACTTAAACCCAATCTCTTCTGGAGGTTAAGGTTAAAAAATATCAGGCGGCCAACGCATTAAAGATTGCTCTTCGTCGAGGATGGGACAAAATACCGTCAGGCTATATTCGTGCAGCATGCGAAGGCTTCCTGGAAAGACCTGATGCTATTCTCCGTGGCTATATCGAACAATAATACATTTTTCTTAAAATTTAAGATGTCTTTTATGATATACTGAAGTTTCTAAATAAAAATAACAAATTGACAAAATTCTAGCGTTTTTAATTGGCAACATACTTTAACAAAACAAAGTAAGCGGCTAGTGCAAGCACTCTTCAGACATTCATTAATTACTTCGAAATATGTTAGCTTTGAATTTAAATACGTTTCATTTCCACTGAAATTACATATTTTACGATTTCAAAACAATGCTAATACTACAACGTTCACTAACATCAAGTAAATTAGATTCAAAATGTCGCATGTTCAAATGTTATATTGTGATTCCAACCTAAGGAAGAAGCAAGGAGAAGTCAGTAGAATGCTAATACTGCAAACAAACACATGCTAAATCCGTTAGTTCTGAACCAAATTTGTGGATTGTAAGAAATAAAGAATTATTATTTTATTTTATTATATCTGTGGTCACAACCCATAACAGCCTAAGTCTGTTTTTCAATATTTTTAGTACAGGAGTTCAAAGTTTTGAATCTTCACTGAAAATCAGGAGAAGGTATTTTTTGGAAAACTTTGCTACAGATTCCAAGGAAACGAATTTCTTTACTTAGTTGTTAACAAAAAATAGTTGTTTATTCCCGCAGTCAAAAGATATTATCAAAAAAGACACTTAAGCTCTTATGAATTGTTGAACGAAAGAAAGTCAAAAAGTTCAAGTTGAGTTAGGCTATTATTCCAGATTAAATAAAAAACTTTAAGTTTGGAGAAAGACCTTAACTCAATTTATGTTTATCAAAAAACGAAATTGTAATTCGGAATAAGAGCTTAACTCAAGTTAGAAAAAAAATTGTTTCTTTATTTTTTTGGATTAACGACTTAAGTTGATTTAGGCAATGATGAAAAAATAATGTTTATATTTGTTGTAATCCTAAATTGACTTAGGCAGTTATGTCAAAACAGTCATTTAGAAAAATAACTTAAGCTATTATGTTTTTTAGGATTAATTGCCTTCCTAGAAGAGATACAAACATGAAAACAACATTTAGAGCAAATAAATTTAGATACGCTGAATACGATGGTGCTAATAACTCAATTGTGTCCTAACTCGAGTTAGGATGTTACGGGTTGTGACCACAGATATATTTCTTGTATCTAACAATAGTGCCGATTCATTTATTACTTCTGCGATTACCACAGATAGTTGTTATATTTGCCAGCTTACCTAGCGATGATATCTTAATTGCAAATATCGTACAACAGCGCTAATCAATCAATCAATAGCTAATCAATGTCAATGTCTACATAGAAATTAATTAATAAGCGTGGACATAAACTTCGAGTGTCAGCATTTGATCAATACTGTTAATATTTATACCTAAATATCAAATTTAGAAATTCAAATCTACACTGAAAATGAATTATCTTACCTTCTTAGATTTCTATAGAAATAGAATTTTCCTAGATTTCGTATAAAAATAGCACCGGCTTTTCTAACGAATGTTAGGTATATTAACAAATATACACAAAATGTTAGTTAATTGAAAATTACTCCTGCATAGTAATAGTTTAATATCGGGTAAAGATACAACATTTTATTTTTGCTATATTCGGGTTGTTTGCTTGGCTGCATTCCGTCTTTGACGGAACCGGTACACTTGATGGATGCACTGGACTGAATTAATGCCAATCATTTAGAGGGTCGTATCATAAATGGTGAACCCGCTGTAAAGGATCAATTTTCCTATCAAATTGGTCTGTTTGCGAGAAAGAGTCCTACATTTGCTTCATGGTGCGGTGGCTCTTTAATTGCTCAAAATTGGGTACTGACCGCAGTCCATTGCACTCCACATCAGTAACAGTATATTAGGGGAATACCATTCAAGCTAACAGCAATGTATCCTCCTATACTGTGGATGCTGAAGACATTTTCCAACATAGTGGTTATGATGGCACAATCTTGGCTAATGATATATCTTTGATAAAGATTACAGCTGTGAAGTATAGTAGTTCGATACAGTCCGTACGTTTGCCGGCAATATCAGTCTCGTATTCGACATATGCTGGAAATTGTGAAATTGCTTCTGGTTGGGGTCGCACAGCGGATGGTGAGTTTTTAAAAGCTATGCGTTCGCAACTTGAGGATTTTGGAGAATTAGTACTTGACAGAAAATTTGCTACGTTTGGGCTTTAGTTAAGTTCAAGTACAATTTAGATGATGGTATTTCTTATAATTGTTTAAGGGTGTTTCTTATGTGGAAAATTAGGAAATTTATACATTTTAGCATGAACATTTAATCAAAATTTCAGCGAATATGGTTAACATTTGTCATGTTCATACCATAATTTAACCTCGGCTTAAGATCTACTACACGCGGACGTTTCTCTACAGAAACTAATAAAACTATATTTGCAAAAAATTTTTATTCGCTTGGATCCTGGTACGCATTTACTCGAAATTGAATTGCAAAAAAAACTCAGGTGGTAGTATTTCTGTATTTACTCGAAATTGAATTGCAAAAAAAACTCAGGTGGTAGTATTTCTGAGAATTCCTTATGTGTTACTTGTACGGGTCAAAAAATTTTATTTAAATTGAATACTTGGCTTAAACTGATGTTATACATCAGTTATACATCATTATTATATACTTTGTTTTGTCGCCATTTTGGTGAACATTAGTCTTGACAGTTCATATTTGGCAGACGTGAAGTAGAGACGTGGCAAATTTATTATGGAAAAATATTCGATAAACCAAAGTGTTTTAATCGTTAAAACATTTTATCAAAATCAATCATCGACTACTGTGACGATGAGAAAGTTACGTGAAATTTTTGCGAGAAACAAGGTGCCAACAAGACGCACTATTTATCGTGTAGGGAATGATTTCAAAGGGAGAGGGAGGCCAATCATGGACCACAACGTACTGCAAGATCGACTGAAAACATTACTGCTGGAAGTGTTCAAAACAATCCATCAACATCAATTCGACGCCGTGCTCAGGAGCTTGGTCTTCAAAGAACAACTTTAGCCACAATTTTCACAAGGATTTGCATTTGTTTCCATTTAAGATTCGGTTGAAACAAGAGCTTCTTCCACAAAACCATTTACGTCGCCGTACATATGCCAATAGGATGTTACAGCTCGCCCATGGCAGCCCCAATTTTCACGAAAAAATCATAATGAGTGACGAGGCACATTTTCATTTGAATGGATATGTGAGTAAACAGAATAGTCGGTCTGGGCAATGGAAACCCCTCAAATTATTCATCAGTCACCTTTGCATCCATTAAAAGTGACAGTCTGGTGTGCAATCTGGTCAGAAGGAATCAGTGGACCTTACTTCTTTAAAACTGAAAACGGCATGACGATAACTGTCAATGGGGAGCGATATCGTGATATGATTGAAAACTTTTTAAAGCCACAACTGCATGCTTTGGGCTTGATTAGCATCAACAAGACGGTGCCACATCGCATACAGCCAGGATTACTGCGAGACCTCTTTCCACAACAAGTTATTTCAAGAAATGATGATGTGGATTGGCCTCCACGGTCGCTTGATTTGACTGCTCCGGACATCTTTTGTGGGGATATGTGAAAAGCAAGATTTATGCAAACAAACCAGAAACGCTTGAGCAACCCAAACAGAATATTCGTGATGAAATTAATAAAATAGCGCGTGAAATGTGTGCTCAAAAGGGCTCGCATTTGTGAGGCTAACAGAGGCAGACATTTATCTGATATTGTATTCCACACATAATGACCGACATTAAATAAAACATTTATCAATATAAGATCCATTCTCTTTCATTTAATCAAAAATTATAAACAAACAAAGCAGTATACCTTCCCGACGGACACCCTGTATTAGAGTTAACAGTCGTGAAATGTGACCATGATTTGTGGAAAGTTGAAGTATTTAATAAAAAAAAATTACGTATTTAGTTAAGGACAGTGTAATTTTGCGAAATTTAATTGTTTGTGCAAAATATGAAAAATTTTTTTTTTTATGAATTTCGTTTTTGATTTCGATTTTTGGGATTTTCAATTTTAGTAAGTAAATTTTTGAAAAAATATCAATACTTCTTTCAAATAAATTAAAATATTTAGAACATTTCGTTTCAACCGAATGATTATTTTTTGTGTTATGTATCCTCCACTTTATGCAAAAATAAAATGTTGGTGGTTGGTGGAAAATCGCGAATAATTCTGTATCGTATGGATTAGAATCGGAATTATTCGCGATTTGCTGCGACTATGCTCTATGTTACTCGAAAATGAATAAATTTAGAAAAAAATGGAAATTTAGGCATTGTTTTTAACTACTTATTATCTAATTACATTCATATATAATACTAAAACACTTATGTCGTAACAAGATGTCAATACTAGATTTCATGCAACAATCGACGCTCATAATAATAGCATTAAGCATGAGTTGAAAGTTATCGAAAGTTGTTCACAAATTCGATTTTCTTGCGGATTACCCTAATTCGTTGACATATATATGTGTGTTTGAACGAGTCTTAACAGATGTTCAAAAGCTAATTTAACGTCCCCGTCACGCTCAGTTAACTGAAAAGTACTTAATGTTGGTGTACAGTAATGTGGACACCAAGCATAGGCGTAGCAAGCGGGCTGCTTTTTTAGCATGCCACAGATTTTTCAGATTAGATGCATTGAATGAATTTAACCCCTCCAGAATGAATGAATGAATGAATTTAGATAAAAGTTATACAGATTTTACAAATTATATTATTATATATTATATATATAATATACATAATATCTTTAAATATGATACAAGCGAGAATATATTTTTTATTTATGCGATTTAACGGCGATTTCATAATTATGCATATTTCGAAAATTAAAACAAATTTCCATATTTTTATTTTTTTTATTTTTATTTTATTTTATTTTTTTTATTAAGTTCTTTGTAAGCACCGATATATACAATTCATGAAAGGGGTATGAAGATGGACCTGCCACGGAGTCCGAATCACATCTTCCTTGTGGGTGATTACAGAATTGACTATTACCCAAAAAAAAAAAATAAATAATAATAATAAATAAAAACATTTTTAATTATCATTAACGTGGTTATTATGAAAATAAATGGTAGTTTGTTAAAAAGTGCTGATATTTGCAAAGAAAACAACTTAAGAGTGCATGACTTTCTCTTTGTTTCAGTTTATGCATCATCAGATCAGATCCAACGGCTCACGAAGAAATAATCGGATGAAATTCGTTTTTACCCTCAAGCATTTGTTGTAAATCGCATATAATACAATAGATGGCTGGAAATAAAAATCTGAAAATACATGTTTTAAGAACTATATGCATCAACACGACACAACAAAATGCAACAAAATTAAAAAAAAAAAACATGTAGATGGGTTCTTATGAAAGCACTCACGCTGTGTTATGACTCACTCTCCGCAAGCACAAATTGGCCAAACATAAACAATGATCTTATCGTATAGAAACCACTTTAAATATGCAGTTGGGGGTTCGTGGACAAAATGGAAATAAATCTGACATTTCTTACACGTTTCATGTTCCAAAAAGTAAGACAAATTTTCAACGAAAATCATCAGAAATATTTGAATATCAGAAGTTCTAAGTTGTTAGCACTTTGGCAGACATCTATGCCAAGTTTCACACCGTGATGTTGTTGAACAAAACAAAATTGCATTAAATTTTGTTAAGGAATTGAAAATTTTGCTGTGAAAATATTTAGAATATTACAGAAGACTTTCGGTAAACAGAATTTGTCGGAATGAAATGTTTACAAGTGTCCTAAACAGTTTAAAGAAAGCCAAGAACGAGTTGAAAAAAGTCATGTCCAACCAATTCAAAATTTGATGCTGAAAAATCATTGATTGACGATTAGAACACTTTGCTGGTAATGTTGGCATTTCAAACAAATCACTTAATTCTATTTTAAATTATATTTTGGGATTCAAACGTGTTAAATCTCGATTGGTATCAAAAACACTCAATCTTTTCATCTCACGCTGCGTTGGTTGCTCATGAGTTTTTCGCCAAAAATTTAATTAATATCGTGATAGAACCATCGTTTTCAATTAATTTTGCTTCGTGTGACTTTTGGATATTTTTTTACTAAACTCAAGAAACACTTCGGGGACACCGTTTGGAGTCAATTGAAATTGAAAGCCATAATAGACGGTGACTACATATTTGACCTGGTTAAAGGAATGGCGTAAATTTATTTTATTTTTATTTTTATTTATTTTTTATTTATTTTATTTATGGACGGTGACTATTTGACATGCTTAAAGGAGTGGCATAAATTTATTACGTCCGACGAGAAATACTTCGAAGGCGATGAAATAGATTTGGACAACTAAAATAAAATGTTTAGAGTAAACAAAATCTTAATAAAATACTACAGCGCTATCATTAAGGTGTAAGTTCGATTTCTGAGCAATGGGCCGCCTAAAATTGTAATAAATTGTTTGTACAGTATATACATATACAACCGAATCGAAAGATCTACAAAAACACAATGTCGAAAAACATAAGATTTTCATAAAACTTGTTAGGTTTTAAGAATATCACCGTGTCATGGACACTAGTCCCGAACAACTATCTATCTCTCTTTTTAAATGGGGTCATCTCATTTTGCTTACGTTGCTCGAAGTAGTCGTAATCAATGTGAGAAACTTTTATTAGACCACAAAATCATGATTCATTATTTACGTTTATAGCTTAGTGTTTTTCAATGCAACCATTTCGCCCATCTAGTCGTTAACAGTGTTTTCAGGAGCCGTAGCTAGAAGGTCTGTTCATCGACTTGGATTCTCTTGCTCATGGCACTTTAGCCAAGCCTCGGCAATGTCATACAAATCAGACAAACCTGTAAAAATTACAGTATGCGCCTTTCCAAAGTCGACAAATGTAAGAACTTATTTTTTACCTTCAACTTTAGTTTTTGGCAGTCAATAACTTGTATTTTATATGATTCGAAATTTATTTGAATATTTATTAAACAAATAAATATAAATGTAAAAAAAATATATAAAATATAAAAATAAAAATAAAATTAATTTTGATATTATTCGAAATTTATTTAAATATTTATTAACTCTTAATAATAATTTTACTAATAACAATTTTAATAACTACAAACATAATAATCAATAACAAAAATATTTACCAATTTCAGATTCCACTGTTGCTGAACACCTCAACTACGTTCGGTTACACATCATCATTAGCAACACTCGACATGCCAAGGGGACTCCGGCGATCGCTTGGTTTTACAATCGAATGGAGTTTTAGTTGGTGTTACGTCGTTTGTTGCAAAAGCTGGTTACACGGTAGGTTTCCCTCTGATTTTATGTGTAGCACCAATTGCTTGGATTGGATCAAGGCCAACACAGTTATTGGCTATCCTGACAGAAGGAGGTAATAAAATAAACATTTGCTGGCACTGTAATATCATTTTGTTTTTTTGTTTTCTTGAACTTAAATCATTCTTTACTTTCCGCCGAGATCATTTTACTTATTTACGTGATTTGAGAGCTTCTGACGGGTATTTCATATTGGCAGTTTTAACACCAACTACGGTAAACATATAGTTGAGACTGATCAGCCCGGGAATGTAAACATATATTGCCAGACACCGTAATCTGTGCAGTAGTCATCGCAAAACTTACTATCAGGCAAACCAATTTTCGTGTGACACGGTTGCGAAATTTTTTATTAAGTGCACAACTAAGTTCTCGCTGCAACTTTATTATGAAAACATATTTACAAATGATTTACTGAAAGTATTACCCATCGCTAGCTACTATTTTTCCACATTTTTCTGGCAAAGCTCGAATTCCGTCCCGGTAAAACTGTTCACCTTTTGAGGCTATCCACGAATCTAGCCAATACTTGATGTCGTTATGAGAGTGGAACTGCTAGTCAGCCATACCGTGTGCCGTCGAATGGAACAAGAGATAATCGGTCGGCGCAATATGTGGAGAATATGGCGGATGGGGTAAGACTTCCCATTTCAGCGTTTTCAGGTAGGTTTTAACGGGCTTGGCCACGTGAGGCCGAGCTTTATCATGCTGACGTACCACCTTTTCGTGCATCGCCGCGTATTGTGTAGTCGATACCGATCCCCAGTGATGGTTTCACTTGGATTCAACAGCTTATAATAAATACCCACCCTGGTCTCACCAAATACAGACCATAACTTTCGCAGCGTGAATATTCGGTCGAAGCTTCGGCCGGGCTGACTTTCTTTCCTTTGGATTGCTGTAATAAATCGATTTTCACTACCCGTTACAATACGATGAAGAAACCCCTTCCTTTTTTTTGTCGCTGAAGCAGTTGTTCACAGGCGAGAAAACGACGCTCAAGATTACTTGGCTTCAACTAATAAGCAACCCAAGTTCCATGCTTTTGACGCATGTAATCGCTTGGAAATGGCTTGGAGGGTAACTTCTAGTACCGAAACATGCTCTACCTGCTTTTGACACGGATCGCCATCGAGCATTGCCGCCAGTTCAGAGTCTTCGAAGATTTTTCGTCTTCCTTCACGCGAGCGGCCTTCAATATCAAAATCACCGACTTTAAAGCGACGGAACCAATCTCGACACGTTGTTTCACTTAAAGCAGCATCTCCGTAAACGTTTTGAAGCTCTCGATGAGCTTCAGCTGCCGTGTTCTTCGATTGAAAGAGGAAAATCAATACTTACGCATATGACGATTATTTGGCACAATATCATACATATTCACACAATCAAAAGAATATGACGTCAAAAGAAAATCACTATTGTGTCAAAGTGTTTAGGTTATGGCAGAATCGACTAGCACTTACAGCTGGCGCCATCTATTGGCAAACAGCGGGAACTTAGTTGCGCTTCAAATAATTACCCCATGAAAATCAACATTCTTAAAATGTTGGATCGAAAAAGTCTATTTAATATCCCACAAAGTCCAGGCAGTTCGTTAAGATATATAAAAAGTATTTAGCGTAAGCCTATTATGAAATTTCGGAATATAATTTATTTTTGTCCAACATTTTATATTATTCGGATTTTTGTGTATCTTTCACTTTATTAGTTACATAAGAGTAAGTGCATATAATAAATACAAAAATCAGTGATCAATATGCTATTATAGAATATAAATAAATACATTTAAGCATGTTGATATCAACCATGGATAGATGTGTAGATGAAGATAGTCTAAAACGACCTTGCTGTTTAATTGCGGTTTGATTTGCATTTGCCAGAGTTGTCGATTATTGCGACGACTATTTGATACAAATCGAGGTGCTGTATCGCAGCTGAAATCTATGATCATATATAGGGGATGGTCGTATGCACTCATCATGGCGCCGTGGCCGTTTTTGTAATCGTAATTTTTTTTTTAAATCAAATACAACACTCAAATTTGCATCATATATTTAAATTTTTTATTGGAATCGATAAATTTGCCAATTAATTTTTAAATATGATTTCATGTAAATGTTGTCCACGGCTCCGTCTCAAAATGTCCATTCGGAAGTTACGAAAATTTGTAACTTTTTCGAGTATTTCGGCCTATATTCCACGAATAACGCGAATTATGTTATCCTGTAAGGCTTCTATAGTGCTCGGCTTTTCCACATAGCCTAACGACTTGGCATAACCCCACAAGAAATAATCAAAAGGCGTTAAATCGCAAGATCTTTTGGGCCAACTCATAGGACCAAATCGAAACATAAGCTGCTCACCAAATTCATCCCTCAACATATCCATCTTTTCACGAGCAGTGTGGCATGTTGCACCGTCCTGATGAAACTACATGTAAACCAAGTTCAACTCAGCCAATTGGGGCAAAAAAAATTCCTTGTGGTTGAGTAACACATGCCCAATCGCTGAGAATGGCGACGAAATGGCATTTCACGATAATCATTAACACCGGCCGCTACGGCTGCGATATTTTCTTCGGTATGCACTCTACGCATGCGAGTCGACAAAGTAAATTTGGTGCGAAATTTGGAGATAACAACACGAATTGTTGATTCAGTCGTATCAAACTATGCTCATTTGTCACAGAGTACTAATTTTGATGATAAATTTGCAATCGTAGCTCGTTTGTTAGTCTTTCCATGATGAATGGCAGAGTATACTGTACAATTTTCACTTTGACAGATGACTTTTGGAAGCCATTGCCAACCAGTGCTGCCAACCAGAAAAACTTAAATCTTAAAAAATCACCCTATATGCATGTTCACTTACAAAGTTTTAGTTCTAGTGCATATCTGCGCTTGCAAGGAAAAACAACTTAACTGCGAATTTATCGCATTGAGATAGTAAGCTTTGTTCAAAAAATCGCTACTATGTGAATTTGTTATAACATGCGTTTTAAGGACAATAACAATAATAACAAAAATCATGTTCTTACGTATGTCAAGAGCAAGATATTGCTTAATTTTTCAAAAATCACTGTTCAAAAATTGGTACAACTTAGCTACATCGAATTTTGGAATGTAGATTAAATGTAAATTTATCTCGAAATATATACAATAATAACAAACTACACTTAATAGATATGTACATATTACCTACCTTTGACAATTCTTCCATAAATTGTATTTTTTAAAGCAAAGAAAATAATGCTCTTTAATTACTATGCTGATTTTAAAAACAACTGACATAAACATTACGATTTGTGATGATCATGAATAACAATGATTTTCAGCAAACATATCTGTCGAATTTATTATATGTGTAACGGCGTCATTTTTCTACCGGCATTTGGTTAACGTTAAGCCGTAAGTAAACTCAATAGCGACTTTGTTCTTAACCGGCAAATGTGAATTGTATTGTTTACAGTTACGATTTTGCACGTGAAGAGCGCGAGTTAAACAAATAGAACATTAAATATGGTCATTATTGGACAGGTAACACCGCCCAGCGCTGGTTTGGCGTTTTCTGGCACCAACATTCAATTAAAAGTAGGTCGGCAGTTAATTGGTTCCGGAACGGTGTACATCTCCCCGAGGTGAGTGTAGTAAACTTTCTTCCCTCTTTTTCTCAGGAGCAGTTGGGGTAATAACTCGTTCTTTGTTTACAGCTCGCTTATCTGGCAGCCCGTTAATGATGAGCAGAATGGCATTACTATATTTTGGAAACGTATTGGAGTCCATGGCATTTCAAATACTCCCAGTAAGTGTATTTACTTCATGATCGATCGACAAATCAGGTGGCCCGGCGTCCTGGAAGCTGCTCCTGGTGGTAATAATGAAAACGGCGGTGCATCAGACGAGGAAATCTTTGAAGACGCTGAAGAAGCTCAAATTACGGAATGTTGGCTTTTGCCTGACGACATCAATTTAGTGGACACCATGTACGAGGCGATGACCGAATGCCAGTCATTACACCCCGATTCGGAACAAAGCGTATCGGAGGATATGTCGGAGGGTTTGATGGAGGAGGATGAAGAAATGAATGGCGATGGATTTGACAGCTGCAACGAGGATGCCGATGAACCTAATAACGGCTTAGGCAACGGGGGCGAGGCCAATTCAGCTGGAGCTAATATGAATAACATGCCTTCGGAGGACGACCGTTTTGCGGACGCTGATGAATAAACTGCCCCACACTAAGAATGAGCATTTTTTATTAGAGATTGTAGACTGTTCAATCGAAAACGCGTAGACATAAAATATATCAATTATAAACGGGGTCATCTATATTATGTTCTATATTGTTGTCTATATTCCAAACAAAGAATTTGTGTAGGTAATAAGTGAGTGTTGTAATGTCTCGAAAAAGGCACAATGTATTTGAAGGCTTTAAAGGTCATTCACACAATTTAATGATTATACTTAATACACATATACAAAACAAAGTAAAATATATGTATTTTCAACATATAAATTATATTTTATCTATATAATGCGTATGGTACAGAAATTTAAGCAATTTATAAACAAGAACAGTGTATTATGGACCGAAATCGGCAAAGGCTTGATCGTTTATCATCGAAAGCTAGAGTCGTATGGTATAAAACGTACAATGAAAATTTTTGCTTCTACAAGTACAGTATACGATAAATAAAGAATTGCACGAAGGGCATGGATTCATCCACGGAGGATCGTAGGGTTGCATCCAACGAAATTTAGACCAAAATACGGAAGCCGCAGCAGAAAACCGCTAAACTGATATTTGCGAAGGACAAAAATCGATTGAATTCCGACAAAAAAAGAATAAACAAAATACCAGCCAAAAGTATTATCAATTCAGCTACTTCTAAACTGCTGCACCAATTCTTAAATTCAAACTATTAAAGTGTAATTGTAATATTGTTTATATAACCTGAATCAACTCAATATTTTGCATATTTTTAATCGCCTTTAGTTGTTTTGAAGAAACAGTTGCTTCGGCATAGCGCAACCATTGAATTAGTCTCTTACATTAGATTTGTCAAAACAATAAGTGCACTTCAACCACACCCCCGTAGTAAAATAGTTCAGATTTTTTTACTATAATACTGACCAGCTAAAATTAAAATTTCAAGCTAGGAACTAGGTAATGAGGTAATGAACCAAAAACTATACATACATACACCAGACAACGAAAATATCGATTAGACAGCGTTCATGCTCCAAGACTTTGGAAACTATGCATATTCTTTAAAAGCAACACATTTTTCTTCCAAATATCAGAAGGTTTATAGCAAGCGTTAATGAATAGAAATTATTGAACTACCTTAGGAAGAACCTATATATTCTTAGCATAACTTTTTGCTTATCTCAATAATGTTATAGTTCCTCTGTCCATTATTCTCATGCCTGGCACATCTCAAATCTATACAACAGCTGTCTGGGAGTCCTACCGCTTTTAAATCGCAATAAATTGTTTGCATTAGTTTTTGTTAGACCATTTCAACCAGAGACGGGCGGCTCTGCTGCGACAAGGAATATAAGCTCTGCTATCCTAATTTTAGAAACACAAAAGATGAGAACCCTCACAAATAAATTAAGTGATAAAAAAGCAAAAGCAATATAATAGGTAGGCATTAAACATATAAATATGACAAATTATTGAAAATTGTTAAGTTACAAGTGATTCACGCGCGGCAATCACCATCAAAGATGCTGTGATGACACATCTGCTCTGGTTTGGGATGTGCTGTATTCAACAAAAGCATTGCAGGAAATTCTAACATACGTGGAAGTGGAACTCTAAAGACGGAGTCTATGTGTTATATTTGCAAAAAGCAGAAAAAAATGTAATTAGTTTAATTGGCCATACGTGCTCTTGTATTATATACTATAATATTGCACCTGCAATTGTGGATAACCCAACGGCTACATGTGCGAGTTCAAAATACTCAGTACTATCAAATATTTTCATTAATACAACAGCATGCGTGGTCAATTAAGCCACTTACATATATCCGGGTTTTTTAATACAGCGCGTATGATTAATTTCCAATTCGTTACTTGAACGTGCAGCCACGAAATCGTCATCTTGTTCTAATCTTTAAGGAAAAACTGATAATTTTAGTATTAAAATCAACCCCACCAAATATCAAAAAATACTCAAAGCACAATGTTTTTTTAGTAATCCGAGGCTTTTGTCCTAATACTGAGTTTTTTCGAACTTGCGCTAGCAAATGTGTCCCTTGGGTAAAGTATAGAATAATGATACGCCACAAAATCGTCTCTTATCTTATTCTTGAAGGGAAGCCCGCCACTATTTCAGCGCATAACTCGTCGAAATGCCGGGAAAAGGAAATGCTGACAGCCATGAGTTCTAGGGCGGAATTTTTTTCATATACAGTCTCGTTTGTAATTCGGGTTATTCCACACAAAAGTTTACTTTTGCTCATTTCCAGTTGTGCTCTTTAAACAGCAATGTAAATAATATCAGATAAGTCTTCGAAATTTGCAAATGTTATGTATGAAAATTTAACCATTCATAAATAGAGTTGTACCTTTCAGATTAATCCATTATTCATAGCAAAGAAATACCGTTATTTGGATATTCGTTATTAATTGAATAATATGCAATTAAAATTGAGCGAGTAATCTACGTTTCGAAAATGTATTCGTTATTAAGTTATTATAAAATTTGAATGTAAAACAGCATATTAATAAAAAGTAATATTGATTGTTATCAGTTGTACCACAATTAGACCATTTCTAGGAAAAGTTAATTTTAGATGAAAGTTATTTAGTTATTTATAACATATCTGCTTCAAAAAACAACAAAATGCCGATCCAGCGATCTCGAAAAAGTGATACATTTTTAAGTTTTACCAAATACAGGAGAAACTAAAATAAAATGCTGTCAAGTATTTTTGTAAAAACTTATTTTGAAAAATCTTTTTTAAGCAAAAAATATCTAGTTTTTATTTAAAAATAAATATATTGTTTTATGTTAAAATGTGTTTATAATTTACGTGCCTTCCTGCTGCCTTTGGTTTTCTGTTTAATAACTCCACAAAAAAAAAAAAAAAAAAAAAAAATAGTATAAAGGAAATATTTATTTTTATTGTTGTTTTATAAGCCTGTTTTTATTTCGAATATTATTCACATTCCGTTTGCTATGGTTTATTGTTATTTGTCATGGTAATTTATTTAAAACTTTTGTAATGTAGTGTTTTTAAAGTCCTGGAAATTATAATATTGCTATGAACAAATGTAGTTACTAAGTAATTATCAATGAAATGTCAAAAGTTGTTCCGTTTAAAAAAGGAACTGTGAAAGTACAAAATTATGTGCGTTGTACAAAGTTAAACCCTGCTCACGCTATAACTGAACTATAAATATCATCCGTGTTGTCGAATGAAATATCAAAATAAGGGACTTCGACAACATTATGAATGCCATAAAGGGCGTATGTTTTCTATATTTGAAGAACTAGTTAAAGTTATCATTTAGAGGTATCGTTCTACTTTGGCAGTCAAGAATAATTCGGATGCACTTTTAAATAGAGTTCCGTTAAATTTGAATATTTGATGAACAGATGAACGAATTATTCAATGTCGCCAACGAGTACGACGAAAATTTCTCTAAATAGATGGAAAAATTGCAAATGAAATGTAAAGTATTCAACAAAACCTTGCAAACGAATGCGATTATTATCAGCGATATCTGAGGAATGTGACTAAATAAATCATTGACCAAGTGTCCTTAGAAATTCATGTTTTCCTTGCCGTTGTCTCCCACATTTTTCGACAAATTATTAACCTATTCACAATGAGATCGCGCATTCACCGCATGTGATAGCAGTATTTTTCCTATATTTTTGGCGAATTGATTTTGCGGCGAAATCAAAATGGAGTCAAAAATTAATAATGGCGACGACTGCAAAGACGTCTTGTAAATATTAAACAAGAAAAATTGTTTTTAAAGTGGAAATTATTAACTTTTTCGTGTTAAAAAAGCGGAGTCACGAAATTTTTCCATTTGTGAACGAACGAAATACGTTGAAAGGCTTTAATATTATCGAAAATACGCATATATTACGGCGGCAAAGTTTTTTCTTCTGTCTTTCCGTGGTAAATTTTTTTGGGTAGTAGAAAAAAAATAAATGTAAAGAAACGTCGACTATACGAAAAGAACAAAAGGAAAAAGTGTACGGAATAAAGCAATTACAAGAAAATAATTTGCAATCCAAACCAAAAAATATGCATAATTAATATTCCGGGTCGGGCAAATAACAGAAATTCCCCGCACACAAGAAAATAAGAAACGCAATCCTGTGAATAATTTCAATAAGAAAAATGAAATGAATGTGAGTGATTGAAAGAAGAAGAGGGGGAATGTAGTGTGTGTGTGTGTTTGCTGTTGTTGTTAACTCTATATCGTCTCTTCGTTCGTTCGTCCCGAATATGTGTGAAAGAAGAAAAATCGGAAGAGAGGTGGCTGGCACTTGCGACGTGAGTGATTGAATTGAGTTTGGCCAAGAAGACAAACAGCAGCAGTAGTAGTAACAAACAGAAACAAGAAAAAAATAGCCCCAATGAATGCAAATGTATATAATCTTTTAATTTATCATCAGAGCACAAGCATCGTCATTGCTTGTTCCGTGTGTGTCTTGTGTGTATGTTCCTCTTTGCAAAGTGAAAACAACAAAAATCAACGTCGGAAAGGCAAATTCTCGTGTTTATCACCTAGTTCATGTGTATTTGTTACTAATGGCGGGAATTAGTGATGATGTCTCATTCAGTGGATTCAACAAATACTTGTCTACATGCAAAATAACAACGTTCGATGTAATAAGGAAACAAATGCATTTCCATTGCAAATTTGATGCGAATTGTGATTATAACGTTGGCCAGTTCCATGCCAGTTTGTTTGCCACATTTTTACCTTCAAAAGGTGTCATCATTGTGGGAGCATCGATCAAAGGAAAAATCGTTTTGTTTTTAATGGGAACTTAAGATATACAATAATGTGGGGTTTGAGTCTTTACTTTAGCCTAGTCTTCTTGTGAACGAGTGACATCTCCACTAACTAATCAATGGACGAAGTGAATTTTGAAGAAGAGAGCAACGATGGGTAGTAGAAGAAAAACGCGGCAAAATAGGAATCTGTATAAATAATCTTTATTATTATCTCGTTTATAACCCTTGCTAATTCTTAACAGAGTTTTCACTCTTTGGAAAAATGTTAAATATTGCGAAATTTCTTATGACATACAATTTCTTTTCGTACATCCTATGATTCTTCTTCTTATTCACTATAACTTCACTGCAGTTAACGTTGGTCAGGAATGATAACTCGTGTGTTAGAAGATGGTACAAAAGTGCACCGAAATAAGTAGCTTTTGCTGGTGCCGCAGATGTGGTATATTACAATTTTCTTTAAAAAATAAAAAAAGATAATCGGATTGTCAAACATTTTTTGGAAGCAGAAAACCCAAAATAGTTACGGGTTGTTGTACCAATATCTTGCAGAAGCACTTCCAACTGGGATGACAAAATATTCTTATACATTTAAATAGCTTGATCTTTAGGTCCAAGAAATTGAGAGCCATGTTAAAATTAAAAAATACGAAATTTGATTATTTCTTATTTCATTAATTTTACAGAGCCGCAATTAAGGCATGCGACTGAAATAAACCGAATTACAATATACTATTCCCATTAAAATACTAGTCCCATTCCGTCGTACAAGCTTGACTGTCTTTCTTGGTTACTTATTGTACTGATTGGTTGATTTATTTGTATTAGTTTACATTATTGAAAATGGCATAAACAAATTTGGTGGCCTCAAATGGTAGCAAATGTAGGCAGTATTTTGATTTTCTGTTGAAATCTTGCTAGGCAATACTCTAAGGGCTCGTCCAAAGTAAATTTAAAATTCATTAAACTCATTTATGCATACAATTTGCTGTTATTTCTACTCGTTATCACTCACCTTTTATTGTTCAAGGACATTGCAAATTGTCTTCGTTTTACCTTAGTTTTCGTTTTTAAGCTACCAAAATGGGGCTCTCTGATTTCAAATAGCGGAATATTGAGTTATTCAGCGCTGGCCATATTGGAGAAAATTGCATAGTTCGAGAGTGCTTCGTGCTAATATGTTAAAAAACGTCATTATTATCTTCTATTACGGTTTGAAAATATGAAGTAATTTTCTTCGTCTTAATCAAACTTGTGGGCCTTTTTTGGAGGACATGAAAATATTCAAAATTTGTGATTGAAATTTGTATTTTTGTTGGCCTCCAGCCCTACGATGTCCAAAAATACAACTTTAGTATCACCATTCCAAGCAAATAAAAATAAAACATTTTGTCCTTGCATACAGTAGATTAGTAGCTTTATTGGCTTCAAAATTTTAAAATACAGAAGTGTTCAAGACGTACGTAAAAAACAAACATCCACAATCATTATGAGTATAATTGTAATGCTTTTTTTGAACACCGTAAAAATGTTGATTTCGTTGCGTCAGAGGTCACATGATAATCTAAATTTGTATTTCCCAATAATTTCCATACATTTCATGCTGTAAAAATACGAAATCAATAACTTCAAAAGCAGTACTGGGGTCAAGTATTTTTAACTTCACTAAAACATTTCTTTCTAACATACCTACTATTAATTTCCTTGATGACCTCGTAATGCCGAAATACATAAATATTCAAAAAAACGAAAACTAGCGGTCTCTATTTGTGATTCAAAAATATGATAAAATTTTCTGGGTCTTGGGTAATTTGTAAGCATTTAGTGGACGAAACTAGAGTATTTAAATATAGAATTTTATGCCTGTCATTTTAATGAGCTAGAGGTCTCATATTGCCTTAAACTTCAGTTCGATGCATTCCCTGCCTGTCCATAATATTAAACTGGTACTACATTCTTTTTCTGATCTTTGTGACCTCAAAATATCAAATACTGCAGCTATAACATATATTTGCAAAAAATATCTTTCACAATTTTCCTGCGGTGGACAATGTTAGCATTATTATCGTCTTATTACCTAAGTATGGAACTCAATTGTGGTTGTAGTGTGCTTTCTATTCGTAGTCTTTCACTATCGCCAATTTTTGGTTTTGTTTTAAGACTTTTTAATATTTTTGTATAATTTACAAGTAAAGTTTTTCTTTTGTCATAGGGCTTCATTATTTAAATTAGGCAAGTTGGCTCAATATATATTAGAACTTCCTAATAGTACAAACAAAATAAGTACTTTGTGTACCAAATAATGTCATCACTGTTGGCAGTGCTAGTGTGAATTGTGGCGAAAACAAAAAAGGAAGAAGAAGAAGGTGCAGAACATCGCAACACCAAAGAAGAAAAACGAATAGACGTCGCCTTGTGAAATACGAAATTTGTGCTAATTTACTTAATATTATACGTTATAAATTTTAGTGAAAGGCCTTTTAACATCCACGTAAACGATATGCAAAACAAAAAATAACCTAAGAGCGGAACATCAAACATCAAGTGCATAAAGAAAATTACAAAGTAAAAAACCCTATTGTGAATAGTAGTGCAAAACATTTCGTGGTTGATGCGTACGATTGAAAGTACACATACCACACATACAAAATACACACAAAATCATTTGTGGGAATGGACGACGACGACGAATATTAGTGCACAACAAGAAGGCGGAAATTGCAAAGCAAAGAGTAGAAGAAGAGAGGCAGAAAAAGGAACGAAACGACACACACAAGAAACAATAGAAAAGAAAGTGCTGTTTAAAAATATACAACAATTAAGAAACGTAGAAAAAACGGAAGAAAATTCTTTTACAAACAGCAAAAGTCGTCAATTTCCAATAAAATAAATATTAAAAGAAAAACCAAACGAACAAATTGCAAGTAATATGTTCTACACCACTATGCTGATTTATTAAGAATATATGAAATTGTATTATACTGCTAGTAGGATATAAAGCACACGCCTTTGCGCACAATTGATTGCACGTCAACGTCAAATGAAAGAAACAACCACCTTACCACCATTACCATCAACGCAGAAATTGATACATCAAGTGATGATACCGACATAACTGTTTCAGCAACAATAATAATAATAACAATAAATAGAAATATCCCACAATAGAAGAGGAGCAGCCAACACAACAACATCAACAATATAGGCATCGGTCTAATGCCCTCTTGGCATTCCAACGGGGGAAGGCTACAAACCACTTGTCAATGCCGTTCGAGAGTATAAAGCTACCACCTTCACCACATCACGCCTCCCAACCAACAGCCACGGTCGGCCGATCTGTTGTTGATGCTGCTGATGATGATCAAATAACCTGGTGAAATATGTAGTAAGTAAACTCTAGGGCAATTGCAATAGAAGAGCGTACACAACTTTTCATAATGTCAAAAACCGGTCATCAATCACAAAAGACTAAGTCTAAAAATTACCCTAACAGGTTATGCCAAATGTCAACACAACTAAAATATAATTTGGCCTATTTTCTTACTAGAACTACTGTAAAGCCATTCATGTTTAGCTATTAGGCGATACTATGTAGTTAAAAGAGGAATGTCTTGCCATGAAGAACAAAGCTATAAGTATTCAACTCAAATAGTCATAAGCCAGTCTCTCATGTATGACTCAGAAGGTCACAATATAAAGCCCCAAATGGAACTTAATGAAATCCGGCCATTGCAAAAGAGAAACTGTTTAAGTATCATGCGGCTTTAACCATTAAGTATTATTCGTAAAAAATTTAAATTCAATCAGGCAAAGGAAGGTATCAAAGCTAATAAGAGGGATAGATTATTTGACAAAATCGTATCAGTTTCAAAGATACTCATTAAACGATTAAAGCCAGTTTTGTTGAATTTTAGATACTAGTGATAATGAAACAACTGGAAAATTAGAATATCTGGTTCTGATATTAAATCTTCTAGAATCGTTAAACTATTATTTCTGCAGAGAAGCTCCGTTTTATTAGATTTGTCAATAAAAGTACATTATGGTACTACAGTAATGTAGCTTTTGATTTAAGTTGACCATCAGGTGTAACATAGCATATGACAATCACCAGACAATAAACGGGCGCGGAGTGCTGTTAGTTTTAGATCTCGGTATTTTATACGACAAATAATATGCCTAATATACATAGCATTTCATCCGGTGTGTTTTAAGGTTTAATACAAATGTCCTATTTATGATATATTTAAATGATATTAACTTTTGTCAACATGTGTGAAGATGATATCCAACTGCTGACGTCCGATAACAAATGTTTTATTAACTATTCTATTTCAAGACTTGACAATGACATAGGTCGAATTTACATTTGAGCCTCAAGGAATAATATAACCGTTTACCAAAATAAAACAAAATGTTCGGTTTTCCAGACTGGGCGTGCACAAACCATAGTTCATCGTAACATTTTTGTGTAAAATACAGTTTATCAGTTCCACAACTTCATTTTCTTGTAAAGGTTTGAAATTGATTACAGATTAGAGTTCTCTTTCATTGCCCGATTATGCTTGAAAATAAATTTCGCTTTGAGAAACGTTTACAAACTGGGTCTTTGACTGTTTTATTAACCGATATCATGTGTGCCACAGAAATTGTTCTCAGTGCAGATGTATTTCAATTGCATTATCTGAATACGTGTTTCAACAGAACCCTAAAATATGTACATATATGGCTTCCATTGAAACGATATTAACTTAATTTATAAAAGGTGCTTTCAATGCCTTTCATTAATAATTATTTTGCAGCATTAAATTCAACCAACGAACATATTTTGCATGCTTCTATCTTTCCAATAGGAACTCTTCTCAAATCCTCGTAGAACCTTGTTCTAGAAGCGTTTTCGAAAGGTATTCTATGATTCGTGTTGTAAGATTGTGGCATAATTTGCCGATTTGTTTAAGAATTTTCGCTATCTTCTAGAACCATTTTAAGAAATCTTTTTTGCGATTCTTAAGTATTTTGGAAAAATGTTTGTAAGGTACCTTATTTTTGTTTGTCTCGATATAACTCAAATTGTAATGGTATCATAAATCATTCATAAATGGGCATTGATGATCATATACGAGTATGAATATGAAAGATGTTACATTCCACGAAAGCATTCGTTTTCACATTAAGTTCTAATTTAGATATTATAAATATTTGCTGGGAAACGGTGTTTTTTAGTTCATTAAGCTATAGGCTAAATCAAAACTTTTTAGCATTATAATAGTTGCGAATATAGTCTAATTTGCATTTAACAGCAAGAAATGAACACTCAAACTAAACAGGAAACCGTTTTGGTGAGATTGGGACAGAATTATTCACTTCTACAACAGCTATTTGAACTTTTTTTGTGCTTTATACTTGCTTATATTTTAATTTGGTCCAAACGCCATTTTCGATTTCTTAAGTTGGGTGGGAGTACATTTTTAAAATGTTTTACCTTGTCTTATAGAAATTGAGATTAATTTCTTTCTATAACTTTTAGCCTTTAAGAAACAGAGCAGCATTTTTGATCGCTATCCATTTTAATTCAATTTTTTTTTTTGTAATTCGTGATGGATTTTGGATGGAAAATCTCGTAATTTCGCTAAATGTAAAATATTGTACTATTTTGATCCAAACACAAAATTCACCTTTTTTAATTTATTTCAATATGAAAATTAATATCAAAGTATAATATTGTCACAAACGTGAGAAATTCTGCCGCGCAAGTGTAATTGTTTTCCCGATTTGTTTTTATTTTTACATTTCGAAGCGACCTGTCTGCATAGGTATATCTTTTCAGGGAATTTAAATGCACAGGTGAATGAATATAGAGCTTTTTTAATTTTTATGCCAAAGATACATTTTCTTTATTGATTGCATACATAGATTATTGAAAGTTGGTTTTACACACAATTAGGAGAAGTGCAGATCGTCGGGGGAAATATAGGGTGTCCGTCGGGAAGGTATACTACTTTGTTTGTTTACAATTTTTGATTAAATGAAAGAGAATGGATCTTATATTGAGAAATTTTTTATGTAATGTCGGCAATTATGTATGGAATACAATATCAGACAAATGTCCGCCTCTGTTAGCCTCACAAATGCGAGCCCTTTTAAGCACATTTTTCATTACATTCTCACACATTTCGCGCAGTATTTCATTAATTTCAGCACGAATATTTTGTTTGAGTTGCTCAAAAGTTTCTGGTTTGTTTGCATAAACCTTGCTTCTCACATATCCCAACAAAAGATGTCCGGAGCAGTCAAATCAGGCGACCGTGGAGGCCAATCAACATCACCATTTCTTGAAATAACTTGTTGTAGAAACAGGTCTCGCAGTAATTCCATTGTAATCCTGGATGTATGCGATGTGGTACCGCCTTGTTAACATGTGGTATGTTAATCAAGCCCAAAGCATGCAGTTGTGGCGTTAAAAAGTTTTCAATCATATCACGATATCGCTCCCCATTGACTGTTACCGTTACGTCGTTTTCAGTTTCAAATAAATAAGGTCCATTGATTCCTTCTGACCAAACTGCACTCCAGACTGTCACTTTTAATGGATGCAAAGGTGACTGATGAATAATTTGAGGGATTTGCATTGTCCAGAACCGGCCATTCTGTTTACTTACATATCCTTTCAAATGAAAATGTGTTTCGTCACTCATTATGATTTTTTCATGAAAATCGGTGTTGTCATGGGCGAGCTGTAACTTCCTATTGGCATATGTACGGCGGCGTAAATGGTCTTGAGGAAGAAGCTCTTGTGTCAACTGAATCTTAAATGGAAACAAATGCAAATCCTTGTACAAAATTGTGGCAAAAGTTGTTTTTTGAAGACCAAGCTCCTGAGCTCTGCGTCGAATTTGAGGTTGACGGATTGTTTTGAGCAGTTTTTTGAGGAGCAGTAATGTTTTCAGTCGATCTTGCAGTACGTCGTGGTTCATGCTTGGCCCTATTAGCTACAGACGCTCTTTCTTCGAAATCATTCATTACACGATAAATAGTGCGTCTTGTTGGCACGTTGTTTCTCTCAAAAATTTCACGTAACTTTCTCATCGTCACAGTAATCGATGATTGATTTTGATAAAATGTTTTAACGATTAAAACACTTTTGTTTATCGAATATTTTTCCATAATAAATTTGCCACCTCTCTACTTCACGACTACCAAATATGAACTGTCAAGACTAATGTTTACCAAAAATGGCGGCAAAACAAAGTAGTATATCTTCCCGACGGATACCCTGTATAACAAGCTATTACTAATTAATTGATTTCATATTTCGAAAACTACAGCTTTTGGAAACCATAAAAATCAATGTTTATGGGGGCTATCTAGTTTGACCTACATGCAATTTTTTATATATATATATTCATCCTTATATATATTCATCCTTAGCCTAAATAAAATCAGAAAATGATTCCGAGTCGATAGATCGAATTTATCTATCCATATTTTTGGGTGTTGCAAACAACTGGTGTAGGATTTAGCAAGTAATAGCACTAAACTGGAATACATTAGTGGTAATCGCACAAGATATAATTTTTTTGTTTGTTTTATAAATCTTTTCTATTACTTTATGAGGGGTCATGTGCTCCACATTTATGGACATATTGACCAAGCTAGTACAAAATGCCTAATTACCCTATTTTCTTCCGGTACTTCTTGAATTACTACATGAGAAAACTAATTATCACATGCGACAAATGTGGAAAAAATGCAGGAAATTTTGTTGCTTTTCTTGGAAAATAATTTGTTTTAAACTTTAAATATGCTATTCTCCAACAGCGAAACGCGACGTTACGTTCCATATTATTTTTTATGCAATATTATTATTTAAACCCTTTTGGCCAATTTTAAGTAAAGCGCAATACTTAATGATGCCGTTCTAATAAGGACATGCAGTTTTTAGAGCATAAAAAATATTTAAAAATTCAAATAAATTAAAATGGAATCTACAAAATCAAAAAGGCCAAGTAGTCTTTGAGAAAAAAGAAAAATATATTGTTTGTGGAATAAAGGACTGCGATAAAGAATAAGTCTGTTGCTAGAGATAACATATGATATATTTCAATAATCCTGTTGAGGAATTCAAATCATGTTTGTACTTAATTTTCGTATTTTGCAGCAAATTTCAAACCAATTTCTGCGCTATTGATAGATTTAGCTCTCATTTTAGACTCATTTTCTGTTCACATTTTGAATATAGTCTCCCATTCTTAAGGCAATATTCCTAAAAAAAAAACTGCAACAATTTCAATGAATCTGTTTCGCTCGTTAGGTCTCACCTGCTTTTGCAATCTCTTCCCCGTAATGGAAATTTGAATTCCTTTAAAGGAAATTACTTCTTTTTAAAGTTTTATTTTTACATCCCTCAGGAAATTCAAAATTAATTGTTGTGCTAATTTTAGTTTTAGCAAATATTATACTATTTCTTTCTTTTAAGCAAGCTCTCTACAATTGACAACGCATGTTTAATTCAGATCGTATGAAATTCTACAATAGGGCAATAAATGCAAGTTTACAAATCCCTTTAAAAAAACTACTTGTCTTCTTCAAAATTATAAGTTTTGTTTTAATATATTCTGTAAAAAAAAACTCCGCAGCAATCGTTGATTAGTAGTTGATTAGTATTCTATATTTAAATGTTCACAAATGGAACTTCTTCTATTTAGTTTTATTCGCGTTATCTTGTTTCAGTATTAACTTTTCAAATGAAAATGAAAGTATCGTCCAGTTGTGGAAGTCCGAGCACTGCTTAAGTTTCTATATTACTAATAAACTGTTTTTGTCTGCCAAATATTGCTTTATTATGGTATATTTTGCTATAAATATTGTTCCTATTGCAACAAAAATGTTAATTTTCTAAAAATTATTAACGCCTTTGCATGTGGAAGTTATTCACTATTATTAAAGCAACGTTGAAATGCTATTGAATTGGGTCATTTTTTGTCCTTTTTTCATTAGTATTATATTATCAATAAATTTTTAGTAGTTTTTAGAAATAAGTACTAATTAACAACGAAGATGGTGTTGTAATGCGTTGTACAGAAATCGTTGCTTAAAGGTTAGTTCATATTCCTCCTTAGTCGTTGGATGGCAAAAATTTGGTTTGCAAAAAGATTCAACAATTTCTTCAAATATTTAGTAAAACTAAAAAAGACAATTTATAATCAAAATGCTATAAATGGACAGTTAGGATAATGTCAAACGAATTTATGATGTCTTTTTGACATATTTTGCTGTAAAGGCGGATTTCATCATTGCTGCTTTTAATCACATACTTATTTAATGTTAACAAATTGATTTGAAGCTGTAACCCATCCAAAGACTTGTGATTTCTTTCGAATTCAAGCGATCTACAGCTACTTACACCATCTAGTGTAAAGGAGTCAGCACTGGCTTGCCAAAATGTATTCCGTTTTGTTTTGTTTATAAAATGAGTTCTATATTCATATCTACGATCCGTGATTCCCATAATTCTTCATTTTGTTTTTTTTTAAGGTGTGGAAGAGTCTCATTCTTTTTTTTATATATAAAAATCAATTGCTGTGCGTTAGTCTCGCTAAAGCTCGAGAACGGTTGGACCGATTTGGCTCATTTTGGTCTTAAATTATTGGTAGAGTATTCCGGAAGGTTTAAAAGGTTTTATTTGAAGTGGTAGATGGCGTTGGAGATGAGGTTTTTGCAATTAATTTTTTTTTATCACATTAACATTGAATCAAATAATGGTAGGTGACAAACATACCAGCCTATATGTGGCGCTGTTATTTATTTGAAGGCAAAACAACGTTTGCTGGGTCAGCTAGATCTTTATAAAAATATCGGTTCGGCTGTGTTAAATTACATAAAGCATTCAAAAAAAAAAAAAAAAAAAAAATACACGATTTCGCACTCGATTCCAATTTTGGACAACATTTTGCCGAGAAGTTCCATAGATGTAACAGTATGTGATTGCTTCGGAATGATTTCAAATACGTGTGATATATTTTTTTTAACGACTATAAAGACTAAGGACCCTTCTTTGCAAAGAAAGGTTTTCCAAGTTCTTACCTTACTCCACAAAATACCCATATCGAAATATCTGCGATATACAGTCGAACAATGCAAATAAATTAAAACACATTTCTAAAGTATTTTAAAACTTTGGTTTGAGTTTTAAAATTAAAGGACAATCTTGATTTTTTTGTTTTTGATTTTTGAAACAAATATCAATCATAGTTTTTATGTTTGGTTTTTAAAAATTAAAATTATTTACAATTATTATTTTTAATTTTCGAGAACATTTTCTCTTTGTTGGCTTTTGATTCTGGGCTATTCCGAAATAGGGTTTAAAGAAAGCAGATTATTATTCAGAAACTCCAGGATGATTAAATATACTAATATTGTTTCCATTTCTCCCCTTGAACGTATATGGCTTCAACATAGCATCTTCATATTACTCGGTTTGCTGTTGTTGTTTTTACGTCTTTCTAAGTAGGATTGCACTATCCTAGTTCTAGTAGTATCTTGCGTCTTCAGGTATTCTTGGGTCGACAACGCCATACTGAGCCTTGAGGAGGATTCCACTCTAGCTGGTGGTATGGCCTATCCAAGTCCATTTTCTACATTTCAGTTGTGTTAGTATAGGTTCCTCGTTGGTTAGGTTCTAAAGATCCGTGTTGCTGATGTTGTTAGCTTTTGCGTGTTCGTGTTTTGATGTTCGATACTATCCAGGTTTTACTTCCGTACAAAAGAGTTGACTTTACACGCGCGCTGAAAATTCTAAGCTTGATTCGCCTGGTTATTTGTGAACTTAAAAATATACTCACACATTTACGTATTTCATAAAGTTGAAGGTGGTCAAAAACTTGTTTTAGAGAATTTTTATCGTGCATTTGCCACCATTCGTTTGGTAGCTTAGAAGTTTAGGTAGTTAATACTCTGACCTGTTGCTTTTTCTACGATATGTTTCAATAAGTGCATCCTAGACGATGAGGTTTATAATATTTCTTTTTAGAAGAATTACAAGACTGGGTCATTTGTTGATTTTTCCAAATAGTGCGATTTTCAATACCGCCACAGAAATGGATTTAGAGACCTTATTCAGGAACTTTTATTTATTTACCTATCATGCCTTAGGTATTATGATGAAGGGAATACCCTAAAAGAATAAAAGAAAAAAAATATTGAATAATATTAGCTAAGAATGTTAGAGAATTTTATATCGCATTGCTTTGAAAGAAAATCTATTTGATGTCTAAATACTCAATATTTTTGTAAAGTCTATAATTATCAAGATTTTAGTAAAAAAGCGCACCACCTTTTAGACCTTTGTTTAACATGTTTAAGACTTAAAATTAGATCGATATTCAAGAAGACCTCACAATAATTAAATTGATTTTTTTTAATAAAATATAACAATTATTGTGCATTAGATTCAATCAAAAAAAATTTGGCACAATGCGGGATCAGCAATATAGTAATAAAAATACTGTACCTTTAATTCGGCAGATCTACTTAATGACAATGGCCTACTTACATTTCATTTCAAAATCGAGATACATATGTTTGCACAGACTGTTATGTGTTTATATAGATAGATTACTTTCTCTCGCAATGCCGCTTTTTGTTTAAATTATATTTCCCTTTTCTGCACACTTTCGATTGCCAATTTTTTCGTCACAAAACTTTTTAGAATAATATTACCTATAGGTAAACTTGATCTTTATTGCTGTCGAACTCTGTTATAGTTATCAATATTAGTAGAAACTTACTCCGGTCTGGTGAATCCCATTGGTTAATTTTATATTAACTATGAAATAGTTAATAACCTAACGGTTGGTTTTATTGTAAAAACGCAATTTTATGAGCGTATCCGATGTGTAACCATAAATATGTATTTTCTATGCCGATAAAAAATAGACAAATCTTACAAATATTATTTCACGTTTTCGGTTACACAAAATTTCACCAAAAACCAAAAAATGTTTTTAAGAGCAATCCTATTTTATCCAAGAGTTTTCAATGTGTACTGGAAACCAATTGTGAAGCTTTGTTTCGTCAAAGTTTTCCATTTACTGTTGAATTCAGCTTTTTGCTCTTGAAAGTCAACCCTCACGTTATCTTTACTGTCAATCTGCGACAAGAAGTTGTTGTCACCCATTTAAATGCTTCTAAGCATTCGTCTTTAACAAGGCTTTGCCCTCCACAAAGATTCAGGATGAGTAAACGTGTTAATCGCTATAGGAAAAAGTAAATATCAATGATTATAAATTTGAATTTGAACTTTATGACTAAGTTCTAATCAATGTTTTAATCTTTTGTTTCAGGACTTTAAGCATCAATACTCACATCTAATCAGCTGTTACAAAGTGAGACGAATACACGAAGTGGTTGCTGCGTATTCATCATTTAATCTTGGTCGATATTTTTGCTGAATTGGCAAAAATAGAATCGTCTAAAAAGTAAAAAATAACAACGAAGCCACAATACATGTGTTTGCCGCCGTTTATCCCCAAGGAATTATGTCACAAAGAGGTAAACGCGGCAATCATTTACATCATCCACGACTCGACGTTGAACCCCAGCCGCCACCCACAAAGAGGCGTAAAGGTAGGCCTCCCAATGGCAGTGGCGGCGGCGGAGGCGGTGGAGGTGGCGGAGGTTGCAACAGCGGAAATGGAGTTGGATGCGGACCATCCGGTGGTGGTGGAGGAGTTGGCTGCAGTGGTAATGTTCCAGGCAGTTACAATCCCACTTCAATGCCAGGTGTTAATTCAAGCTGTCTCCCAGCACTAATATCATCAAGCAATAATAACTCTCAAATTGATACTGACAATCCACATGCAGCCACCACCGCCATTGCTTCCATATCTGGCGCAGTGGGAGGAAGCGATGAGGCATTGTGTTCCACCAGCTCTAAAGCTACGGGGCTTCAGGGTTGCTCGTCATCTTCGGCAGCTGCGTGGCAGGCGAGATCTGTGTCGGACATCAAAATGTCTAGTATTTATAATAGGAGTTCAACAGAAGCGCCTGCAGAACTCTATCGGTATGTAAATATATTGTATGGAATATAATGGCAAATGTTTTCAAATATTAAATTTATTCTTGTATATTACAGTAAGGATCTCATTAGCGCCATGAAACTCCCGGATTCCGAACAATTGGCAAATTATGAATACTTGGTGGTAAACGATCAATGGAAACAAGAATGGGAACGTGGTGTACAAGTGCCCGTTAATCCGGACTCCCTGCCCGAACCCTATGTTGAAGTGCTGACTGAACCGATAGTGCCACCTGCCCATGATTTCAAACTGTAAGTTGATAAACGAAATTATGCTTAAGAACTAACAATATTAGAAAAACATATTTTATATATCGTTAACTTAGTATAAAAAGGGAGTTATAGTAGAAAAGTTGAAAACAATTGTTTAGTCTCCACTTGTAATTAAACACTCTCTATAGCTGCTCAATTAAGTCCCGAAACAAAATTTGGAGAGATCTCTCCACACATATCTTCTTTCTTCTCACATTTCTTCGATACACCATGTAATATATTTTGGAATACATTTTGTTTTCCATTGAAATAGCCTTTGTTTTTTGGTAATCTTCAGTTATATTACTCACAGAGTAGTTAGTTAGCTTTTATTATATAACAAGACAGTCACTTCGGACATGTTTTTAAAAGGAATATGCCTTTTAGAAAGGGTCAGCTGAGTGACCTTCTCGCACACGGTGTACATAGTTTATGTTATCATTTATAAGAGATATTGGAAAACAATCCCAACAGAAAGAAAACCTATTTTATATCTGAAGAGTTGGAAAGGGCATGTGGTAGATCTTCATGCCTGAATCCGTATACGATGAGCACTAAGTCAAACAAATGTCGAAACTATGTCTATTTTTGTGTGTTTTCGCTAATATAATTTTTCCCATGATATTTAAAAACCGAGAAGAAGTGACCTTACAATAAGAACTTTAATTATATTATTCGGGAATGAGAATGTTAGGCCTTATTTATTTATCCAATCTAGGGAACTGTAGGGAGTTAACTCTGGACCACAGACAGCCACTGACATTGCGATATGTAGTAATTATGATAGTGCCAGAACATGCCAATAATTGCGATAGTAAGATAGTTGATCCAAATACCCAAAAAATTGAGTTTCGCAAATATTTCGTATTGCTATGATACGACCTTGTATTGCATAAAACAAATTTTGCAAAATTAAGAAAAATATACGTTTAGAGTAGGTATATGTCGGTCTTGTTCAGCAGAATAGCTCTTTATTCTTATTTTGAAAATGGTTCAGGGGATTAGCATTTGAACAAAAGTGGAGAAAGTGAAAAACGATACAAAGAAACTTGAAAATGTAAAAAGCAGAAGGAAATAAAACAGCACAGGCTAAACATTCAGTAGATACGCTTCTTAAAAAAAAGTTACATATAAAATGTGTCATAAAATCTGCCTGGATGAAGATGTTAATTTTGAAGAGTTGGACATTTCACAAAGAAGATGAAGACCACAAATTTTTTTAAAATATAGCCGTAGTGTTCTTGTATACCAGCTTAAGATATTCTCGCGCTTTGTATATACATACCTCCAATAAATCATAATATGATTTTAGAAACCGAAAATTGATTTTATTTTGATTTAAGAAATTCTAAAATTTCGTAAGCATATTTTCGGAATAATATAATAAAGAAGAAAAAAGATACACAATTTTGTATTTTTTCTTTATAATAAAACATGCTATTTATTCCGAAAAATTTCTTTTCTTTTTTAATACGGCAATTAGCCACTTTACCACTTTTAAATGAAATTTAATTAAATTCATTTACAAATTCGTTAATTTTAATAGCCTATGTCGAATCTATGCAAACTCCTCCCTTAAAAGTCGTACGTGTCAAAAGCAATTACAAACGCGCAGATTTTTTCGAAAAACTTCGGTTTCGTTATTTGCAAAGTTTCGTTAAAGCATTTTATTGTTTAGTGCAAAAATTTTGTGAAATTCATCAAAATGCAACCCATTAAGTATCTCGAAACGAAATATATGGTGCTTGGACCACCATCATAATTACTGGCACATATCGGCTTAACATTGGGATTTATTTTAAGCGTTCAATTTTAGTGATTACTTGTTAAGCTTTATTTTGTCCGTGAATGCAGAGGGAAATATTATTTAATAATCTTGGTTGGGTTTCATGTCCACATATGTACAGTTAAAATATTGTAAAAAATAGGAGGAAGACATAAATTTAGCAATTTTTAAAGGAAGTACCATCTCTCGCAATATACCAAAAATGTCACAGAAATCGTTAACATTAGGAAAATTCTGTGCGGTGAGGGGTGGCAGTTGGTGGAATCATTTTAGTAAATGTGTTTTATATTAATTGTTGTTCGATCACTCTTATTTGCAAGCAAATGAGTGGAAAACATAACATAATAAGAAACGTAAGTTGTCAATTCTCAAGTATTCATTGCAATCGAGTAAATATTCTAAAAATACAAAAATCATTGAGCTGTGTGTTTCTTACTGTTGTTGGTTATTCCTTCAGCGTCGGCATGGTTCCTAAATTGATTCCCTTATCATGCGAATAGTGGAACAGAAAAGTATTTTTCCACTCTGAACCACTCAGGGACTATGCCAGTCATCCAAAGAATGACTAACTAAAGTTTCATTGTAATCGGATGGACACCATAGGAATCTGTTAATAACGCACAAATACACAGTATGCTTATATGTTGAAATCTATACCGCTTATTCGATTGTTAAAAGAATTTCGTGTAATCCCCTGGAGATCTGCGATTAAGGATGAGTCATTTACTTCCATAGTGTTTCGGAATGTAAATAATTTCTTTATGTGATTTTCCGCCCCTTTCACACGAACAATGCAACTTTAGAAGTCTATTAGTAGCACACGGTCTTGCTGTTGCAAGCAGTAAAAACAAGTACGGTCCCCTTCATTAGTTAGAGGCTTATGACGAGCAGTTAATAGACATGATTCATCTGCAATATGTTCCTTAACCGAATTATTTTTTTTAACGTAATTAAATTTTGCGCACAATTACGGTTTGCAGAAGTGATCTTAAAATATGGAAACTACAATATTTGCAGAACTCTTTTGAGGACATGCACAACTTGCAACACTAAATTAAATTTTTTCCTTCAAAAATTTGAAATTCAGTCTATCTATTCGATTGTCTATTCATTCTAATTTGACAAAGGTCATTCCAATTTGACAAACATTGTGATTGGTCAACATTACACAGTCATTTCTTTCAAAATATACTATCTGATCGGTCTGCTAGAAGGAGTATTGGGTGAAATGTGTAACGAGTATTTTATGAAACACAAGATGACCTGTTAGAAAGTTTGCTTATAAAAAAAATTAGTGTCAATTAATGTTTTAATGTAATATTAAAATAAAATATTAATAATAAATAAACAAATATTTAGAAAATAAATCCATTTAAGAAATTCATCGTTGGCTACTTAAGATAAAGTGGTGAAAATTTATAATTATACAGTTAGAATTACAGGCAATTGCTGATGATACTAAAAATTGGGGAATAGTAGAGAAATCATTAAGAGCGGATCGCCAAAGCTAGTAAAAAGAGATTTTTGCCAATACTAGTTTTGTAGAATTTCCTACCATTAACAGTATATATATTTAAGAAGCACTGGTGTAGTTCTGACTTTGAATTCGAACGGAAGGCTTTCTTCAAGAAATCATTAAACATTTGACAGGCAAAAAAACTGAGAAAACATTTAAGCTCCAACACTTTGTGTGTTATTGCCATTATTTATGACAAAGAGTCATAGTAATAAAGTTGTCAATTTTAAGAGCTTTGTCGCTCCAAATGTAGTCTCCCAAAATACATTCCTCAAGAAATTCTTTAGCAGATCATGCCTATGAATTTTCCAAAAAAAAAAGAAAAAAACAATTTTACAACTTGGTCGTCTACATATTAGATAAGATGGTTCCCATTATACCACTTTTCGTCTTTTGGCTTGTCAAATATGTTTATTACGTACCGATATATAATTTGAATATTTGATTTCATTGTCTTTATAATAGTTGCAAAATATAATCGCGTTTAGATTTTCCATAACGCCATCATATTTTATCAGTATGAATTTTGCTGTTACTAACAAGGTTCCAGAGCATATTATATACCTTTCTGAACTGAATATCATCAAGATGCAGTCAATCAAATTTTGGCTGCAGATTTGAATATATGGTTGTTATGTCTACACAGCCTATCTTTGGTTTTTCTAATTTCACTTTTGTAACAAGGATTTGTAACGATATCCTTTTCCTCCATGTTGACTTGGCTCTTCATTGTCAAAACCCCAAATTTTTTATTTTGCTAATACTTCACCAGCGTGGGAAATGGCAACGTCACGATTTCGTCACGTTTGTTACTACCTTCTGAATTTTTCTGTCATCGATTTACCAAATGTATTTCATGTCTTTATTCGTTTGGCAGTTTCTTTTTTCATGTCCCTCCTTAGTTAGTCAACATAACCTATGATAAATTATCATTTTGATTCCCAAAGGATGAATATATCAAAACTAATAGCTTGGTGGTCTGAGAAGGACAACCCTTCATGCATCCCTCAATTGCATATTTGTCTGATCGATGTCGAAATAAGTATATCATGATCACGTCCGTAAATGTATGAAGTTCAAACAAAAGTATATTATAAGGTAGTGTTCTTTCGTTTAATCTTACTTAGATGAGTTAAAGATTCTATTAATAACAACCTACCTGGACTGTGCGGCAATTATATCAATGTTAATTTTTATGATTTTAATTTAATTTCATTTATTTATTCAGGATTATAATTGTAACTAAGCCTTAAGGCCGATTTAATTAAATTACAATATTACAACATATTTTATCCACAATTCAATAATAAATACATTATACAACTTTACAATACTAATGTTATAAAAGTGTTGTATATCTTAATAGCAGAAAAATATAATTTACAATATGACAGTCTGCTTTACTTATTAGAATTTTTTCACTTTGTATGTTTTTCGTAATAAAATACGGAAATATAACTGTAATTTTAATTTACAGCTATTACATAATGTAATAAAATTTAATAACAGATTAAATGGTGAAAATTAACTATCAGCAATTTTTTTAAGATTTAGTTAACTAAGTAATTGATATGCTATACAAGTAATGGATCAAAAAAAAAAAAAGGAAAGAAAAAATAAAAAGTTTAGCGATAATCATTTCCCCGTTCAGAATGAAAAAATCGCAATCATTTGAGTTTAGTTGCTATCTGCCACAACAGAAGACCCAGAGTTCTAAATCACATGATGGTGTTAGGTGATAAACCTTGAGTTACTTCACGATCTATTAGTTTTCCGTTATCACATTCCTCCTCAAAGGGTGGACAGCGCATGTCTTCGAGGCCAATAAATACTTCAGCTAGTTGACGGATAGGACGCAAACTCTATCGTATCGAATCTAAGGAATTTCTCGGTAGTTCCATGTGTATATCTGCCTTAATTCCCTGCCGACATTTGGTTGTATGTTAGAACCTGTTGTTTTCTTTTTCAGTTCCTTCGTTACAGTTCATGAAAGGCCGGAAGGTCATATACACAGGTTAAGAAGTCATCTGCTGCAGTTAAGGTGCGACATTTTCCCCGCAAATAGCTTTACCCAAGCGTACGGTAGCACCCAGTTCTACTCCGCAAGGGATCGGTATAGAGTTGTCTGTAAACTTTAGTCAAACAAATGTAAACAAATATTGTATTATTCAAAATCATTGACTACAATTCGATACAGGTAGATAGCTAGCCGCCGTAAGAGTATTATTTCTGAATTGCTCCAGGATTAGCGCTCGATGAAAAATTCCTCCCAATCTTTTGACATCTTCATGTTAAGTTATAAAGTTGTTTGCCTGGAAGAAAAACTAGCTCACTTGTAGATGTCTACTAGTGAAAGAGGAAAACTTAACGATATATCAAAGAAAACACTATAATATTGAGATTCGTAACTTGTTTTTAAATTTATGCTCTTTTTATTACTGTTAGTACATATCAGTTATAATAATCTCAAAATGAATAAACTAGTTTATCTACAAATTAAAGCATGGATAAACTCTAGAAAAGAAATTCATATTCGACTAGGAGATATTAAACAAATACAAAAAGATCTAACAACAAATATAGAACAAAGTCATCGTAATTGTGTGTGTCAGAGAGTGAGGGTGGAGCAAATAAGTGGAGATTTGACTCATTGCAACTGTGCTACTTCCAAATATATTCATTTTTATTTGTTCAGTCTACTAATACGAAGAGATAATTATAATACATACCTATTAATTAAAAGCCTACAATTTAGGTTAATGTTTTCTAAGTGCAAATCCAAGAATGAGAAAAATCGATTACAAAGTCATAAACACTTTGTTGTTGCGTCTTTATTCCCACTGTTTGTTCGGTGAAAATATTCATAAATCAATTGCTCAAGTTGCAAATCTCGCGGAGAAATGCACTTTCGTAAAATCAGAAAAATAAAAAAAGAAAATAAAATAATAAAAATCAGAAAATAAAATCACATAAATATCGCACAATTTCAAAATAGTACTTTTAAATTTGTAAAAGATCGTAGGTCAAAAAGTTTAAGTTTATCTTCGTATTAAATATAATTAACAGGTCAGTTAGTGTTTTTCAAAACACACTTTAAGAAAGATTTTGATTTTATTACAAAGTGCTTTTTCTAACTTTTTTTGTCCTATAAATCCAAAAATCGTGCGCTGTGTGAGGCTATATCTTCAAGATTCGAATGTTCTTATTTTACATTGAATATATTTAATATCTATTCCAGCAATTTTTTTTTAAAGAAATTTCTTCCAAATCGATTTCAAGCATAAGTAATGATGCAACATTTCTTATATGTACGGCTTGTTATTTATTTAATGCTAATTAATATATCTGGAATGAACTAGAATCAAGTGCATTTGGAAACTTCCGTGAACCACTTTAAGTAAAGAATAATAATAACAGTAAAGAATAATAGTTTACAGAAAATTAATCTATTAAAACTAAATACTTACCTTATGGAATACCTCAATACAATTTACTTGGGAAATGGAATAACTAGAATACAATTTATCTAAAATCTTTCTCTTATTAATTAAAAAGCGTATGTAAAATCCCAATAGCTTTGCTCTTCTTACGCCAAACTTTAAGAAATACATTGTACTGCTTGCTCTACAATATCATTGTATTCCTCACTATATCAGAATTTACTGAATAAAGAGCTTTCATAAAATCAGTATAAATGATGGCACTTGCATTTATTTCCTCTTGCGGTTATGATTTTAATTGACCAATACTACTTGATAAATGATCCCAAAGTTTGGTTTTAAGAATTCTAAAGCATTTTGGCATTTCTAAAGTATTTTAGCCATGACACACACACCGTTCCAACATGGGTCTTGTAGTTTAAAATGTTAGTTTTGTCACCGGATTTGAATACTGCAACTGCTTACCGAATTTTTCACCTATCCAAAAATTCACTTCTTTTTAACAAACGTTAAATATGTGTTGTAATCAAAACCATCAAATCGGTCGTAAGGCTTAAAATTACAATCTTAAATATAAATAAATGAAAATAAATAGATTTTTATTAGGAAGCGATGAAACTGTATCAGCAAACATGCATGACATCTTTTATTTCAAACATTTAATTTAATTTAATAGAGAATAGTTTGAACTTACTGATCGACGAATGTGTTATGGGTAGTAATTTATATATGGAACTGAAACTGCATATTTTTAAGCATTTTTAAACAAATTGCTAACTGAATTATCTGTAAAAAAATAATTTCACAAAACCAATATTGATTTATTGCAAAAATTGTATACGTAACTTACAAATGATTAATTTTAAATGACTTTTTTCTTCTTATTTCAGTCCAAAAAACCGCTTCCTGCGCATAACCAAAGACGATACGTACTCACCAGAGTTACATTATCTCACAAATGTGGTTGCTTTAGCTGAAAATTCCTGCGCCTACGACATTGATCAGGTCGACGAAGCATGGCTCAAACTATACAATGTCGATCGTGCACAGTTTGGTGCTTTTTCCATAAGTGAAACTCAATTCGAGCGCGTTATCGAAGAATTGGAGGTAAATCAATCATATTGCTTTTTTTTTTTGGTCAACCACTATATATGCAAACTGATTTTCGTTATTGCCAGGTTCGTTGTTGGGAGCAAATTCAGGTTATATTGAAGAACGAAGAGGGTCTCGGTATTGAATATGATGAGAATGTCATATGCGATGTGTGTCGATCTCCTGATTCGGAGGAAGCTAACGAAATGGTTTTCTGTGATAACTGCAATATCTGTGTGCATCAGGCTTGTTATGGTATTACAACTATTCCATCGGGTATGTTCAAGACGACCAATAATCCGTGTCTTAAGTACTAATATGTGCTTTTATACTTTGTACCCATTCTAGGTCAATGGCTTTGTCGAACATGTTCAATGGGCATTAAACCGGACTGTGTACTGTGCCCGAACAAAGGAGGTGCAATGAAATCAACGAAATCCGGCAAACATTGGGCACATGTGTCCTGTGCTCTTTGGATACCGGAAGTCAGTATAGGGTGTGTTGACCGCATGGAGCCGATAACGAAAATATCAAGCATTCCACATAGTAGATGGTCCCTGATATGCGTACTGTGTAGAGGTCGAGTCGGTGCATGCATACAATGTTCGGTTAAGACGTGCAAGACGGCATATCATGTCACCTGTGCTTTCCAGCATGGTTTGGAGATGCGAGCCATTATTGAGGAAGGTAACGCCGAAGACGGCGTCAAGTTACGTTCCTACTGTCACAAACACAGTGTGAGCAAGGGCAAAAAGGAAGCGAATAACAAAAACACCAGTAGCTCTAACTGCAAGAACAAATTGGGCAATGGAAATGGGTCGGGTAATGAAGATGATGATTGCCGGAGACGGAAGAGCCGCAAATCTGATATGACTTCAGAGGAACGGAATCAAGTACGAGCCCGTCGGCTACAGGTGAGTTTCTTTTTATATCAGACAACAGTACATGTGCCCACGCGAAATTCGGGCAGATGATCGTAAGCTCTATACTATCGTCAAATGTTTTTTTAAACGGCGATTACTTCGATATGCCTGACGACCACGTCAAGTAGTCGACAAATCTAGTTAAAGCTTTTCAAATCGTCGTTTGCAATCGTTGTTAAACATTTAGCTCCCTTTCAGTGAGTTTAAAAACAGAATGCATATATGTAAGGTAACTGAATATAAGAAGCTCTCCCATATCCCATTTCTTATATATAAATAAATTTTATTTTTTTTACATGTGTAAGTAATTTTTTGCTTTTCTCTATTGCAGGAGGTTGAATCGGAATTCGACAAACATGTCAACATTAAAGACATTAGTTGTCATTTATTCGATGTCGACGATGAGGCAATCGAAGCCATCTACAATTATTGGAAATTGAAGCGAAAGTCTCGTCATAATCGCGCACTTATACCGCCTAAGTCTGAAGATGTTGAAATGATTGCGCGGAAACAGGAACAACAGGATCTCGAGAATCATAAACTGGTTGTTCATCTACGACAAGACTTAGAGCGCGTTCGGAATCTATGCTATATGGTCAGTAGGCGAGAGAAGCTGTCACGTTCGTACTTCAAATTACGGGAACAAGTTTTTTATAAACAAATATCTGTGCTAAGCGAAGAAAATACACGGACTGACGACCGACGCAGTGCTGCCGAAGACGCTTGCGAGGAACAGTTTAAAAATGCCGTCATCTATGCGAATGACGGCCCCACGCTTTACGACAGATTCTATTCGTCGTGCGACAGAAGTAAGCATACACAGTACCAAAGTTTAGAATATATCTTGGAGAAACTCCTGGGGAATGTTAAAAATGGACCAAAAAATGCTAATAAGACACACAGAGCTTCCACCTCACCAACAAAAAGGCTTAATAGCAAGTCAGGAGTATCAGGAACGTCTTCTGCGCAGCAGCAATCAATGACGTCTACGTCTTCAACCGCGGCGGCGACAGTGGCTATGGCGTCTGCAACGACGAGTAAGTCTCCCGCGAATAAGAAGGTAAATAATGGTGCCGTAGTGACGGGAAAGTCGTCGTCATTATCGTCCAATGCGATTGCTACAAATGAAGGAACAATAATTGATAAGTCTTTGCAAGCCAAATGTAGCGTCCCCAGCTCGGGTAGCACGACGAGACGCAGTTCAATTGGAGCTGAAAAATCCCAAAAATCTAGCACGGTCATTGCATCCGCTGTAACGCCAAGTGTGAAGTCTCGTGCGACTAACATTCGCACACCACTGAAAGCAACAAAGCAATCGGTATCCAAAAGTTCTGATGAGGACAGCACAAGTTCTTCAGGCAGTTCATCATCAGATGACGAGGATTCATCTTCAGACAATGGCTCATCGTCTGGCAGTGGCAGCAGTTCGGGATCGGAAAGCGGTTCATCTACATCCGACTCTGATTCATCCTCTAGCTATGAAAAAGTGCAGTCACCTAAAGCCGGCAAAGCTTCTCCAAAAAAGCTAACGCAATCGAAACGCGAAAGCTATTCGCGATCGGTAGAAATGCGGAACAAACAAAGAAGGAAGAGTACGGCAGAGTCCGTGGTTGAAACAGATCCTAAGGCAACGGCGGCGACGGCCACGTCAATGGTCACATCAAAAGGTCATCTGAGTGCTTCAGCTGATCAAACAACTACAGTGCTCTCAAGTTCCAGCGAAATTGAGAATGAGATCGCAAATGTTAAGAAAAATAAATCATCATCATCAGTACCTGTCAAACAACAATCAAAGAACCAATCCGGTCCAAGTCCACCATCAGGCGGCAATCATAGCAAATCGGCAAATCAATCACTAGGTCATTCACTCAAGGATGTAAATTCGTCTAGTGATGAAAGTCTTGATTTGATACCCAAAAAGAATAGAAAGCAATTATTCAATGAAGGCAATGCAGCGTCACAAAAGACTAATTGTGGACGCAAGACTGTGGATCAAATCTATTCGGATTCGGACAGTTCTCTCGACTCTGACAACAAGGATAAAGAAGAGGAACGAACAGCTGAGAGCAATGTCAGTGATTCGCAGAATCAACAGACAATACGAACGAAAGCAGCAATGAAGGAATTCACCCTACAACAGCAAACATCTTGTAGTAAAACACAGAAAGACTCCTCCTCAATGTCATCTTCGCTGGCTGCGCCAGGAAAATCGGCGAAAGGCGCAAGTTCTTCCACTACATCGTTCAAAACAAAGGACAAATCTTCGGAATCAAATAAGAAAAGCTCAATTTCCTTGTTAGAACAACAGCATAAGTTTAGTGCTGATCTGCTAGTGGTACCACAAAGACAGGCTGCTAAGAAAGCCTCGGAGAATATGAGATCTACCACTATAGTTACGTCGTCATCTTCCAATAATAGCTCTAATACGGCAAGCACATTGCAACGGGGAGATGTTGACATTAAAACCCGTGAAACAAATGCCAAACATAAAGATACAGCGAAATCAGATGAAAAGCCAGATAAAACTGGTCGAACTGGTGCAGCAAAATCACAAGATTCGTCGACACCTAATGAAAAACCGAGTGCCAACAAACGCGGTCGACCTCCAAAGATTTCTAAAGAGTCCAGCACTACCCATGCTACAACTGCGGATACTAGTCAACAATCCTCAACGGCAGCAATTCCAAACCAATCTTCAGTCTCAAGCCGTTTGAGAAGGGAATCACAATCGTCATCCGTGGATGTGGAAGCTAAAAGATCATCAACATCACAACCTATTGAACAACAACAAAGTGTCAAAATGGCGCAGCCTGCTGATAAGTTGTCATCACAAACAAATCAATCTAGTGAATCCGGGCAGAAGGCTGGTGCCACCACATCATCAATTTCATCGCTTTCGTCGAGTGATGCTAACAAAAACAATATACTCGTGGCCTACGTACCTCAAAGACAGGCGGCGAAGAAAGCAGCGGAGCAGCTGAAGAGTAGTAACAAGCCTCTAACCACAACGATTGATGCTGTCGTCCCGCCACCTGGACTGGCTTCCGATGAAAGCAAAGAAAAAGATAAGGAAAGTAAATCTACCAACGACAAGGAAAGCAAACTAAAGACGCCAGAAAATCGCAGTGCAAAATCTTTACCCACGCGACGAATGTCTGTTCGCGATGCGTCGAACTCATCCTCCATCATCAAAGAAAAACTGGAGATTACGCCACATACAGCAGCTTTAACAAAAACCTCTACCAGCTGTCGAAGGCGTTCCAAAGATGATGTTGAACGTCAACAACAACAACCGCCCACCAACACCACTCCTAAAAGGGTTCAGCCGCCAGTGGATAAGAAAAGAAAAGTGTCCGTCACATCCAGTTCGGCGAGTGATTCCAGTTCCTCCTCCTCATCATCAGATGGTAGTGACGATAGCTCGACAAATAGCGACAGTAGCTACTCATCATCTTCATCCGATGACGATGCAGCAAGTGATGTGGAAGAAAAAGGAGATTCGAAACGACCAACTCCAATTTCTGCAACCAACAAGCGCAATCTCAGAAAATCAGACGACAGTCGAACAGCAGTGACAAGTTCTTCACTCTCAGCACCAAGTGCGAAATCTCCGAAAGTTTCGCCGCAAAAACAACTTAGGAGAAACACCAGCACAACCAGCACCTCGAGTACCATTAACAGTGACGATCTGCTGGCTGATAATAAATCGACAATACAAACGCGAAGAAAGTCAGCTTTACTTGAAGAACGTGCACAAAAACTGTCAAAAGACCATAAAGTGGATGATGCATCTGCATCCTTGCTGGGGGAGGCTAAAGACACCAAATCATTGTGTGATTTAAGACCAACAAAATCATCCATATCTAGTCCTTCCCGAAATGAAAATAAATCGGAAGTGCGGGAAGACCCAAAAGATGTTCTGACAAAAGTACAGGAATCGTCCCAGGATCAACCCTCGACTGATATTACGAAGGAGATACCGATGGAAATATGTCCGGTGCAAGAGAAGACTTTAGAAACCAGGAACGAGAAGCAAAGCACAAGTCGAAATATCGATAATGATATTGAGATTCTTGGCGAGGAAAAAAAAGAGGAAGAAAATCTTACCGCTAAAGACAAAGAAACGGAACGCGAGAGTAATGCGGTGGAGACTGATAAAACAGACATATCTTCTGGCGTTTCTACTTCTGAGAAGGAAGCACCATTCGGTGCCGATCTGTGCTCTGAGGTTCCTATGGACATCGATGAGGAACTTACCACGGCTCCAACAAACACGGCATTGCCAGAAGCAAGCGGCGGCCGATCGCCTGTGAAAATCGATGAATTGTTGGTGGATCTTGATGACCGACCGCCAGCTGCCCCAATTCCAGCATCGCCTGATCCTTCATCAAGTTCTTCAGACGAAGATGAAGACGACGATGACGAACAATCAAATGCCAGTGACGACAATGATAATCATGAGGACGTAACAGGAATAAGATCTCGAAAGGATCGTGGACGACGCAGGCGGGCGCGTCCTGGAAGTCCGCCCATGTCTGCCGAAGAAGAGCACACACATCACACTCAACATCTACTTAATGAAATGGAACTTTTGCAGGCCTTGGAAGAAGAGCGTAAGATGGCTGCAGCAAATGCAGCGGGTGCTACCAGCAAATATTCAGCATCGTCTTCATCACCTGCTGTGGCAGTTATTGCCCCCGAACCACCAGAGATTATAGATCTTGATTCAAATTCCAATTCAGGCGACATTGCAACTTCGCCGCAAAAGGCGCCTCAGATAGCAGCTGCTGCTGCATCCGAGATAACTGCGGTCGGAGTTTGTTCGAGCGAAGATACTTCTCCTGCTGAATGTTTAAACACTAGTCTGGTTTCGTGCAAATCGCAAGAAACTGCCAATGAATGTTCCAACAATCTTCTAAAGGAATCTCATCAAACCCCTGATGCCATTTTACTGATGAATGCAGCTGCTGTTGAGTGTCACAACACCCCGTCTACCACCATTACCCCTATTAATGCTCAAACCTCGACAGCATCTCTGGAGAGCGCTCATCACCCGATAGTAGATACAATACTCGACCTGGAAGATAATGCCAACAAGAAACAGCAAGAGAAGCAACAGCAACTAGAATTCTCGAATGATTTGTTGGCCACATCCCACTATGGGAATCACTCTGTGGATCATGTGCTTAGCCAACAATCGGAAAGTCTGACTAGCCTACTGGCCGGCGACTCTACTTTGGGCAAAGATTTAACACCCGAAGATAGCAGTCAAGCCACTATGAATCTGTTGGAAAAGTTGCGAAAAACCAAACAACGTAATCGTGCAGATGACTCAAAGGAACCTGACCTCATGTTGCCGCCACCAACGCCAGCAATACCTTCAGTATTTCCCTTCCACAATGCAGCTGATCCTGAAGATATAAGCCACTTGCAAAAGGAGAGTGCTATGGCTGCCATGGAATCAAGTAGCGCGTCACATTTCGCGAACGAAAATACGACACAATCCTCACAAGCACCAAATAACTCCAGCAATAATTTAGTGGTGGGTGCATCACCAAATAATAACGTCATAGTGAACAAAGACGCTGGGATGGATATTTTTGGAAGCATTGCTCACTCTGCGACTCCTGCTATGCCCGCTGACGCTTTAAATTACCTAGGAAGTAGCCTGCAAACGCATTCTCAACAGCCGCAGCAGCAGACGCCAACACAAATTCCTATATCGCCCTTGCAGCAACATACAACACCCACGCACCATCAACCTCATACTGCCACCACACCAACTTCATCCAGCTACAGTCAACAATCTCCTCTTATGCCCACACAGCAGCAGCAGCAGCAGACGACTACCGCAAACGTGGCCGAACTTACGTCCCTCATCCAGAAAGAATTGGCTAGTCAAACAACGTCATCTTCCCCTTTGAATAAGTCCCTGACACTGGATTCTTTCGGTTCCGCCAAACTTAATAATAGATTGTCTTCCTCCGGCGGCGTTAACACCACGTCCACTCCTGATTTTGTGGATTTACATGCAGCAGCTGCGGCCTCAAAAGAAAACCTAGACTTTACGAGATCCGGTTCAGGTGTGGTCGATTCCTCAAAATTGGTTGTTGACTGTGACTTCGATGAAAATACTCGTATGCAGTCGCCGTATTCTATGCAAACAAATCGAATCTGGAATGAAAATGATTTGATAGCGGCCAGGAGATCTACATCGCCTAGTTCCGTGTCCGAGTCGAACGATCAGGCGCCTTCGATAGATTTGCAACCACAACAATCGCAACAAGGTCCTCCAGTGCAGCATCAAATTAACTTGCAGCAAAGTCCGCATGTCCAGCAGCATTCGATGCCACAAAATGTCCTCAATAACAACAACAATAGCACAATGAATTCCATGCAAAGCGTAACCAACAACTCACCGAATTGCAAAAATTCATTCTTCAATACCTTAAACCCTTTCGGTATAACTGCCACCTCCTTCCAGCAGCAGCTCAACCAACAATCACAGCAACAACAACAACAACAGCAATCTCCTCTTGTTAATGGCATAGATTCCCTCATGTATGGCAGCCAAGGATACAATTCAACGCCCGCGACGACGCCCACTACGCAAACTACACCCCAACACCAACAGCAGCAGCAACAGCAACAACAAAGTGGCGTGCCATCTCAACAGGTGGCAACGCAGCAATATAATGGATCTGTGAGTTTATTCCACGATTCCACAACCTCGGCTATGGCGGCCAGCATGAATCAGTTACCATTCGCTGGTGGTACTGCAGGAACTGGTGGCGCCGGCGTTATGTATCCCGCTGGACCGGGTTTAGGTACTAATGTCAATGCTGGCCCCACACCTAGTAGTCAACAGCAATCACGTGCTGATATGTATAACGCAACCGCCGCAACAGTTACAGGTGGTAATTCCTCAGCCGGTCAGTATGGAGGCGCGGCATTTACCTCATCCACACATAATATGGCATTGACGGCTGCAATTGTGGGTGTACCAGGGCCTGGTAGTTTAATTGACCACAATTCACCGCGTACGCCGCAATTCAACTTGACTTCTCCTAGTAACGCAAACACAGCCGGACCATCTCCCTACAGCAGCATGCATATGGGCACGTGTGGTAGCGAGATCAACAATATGGCACAACCGCAGCAGACTACGCCCACCAAAGAGTCGCCTTCGAAAGGTGCTCGCTCTTCGGGAAGATTCAGCCAACAACAAGCACAACAGCAAATTCGAAATTCGCACAAATCTCCCCAAATAGGTCAGCACAAATCACCGGGCAAATCACCGCGCCAAATGGAGTTGCTAAGCAAGCAGTTACAACAACAACAGCAGCAGCAACAACAACAGACACATTCCTCTCTCACGGACTACACGAATATGGGAGCTACTAACAAAACAACAAAATATGACCCCCTGACCCACACTTTGGCTGGAAAACCCCGGCAAAGGGCACCTCGGGGTACAGGCTCAGGCTCCAGGGGTCGTGGTCGTGGACGAGGACGCGGTCGAGGTAATAGTGTGGCAAATGCAATAATACCTTTGCCGATAGCCATGACAGACTACGTGAGTGCTGACAATTTGGTTGGCACACCCTTCGAGTTCAGTTACGAGGAAGAAATGGCCACTCCTGGCATGGAGAATTTGCAGTCGCTGAGAGATCGCCGTCGCTCATTTGATTGTCGAAACGCTCACAATTCAGACACCCAAAAGTATCGTAGTCCCAGCTATAGTGCACAAGCATGCAAATTAAGAGGCAATGCCTCTGCGTCAGCAGGGGCTTCAGCGGCCACGTCAAGTTCTTCCGCAGCAAGTGGTACAGAATCTTTGGTGAATTGCAATAACACGCTAAAAGCCAGCTCCTCAAATCTGCACTCAATCGTGCAGCCTATGTTGCCTGGACCTGTGGATATGCGCACATATAATCTCGGATTTGAACCTCAACATTCCAGCGCTTCGCAAGAAGCGTACAATAACAACCTGCTGGGTGCCTTTGATTCGGGTACAGCGGATCAAACCTTGTCAGAATTCGATGAAGACGATGAAAGAGAATTCCAATCAGCATTGAGAGCCACTGGAACCACCAGCAGTTCTATAGCGGCATCGAATAAACAGTTACCACCAAACATGGGATCGACGGCATCGTCAACGTCCACAACATCTGCGTCCACGGCAAACACAAATAATATAGACTCTGTATCTGCAACGGCGGGTTCGAATGTTGCAAATCTTATTAACACTTCCTCCTACACGACTTCACACTCTCCAGCAATTGCTCAAACGGTGGCGGCTTCGTCGGCAGCAGTAACGGGGCTTGAATTGAGTAGTGGCAGCATAAATACTACGACATCCACGTTAACCTCCACAGCGACGAACACTATGTGTTCGGCGGAATTGGTAACCGACCTACAGACATCTATGGAAACTACGTCAGAAGATGTTTCCATTGATTCTGATACCACTTTGGCCACCAAGGCGTCGCTTTCCGATGCTCGAAATCAACTTAAGCTTAAAATCAAAGGACCTTTGGCATATCCAGATAACTACAACAGTTCCACAACTATGACCCATCATTCATCCACCGTGGTTCAGTCCAACGTGGGCAGCGTACAGTCGATGGTGTCCGCGAGCACAGTTATCAGTGCCTCCGTAAGTAGCAGTGGCACTAATTCGCGACGAATGCGCAAGAAAGAACTGCTCAGTTTGTATGTAGTTCAGAAGGACAATCATGGCGACGATTCGTCTTGTGGGTTGCCTCCTACGGATTCCAGTCTTATGTCCAACTCTATGGAAGTGACTCGTAAAACTGACAGTGTGTGCAGCGAAGTGGACGAGTATGGTTCTGAGGTGGCTGGAACCAGTTCGAAAAGGTTCAAAAAGAATTCTAGCAGAGAGTTGCGGTCATTGGATATCATTTCCGGAGATGCTAACGATTTAAGCGCTATCGGTTTGAGCTCAAGTGCCGACGGACGCAGACGCAGTGCGTGCTCCTCTGGTAGCACGGAAAATAACGCAAAGACTGGTGCCATCAGCAGTGTGGGAAAACGCCGCGGACGCAGCAAAACCTCAGAGGGAGCTGCCGACGATGAGCCGGCGCCAAAGTTAAAAATCAAAATTCGAGGCTTTGGCGATGGTACTGGCAGTGCCACCGCTACTGTTGGCAGCTGTGAGACGAGTTTCAACAATTACGAAGTGTCACGCAGATCGGTTGCTTGCCCCCCTAAGAAACGACTTACTTCGAATTACACACCTACTTTAGAAGATCTAATGCGTGATTCAATGAACTACCGCGATCAAGTTATGCAGGAGTTCGGAGGCGACGAAGAGGAACGCTCGAGGCGCTCGAATGTTGGGGCGATCAAATCGTATGCTGATGTTAATACTCTTCCACCTACGAAGAAAGCAAAGTCTTCCAAACCAAAGAAGGACAAGAAAGAAAAGAAACGTCATAAGAATCGGGAAGCGGAAGATAATACAAGTCTTATGTTTGGCAGCATCAACAGCAACAGTATGACGACGACTCTCATAGAGCAGCCGGTGAGTGCGTCTCCGGGTGATCCTCCAAAGTTGATTCTAAGAATTAATAAACGCAAGGCCGAGTCAACGGCGACAGATACAAGTCTATCATCTCCCGCAATGGGTGCCGCTATGGCTGTGACAGACGAACCACAAGCAGCCCCCATACGATTGAAACTCGCCCGTGTGTCGGACGGAGGTGGATATGTCATAGGCGATAAGAAACGGAAAAAGGAGAAGAAACACATTTCACCCGCCATCAACGAAGAATACACCGCGAACACTAATTCCAACATTAGTTGCGGATTGCCAGCAGCAGCACCGCAGCCTGCGATGGCGGACTTTGCAAAGTTTGCCGAGGACGCGAATGCCTGTCATGCTGGCATGCATTCCCCACCTACGACCGCCAACTACACTCATTATAGCAATGAACCTTCCTCGCTAATGGCAAGAGCTACCGAGTCGGACGCTGCCAAAGATTCAAGTACACCCTCACCGTGCCTTGTCATTGACTCCAGTAAGAGCAACGATGTACACGACTCATCCAACACGGCCAGCTCATTACACGATCCGTCAGCGCCTTGTATACCGGACGCTATGATGATGCGGTCACCGATGGTTGTCACGCCAACACAAGTCCATCTATCTAACACTGGCGGCGGAGTGCCCAGCCATTGCAATGAGAACAGCAATAGCCAATCGTCGGCGCTTAGTAGTCACACTCACCTCAGCAACTCTAACTCGAATTCGACGATGAGCGCAGCTCACCAGAGTCTGAGTGG